>JASVER010000032.1:8851535-8981292 GCA_030449065.1 Oceanodroma leucorhoa | reverse complement strand
GGCTGTTTTGACAACCTTGGTGATTGGTCCACTGTCTGTAGAAGAAAAATAGCATGAAGAGATAGCTGTCAAACTTCCTCTTGCAACTCTGCTAAATGTGTCTTAAGCCTGGCCTTGAGAGCCCTGTTTCCAAGGGTGAGGGACTGCTGGAGTTCTGCTTTCATATGTCTTGAATTCTTGGCCTCTGCATTCAGACTCCTGAAAATGTTACAAATACTGTTTCTCGCAAAGGAGGCACTTATTAGCGATAATCAAGCAAGATCTTCCTTCTAATGTTAACGTGATCACTGTAGGACTAATTGATTCAAAGCAGTTGAGAATTGAGGAGCTTTAGTTTCTTATTGTCCACCTGTATGTGTAATCATCAGGATAAGGAGAGGCTGGGTATTTTGAACAGCTCAGATTGTTTGGAATGACTTTCTCAAAATCACTTTGCTTGTATGCATTGTGTATACATTATTATTTTTATTCACTGCAAAGTTAAATAATTGAATGGAGAAGTTCCTGCATCATTCCGTTTGTTGATTATGAATTGAGTGTCAGAGCATGAGATTCTTTTTCTCTGGTATGAATGCATTTAGATTGTTTTGCTTGTGTTTTATCCCAAGTTATTTTAGTGGGATTGCTGCATGGTCTCTCTGAGCTTGAGGGTGGCACTACTGTAGTGGTAGACATGCTTTTTATATAATTTTAAGAAAGGGTTTGTCTACTTTTCTCTGACTTTGGAGACACACCAGCAATATATACAAACAACATTCACAGTTTTACTTACCATGAAACAGGTAAGCAAGACAATGGAAGCTGGGATGTTGGAAATAAATCTCCTTCAGGAAAGTTATCTGATTGTTCTGCCTGTTTCCTCTGACCACATATTTATTTGTTTGAAGGAGACTGTGTAGGACAGAAACTTGAGCCAGAATTAGGTTGGGGTAGGAGGAAAGGAAATGATTCAAGCTGGCAACTCTTACTCAGTTGGATTGAAGTTGGCCATGAGTTCATTTGGCACCTCCTGTGATTTAGGTATCACTTGAAGAGCCCTAAGGAACTGCAAACTAGAGAAATGCTGGAATTTGTAGCCAGGTTATGCTATGAGAGCAGGAGTGTCGTTTCTTACCTTCATAGTGTGTGTATCCATGCTTGGGAGCCTTTTCCCAGCTGATGGTGTAGCAGAGGAAGCTTTGGGAGTTGACTGAAGGTCTAAGAGTCAAACCTGCTATTAGTGGCTCAGCTGTAGAGTAAGTCAAGAAGGGTGTAAAACAACTGAAATCACCATTGCTTTGAGTGAGACTACCTCTCTACAGTTCTTCTTTGGCTCTGCTCTTGTATGAAAGGTAGTCAGCTTATCTTCTCTAACCTGTTACTGACTTGACTTCTGCTGCTTCTTGATCTGCAATTGTACTTTCAGTTGCATGCTTATTCTCAGGTTTAGCAAAAATGTTTGTTTGCTTTGTGCTTATCTTGTACTAGATGCTCCCTATAGAGGACTGAATTGGTGCTTAGTGTTTTGATAAATCACAGTGTGTTTTCTTGTGTATTTCAGCTATAAGTTCTCTGGATGAAGAAACAGTCTCCTTGAAGTATATTCTTGTAGCACATAGTAGATGGGTCTTGGTGCTTGACTGAGGCTCTGGAAGACCATGATGGTGCAAGCTTTTCATTGTTTGTACAGTTAACTGCGGTTCTCCATTTCCTAATCTTTGGGGGAACTGACTTTTGAACCTGGAAGATATTTTTACTGTTCTAGTTTGCTATGCTTATGCTATATACAAGTGCATGCATGTCCATGCATATAGTATGAAATGGGGTAGAAGGAGCCGTAAGGTGAACATTACCTTTAATTGAGTATCTTCATCACCCCTTCATATTTCTAATTGTGAATCAAACAGTTACTTAGAGGAGGGAGTTCTAACCAAATAAGCAAAGAATGTAAAAACATGAGGTTTCGAAGTCCAAGAGCCTAACCCCTTCAAAAACTAAGGAAGAAAAGAGCTGTGTAGCTGACTTTTCTAGGATTATTGATCTACTTTCATCCAATGTAATGCTTTTCATATGAGAATTCAAAATTCTTTACAATTACTACAGTTTAAATTTCATTCAGAGAACCAGCACTGTCTTTTAATAAAACATCTGTATGTTGCACTGAGAAGTAAAATTAACATCTTCTGCGTGGCACAATTTACTTGGTTATTGTAACAGAAATTTAGTTGTGACTTTTGAAAGTGCTGATTGGAAGACACAGGACACTTACTGAAAATTGAGAATTAAAAAAACTTACTTGGAGTTTGAAAACAGGAAAGCAAAAAAAAACCTTTCCTCTCTACCACCTTCTCCTTTGACTACTGGAAAAGAGAGAGAGGGTCAACACTTTAATAAACAGCAAGGAAGATTTTTGAATAAGTTCTCTTAAGACTGTTTATTTTCAAAGAATATTTGCTTTAATGTATTTTCAAGTAGAATATTTTGACCAGCTTCCGTTTTATGCTTTCACAGTTGAGATTTTTAAGGACAGGAAGAATGCAGGTTTCAAATCATTAGTGTTTTGTGCATTAATTACAATACATAGCCTTTTCTTTGCCAAAAGAAGTGTGACAATAAATCTTGAGCGGGAAGTTCAGAATTTTTTTTTTTTTTTCCCACTTGTTGTGTGGATGTGTGACAAAGGAAGCTTTTAATAAGGAGAATATCTCTGGGAGAAGAGAGAGGTTAGAGCAAGCCAGTCTCATTTCTTCTTAAATGTTTGGGGGCTTAGACCTAAGAGAAGAACGTGTCTTTTCTCCAGTGTGGCTAGGCCTTGGATTTTGTTGGTTGAAACCTGCTCCATGACTTGTAGCCAGGATGCGTGAAGATAGACTTGTTCCATGGGCAAAACAGAAAGTGGGGGGAACAATGTACCTTCATAACGTAGGTACGTTACTCCTGGACAGGCAAGTCCTGAAGGGTTAGGGTGTTCCTTACAGCACTAAGAGTACCACCCCAGCCCTTGCACCTTTACAGGCTGTAATACAGATAACTACAACATACAAAATATCTTTTTTATTTGTATTTACAAGGCAATGAGCAGTATGAAAAGTACAATTGCATCCAAAGCCATACAGCCATGTGCATGTTTTGTGGGTGGGGATCTGGGCTGCAATAAACTCCTTAAGTTACGTTGCTCAGATGAGAAAGCACAATATTATTTGTACAGTGACAATAGTTGAGTGTGCATATAGTATATAGATCTCTTTTAAAATACAGGAGGGCTATGACCTCGCATTCCAGAGGAGATTAAGTAGAAAGCATCAGTAAAAGCCATCTGTAATCAGATTCTCTGCACAGTTTTTCTTCTAGTGCTTTTGATCCGAGGTGAAGCCAATGAGTGATGTGAAAGTCGCCTTAGCAGAACATGAAACTTCCTAACTTCATGCATTTGGCACATGTTCAAATGGCTCTGCGTGGGGTCAGTTGTACTTTAACCTTGAGCTTTAGGCATGCTGCTAGAGAGCCCAAGCACTTTTATTTGTCCTCTTCTTTCTTTGGTTAATAAATTCTGCCTTAAAACTGAAAATATTTAACAGAATGACATTTTTTTTGTTTTTTCCACAAGTCAGATATTAAATGTCACAATCCAGATAGCTTTTTTTTTTTAACCACTTTCCAAATTCAAACTACTTTGTTAAACCATTTCAGTTTGGCAGCTGGCCAAAGTTAGCTGAGGAGTTTCTTATCTAGCCTAGTCATTCTGCAAGCATTCCCTTAAAACTCTCCTTGAGTCCAGAGAAATGAGCTGGTTAGGTCTTGCTGTGTCTCAACTCTGCCTGCCCAACATCTCGGCAAACTACGAATTTAATAGAAACTCTCTAGCGTTAAATACTTTGGAAGGGATCCTATTTTGCTGTTGCTCAGTGCAACAAAGAAATAGAAAATACATCACAATATTGCTTTCATGCCAATTAAAGCAATAGGTATTTGGTATTTGTGGTTATTCCATACTATGGGACAGAGCTTGGTATATTTTCTGTAGCAGTATTGTGTTTGTACATGTCTTGTGCAATCTGTACAATTTCCTTTAAAAAAAAAAAAGGCAGCTTTTCATGACTGGGGTCGTGTGGCAGTTTCTGTTAGTCTAAAATAAAACTTGTTAAATGTCAACATTATGCCAAAATAATTCCTTAATGCTCTCAAATGTTGCCAGTATGTCCATTTAACAGAGAGGTGTTTTGTCTCTTCAGCCACAGAAAAACTGCTGAAGACTATACCTCACTTGACTGGGTTATTTTGCTTTCTTCCTTCTCCCCAATTAATTGATTTGGATCACTTTTTTGCTTGACACACTACTTAAGTCAAATTGGTCTACAGTAGATTCATACTTTGCCACATCTTCACATGCCACAAAAAATGTTGTCCGTGGTTTGTTTTTTTTCTACAAAGCTCCTTAAAACACTCTTGCATTTCCATGCCGTTGACTGAGCAGACAGGCAGATTTTGAAGGCTGTAGGGTGGTTCTGTATCTTGTCTCCTCCATGTATCAGTTTGTTTAGCCTCTGGGATGTGATCATTTGCAAACAATGCACAGCCAAGTACAAACTATTATAAATTTGTCAGCTGCAAAACAACAGAGAGAATCCCTAACTCAAATTTTATGCGTTGTAACTTTTTTTCCTCAAAGACAAGCTGCATATTTGATAGGCTTAGGCAAATCTGTAAATATTTTAACCCTATTAATATTGCAATACTGTAAATTTTTCAATGCAATTTATACTTGAGATAGTTACATAAAGATAATCATAGAATCATAGAATCATTAAGGTTGGAAAAGACCTCTAAGATCATCGAGTCCAACCGTCAACCCAGTACCCATGCCCACTAAACCATGTCCAGAAGCGCCACATCCACACGTTTTTTGAACACCTCCAGGGATGGTGACTCCACCACTTCCCTGGGCAGCCTGTTCCAATGCCTGACTACCCTTTCAGTGAAGAAATTTTTCCTAATCTCCAATCTAAACCTCCCCTGGCGCAACTTGAGGCCATTTCCTCTCGTCCTATCACTTGTTACTGGGGAGAAGAGACCAACACCCGTCTCTCTACAGCCTCCTTTCAGGTAGTTGTAGAGAGCAATAAGGTCTCCTCTCAGCCTCCTCTTCTCCAGGCTAAACAACCCCAGCTCCCTCAGCCGCTCCTCATAAGACCTGTGCTCCAGACCCTTCACCAGCCTCGTCGCCCTTCTCTGGACATGCTCCAGCACCTCAGTGTCCTTCTTGTAGTGAGGGGCCCAAAACTGAACACGGTATTCGAGGTGCGGCCTCACCAGTGCCGAGTACAGGGGCACGATCACCTCCCTCCGCCTACTGGCCACACTATTCCTGACACAGGCCAGGATGCCGTTGGCCTTCTTGGCCACCTGGGTACACTGCCGGCTCATGTTCAGCCGGCTGTCAACCAGCACCCCCAGGTCCTTTTCTGCCGGGCAGCTTTCCAGCCACTCTTCCCCAAGCCTGTAGCGTTGCCTGGGGTTGTTGTGACCCAAGTGCAGGACCCGGCACTTGGCCTTGTTGAACCTCATGCAGTTGGCCTCGGCCCATGGATCCAGCCTGTCCAGATCCCTCTGCAGAGCCTTCCTACCCTCAGGCAGATCAACGSTGCYRCCCAGCTTGGTGTCATCCGTGAACTTACTGAGCGTGCACTCGATCCCCTCATCCAGATCATTGATAAAGACGTTAAACAAGATGGGCCCCAAAACTGAGCCCTGGGGAACACCGCTCGTGACCAGCCGCCAACTGGATTTGACTCCATTCACCACAGCTCTCTGGGCTCGGCCATCCAGCCAGTTTTTTACCCAGCAAAGAGTACACCCGTCCAAGCCATGAGCCGCCAGCTTCTCCAGGAGAATGCTGTGGGAGACAGTGTCAAAGGCTTTGCTRAAGTCCAGGTAGACCACATCCACAGCCTTCCCCTCATCCACTAGGCGGGTCACCCGGTCGTAGAAGGAGATCAGGTTGGTCAAGCAGGACCTGCCCTTCATGAACACATGCTGGCTGGGTAATACTCAGTACACTGCAGAATAATGCTCCAGTGTAAAAATAGTATGCTTGAAAGCAAAGGGAAGGGTCTTTATTTTAGGGTGAAAGGGCGAAACTGCTACTTCAAATGTTCTTTAGTTTTTCTATGCTGTAATTTGCTGATGTTAGAGCCTGAGTGTTTAACAACGGGTATGGCAGGGGTGGGATGGTTGCGAGAGCCTTCGAGTAGGCATGAGGCCATGTTCGGGACCTTCTGTACAGCACCATGTTTGCATAAATAAGAACACAGCTTACGACGGCATCGTGTAGATCTTTTTGCACCCATGTGCCCGTGGAGCCTCAGGGCCGCTCGGCGCCGTCTCTCCCACAGGTGTCCTGGAGCAGGTGGCCAGGAGCTGCGGGAGAGGAGGTGCGCTGTGCGGCGAGGCCGGAAAACCTGGCCACGGCCTCTCACAAGGGCCGGTTTGGTGTTGCTTTCTGGTCCGCTGCCAGGAGGTCACTCTGAGTGGTTGTACACCAGCTGATGGAATTACCCTTTGTTTCTCCCCCCTTCGGTAATAGGGCAGCATGAAAGCGGCTGTGTCACAAATGAATTTCTGTGAGGACGTATTTTTATTTAGCTTTGTGTTCTCTTTCCCGTTTCTTTTTTTTCTCTCTTTTTTAATTTAGAAAATAGCTATTTCTTTGGAAAAAGCTGATGCAGCCTTGTAGGTTAAGAACGATGCTCCTCTGTGAAAGGAGGCTGACTGCTGGGGTTTTGGAGTTAAAGTAACTTCTTCCGCTGTGTTCTTAGAAAATTATGACGTGCTGCAAAATGGAGGTGCCTTAAAGGTGCTTTTTTTGATGTATCATTTGCTGTACTGAAAACATCTGCAATGTTGAAGTTGATGGAAATGTTACTTTAATTATTATTATTCTTTTGCAAAGGATTTGAGTATGTGCTGATAAATCTTAAGTAAAATTTTTTTAATCAGTAAATGAGCTGCAATCTTTTACTTCTAATCTTGTGATAGAAGACTCAGAGTTTTCAAAATGAGTATCTTYTCTGTCCCTGTGCTGCTTATATTCTAAATCCTCTTGACAAGCAGAGCAACTGTTGTGCTCCGTGTGCATATGTAGAATTAACAAACTGCTTGTATTGCCTCCTAATCTAGATTATCATCCAGAAGGAAAAAATGTTTTCCTTTCACAAAGAGAAGAGTGAAAAGCTGAGGTGCAACGTAATACCAGCACGGAGGAATAGCATTACCAATTAATAACACTATCAGGAGAAGGAGGCTTGTGTTCCTTATCATGAGACCATTTTTCAAGTTGCAAAATTTTTAAAACTCAGCCAATTTTTCCTTGTTTGCATTTGACAGGCTCTCTGCAAGAATCCTGAAAATGCACATTAGGATTTAGTGTGAAGTAAGTGATGTTTTTATGGAGTTTTGAACTCTTAGTTTCCTGTTTGTAGGAAACGTCTTTAAATTACATTTTTACAGCTTTAAGCCATTTTAGTGAGTAAACCATAGCATCATTAAGTACACTAACTTACGTGTTTGTTTGCTGTTTTGTGCTGAGCTCTTGGAAAATTGATACTGAAATAGCCAGCTATAGTTCTGATGTCAGATGATATTGCGGGCTCTGTGGCAGCAGACTGTCTGGTCCTGTATCTTTTAGAAGATCACTGTAGAGAACTTTGCATGTGTAATAGAGTTTATTCTGCCTGTATTCCTCTGGAGATTTGCTTACAGTGAAGTAATGAATGGGAAAAACTAGTAGCCTTTAATGCAGTCAACACTGTAGTGGCTATGCCAGGTAGGACTGAGGGTGAACTTCTGAAGCAGAACGAATAGACTCTTTATAGACTTTCTTTTTTATTCCTAGTAAGTTGCTATACCACATAGCTGTGTATTGGACCCCAAAAGTGCTTCAGTCACTTCCGTTAATAACTAAACTATTCAACTAAGAGGCCTGTTCTTTGCATGTTGTGCCTTACTGGTAAATAGGATATGTGCTACTCCAATATGAAATTAAGTACAACAATATTCCAGAAGTAGCATATGGATATTCCTATGGATCACAGTCTTTAAACTTCATGGAAGAACCACTATACAGAAAAAGTTCTAAAGTATGAATCATAAAACTATGAAGAATTCCAAGATTATGTACTAAAAATATAGTACTTTCAGAAAGTTAATTAAAATTTTTAAGCAGTCTTGAAATGCAAATAATAACTATAGTAGGTAACTGGTGAAGGAGGGAGGAGAGGGGGATTGGTATTTGGAATGAGAAAACTATGAGTAGAAGACAAAAACAAACTTGTGGTTTGGATAACCACGTGGAAAATGCAGTGAGATTTTATTTGTAAACTTAAATTGGATGATGCCCAGACAAGGAAAGACCTGTGGCTGATAAGTGTTATGGATCTGTTGTAACTCTAAAATCCTGTTTGTAGCAAATCAGTCTCTCTAGTTTCCTGTAACTAGATAATATTTCAGAGTAAGAAAATTCCTGCTTTTTCTGTACAGAGACATAAACCACTGTCTTAGAAAATGAAGGAAGTAAGAGGTACTATCTAGTAGATACACCATGCTTCCTTTAACTGGTAATGTCCATGCACTTGAGAGAGCTTCATGAAATGTTTTGTCTTACAGTTACTTCGTAAAGCTCGGAATATAAAGTATGTAAACACAGGAGTTGTCCCTGCAGCTTTCCTCAAATAATGAAGTGGGAATTTTAGATGTTTTATTRCACAGTTATCTAACTTCCTGCACTTCAGTCTTACTCATGCTCTGGAAACCCCCTAATATAAAAAGCAGCAGTTCTTCCCTCTGAGCAGCTCGAGAGTTATCAACTGCAGCCCACATTGGCACAATACTGTGGCTGCTAATAYCTGCTGTGTGGTACGGACCCAGACCAACTTAAATGGACTATTGCTAGCCTGTCTCTGCCTTCCTGTATCTTGGAAAGAACAAATGTGTTTTTCTCCACAGTTCACTAGAAGTGGAGAGTATTGTTCAGCTTACCAGGAAGCTGAGAGTTTTGGGATGTACTCCCAGAAGGCACATCTGCAGCTCTAGAGACAAGAACAAAAAACAGGAACACCGGTGCAACTTTCCTCCAAATTCACGTAGCTGGCATCTCTTTCTGGTGTGTCTGTGTAGTGCTTTTTCTCTTGCCAAGGTGCCTTTTAAGGTATAGACCTGCGTTTCTGAAACACTAGATACATGTAAACAGGAGGAATTAAACCATCTGAACTCACACTTCTTATAGTCCTTACCTGTTCTTGAGATAGAGAAACTAATTAAACAACACAGGAAATAGGGATAGCTGTTTAATAAAAAAAAACAGTGGTTTTGTACTGACCTGCTTAGTAAGAGGCTTGCAATATGTTCTTATTTTCAACAGCCCTCAACTTTGTTCTGTAGTAGTAATATACTCTTTTAATATTAAGAACAAACAAACAAAAGCAAAAGCTTCAAATCTACTCTTAGGTATACCATTTGTTTTACCTGTTAAAAGGGGAATTGTACTTATTAGCAAAAATAGCAAGGTTCATCTTCAGGAGCTGGGATGACAAATACTGAAAAATACATCAGTCGGTCTTCAGGTGCATAGCTAGGCCAAACAAAAAAAATCTAGAGGTTTACAAGTTGCTCATTACAGTGTCTGACTTCTAGCTCCTAGAGTCCATGTACAGTTTATAATAATTAAGTGCTTGAAACAGGTAATCCAGAAACCTCCCTCTCAAGCAAGGAGCTGCTTAAGGAAATATCCCAACATGAACATCTGAATATAGAAACAGTCTGAATTCCATGTGCCCCCCCCGCCTTCAAAGAGGAGAGTCAGGACTGCAGTAGCAAACCACAAGTTTAGGGTGAACTCTTATTTCTTCCCTCCCCACCCCTTTCTTTTTTCCTTCCTTTTTCTGAGTTGGGGACTACTAATTGCTCTTCTTTTAAAACTAAACCAAAGTAGGCAGTAGTGAAGTGGTGCTTGCTTATCTTTTATGTTCTATCCAAATGTTGGGATGCCTGTCCAGAAAGTGGGAGACGCTTCATTTCTCTGCCTGGAGGGTTTGAACCCACACCTCCTATAGCTGGAGACTGCCCTAACCACCAGGCTGGATGCTGGGACATTGCGGTGCTCCTCACTCATTGTGTGGAAGGAATCCTGGACGGGTAGGGGCTGGGGTGGGAGTACAAAGGGAATGTAATTTGATTTTTTTTCTTTTTTTTCCCCTTCTTTCTGTTTTTTGTGGACTATGACTGGGATGCTTTTTGGAGGAGACGTGAGTGGGCAGTCTTAAGTACAGATTTCAGCTCCCGGTATTTACGTCAATAATGACTAACGTAAAGTGCATAAATACTAGAGGAAGCAGAGAGAGAAACCTGCAATTACTCTTCTCTATGAATATGCCACATCTGTCAGATGTTTGGCTAAAAGAATGTCTTTTCCAAAGCCCCTTCCTAACAAGTTGAGATTAAAATGTGTTGCTGCGTCATTAGCATTTAAAGGATGAGGGATACTCCATCACCTAATAACCCAGCCTATTCTGCTGCAGCCCAGTGCTCCGCATAACTACTGAGAGAACCACTCAGTGTTGTACCACTCTCTCCAATTAATTTTTTTTCAGCATCTTAAAGTACACCCGCTTATTCTTCAAGCAACTATGAGTGAGGAATCGCAGGAAGGATTTTACTGGTGGGTAAAAATGCATTCATTCAGCCAAATTTTGAGAAACAGCCTGTTATTTCTAAAATAAAAGAAGGCAATGAACTGCCTTGTTGGAAAGATTGCATAGACCCATGCACAGCCTGAAGTAAGCTTGAGCTATAGATTTTAAGCTTCAGCTGGGAGATGGTATAAGAAGACCCARTTGGATGATGGATTTACCTAAGAATGCAAGACATTCCCCAAGTTTCTGGAAGTGAAATGGTTCAGCCCTGCAGGTAACTGTGTACCAGTGAAGTCTAAGCCTGCACGGTTGGTGATCCAGAATGAAGACAGGCATGAGGCAAAGGCAGCAGGCGTCTTCAGAAACTGAAGTATTATTAGAATTACATGCCTCTGAATGCAGTTTTTATTTATTTAAAAAAAAAGTTTTCATCCTCATGATTGAGTTTGTGATGCAACTAATGTAATGCTGATCATAGTCGTAGGTGCATAACAGAATCTTCACCAAATACTACAGTTTCCTGAATCACAAAATGTTGAATTACCCTACAGAAGGCTGGTCAGCCTCTGTCCCCAAAACAAACGATGCAGAAACGTCTTGCCTATTGCATTTGGAAAGCAGAAGGCTTTCCAGTTGCTGGTTTAGTCAAACCTTCAACTTTCTTTTACCATCATAAATAAAATATTAATAAAAAGTTTTCCTACAATTTAGAGTGTAAAAACTTCTGAATTTAGAGAGAATTTAAATACAGAGCAAACAAAATTTTACAGGATGTAGCTGTTGTAATGTAGTATGTAGTTTAAATATTTGAGTATCATTCAGAAGAACAGATTGTTTCTCTGCTGTTTTTAGTGATGACAGATGTTTTTGTTGAACTTGACATGTAGCAAAGTCCTGTAATGCTTTGTGACCTAATGATCTTTGCAGGATGAGTTTAAGGTTTGCTTTGAAATTTCAACCTCCAAATCAATGTTTACAAAAATGCTCCTCCTTTGTGATTGAATCTCAGCCCACATGCATAGATGTTATGCATACAACAAAATTCAGGGTTTTTGTCTAAGGAATCCTTTGCACTTCACCATTTGACAAATCATGTGTCTGCTCAGAATATGCTTTTGGGGGAAGGCAGGCTGTGGTGACAGGCTTGAGAATGAAAGGCAAGTTTGGAATGTAAGTACTGCCTCCAGTGGGCAGGCTCTCTAAAGACCGTGTTGCTTTTCTCTGAAGATGGTCATAAGAATATGCCTGTGGGAAATTGTCAGCACTATCAAACAGTGGGTTAAAATACTGCTTTGCTCCCAGCTCTTGCATACTTCAGTGTTAGGCTTTTAAGACCTGTCTTGTCTCAAAGGAAAACAGCTGTTTCATGGTGTTCATAAATAATACAGACAGTATCTTGTGGGTTCCCAAAATACTCAGTTTCCTTAATCATGTTACAGACTCATTTCAGAACATCAGTACAGGCAATCTTTAATGGTCTGTCAGTTATCAAGATGTGCAAGTTCAAAATCTCCTGTGCAGTGTGGTATTTAGAACAGTCAACCTGGCAATGCTGACGTCCTAAACTGGCATGCTAAGACATGAATTTTTCATTAGTATGGTTGCATACTGCTGGAGTACATGCTTCTGAGGCGTGTTCGTGTTCACCAGCGTAGGCAGCAGTGGGAGACATAAGCCCTACGTATGATGACATGCACATGTGCATATATAGTGGTCCCAGCACCAATGTGGGAAAATAGAAGTATAATTATAAATTTTCCCCTGTTGTGCAAGAATTATTGTACAAACATTCTTCCCCGAAATTCCACTCATACTTGAGCAAGTGCTGTGCGGTGGAGTTGTGACTTGTGTTGCATGAATAGGATGTGTCTTTTAGTAAATGCATCTGCACATATGACGGATACTTTTGCCACACAGAAATACAGATGTTTGGCAAACTGAGTAGTTTTGTCGTAATTAAATATATACCTTCTTAGTCAGGAAAAGCAGCTAATTGCGTGTTTAATGTTTTGATATCTCTTTAAAACTTTCTTTTAAATCTTTGGAGTAATGTGCCTGCTTTTAGAGATAATTATGTCAGCAACGTGTTATACAATGAAGCTTTTGAAAAAGAGCTATGAATGAAAGCCAAGTTGGAAAATGTCCATTTAGAGTAGTAAGCATACTCTAATTTCAGAATATAGGAGTTCTCCTGTGCTACATCACAACTTACTGCTAAATCCATGCAGCTTTTTGAAGCTCCTATTTGTATGTTTTGTGTAAATTTCCATTATTTTAATCCATGGTGATTTTAGTGCATTAGTTGCTAATTCATAGCACAATCCTATAATTTCTTAAGAAAAAAAATAACCTTTGTCATGTGAGTATGAATTACATGACTAGTATAATTATCTTATTGGTTAATTATCTCTCATTAATCCTAGGAATAATTAGATCTCTAAAGTAAAGAAAAGGTGGCAAAATACTCGCAGAGATGCCAAAAATGCTTGCATATCTAATTCCTGTGGTAAATTTTTCATAAGGAAGGAATTTCTTCTAATGTTCCATGATGATATTAAGTAATGGAGTTGTAAAGAATGGTATATAGAACAACTACACAAAATGAAGAACCTGAAATTATGTAGGTCCGTTTAGAAAAAAACCAAAAATTTCTTTCTTAAATATTTTTTTTTTAATCTGAAATATACGGCAACAGACTACTGATGGTTAGGGGAAAAAGAGCAGGATACCATGACAGTAATGATGCCTAGCGATATAAATTGCTATAGATTAGTCCCTCTCCACGGCATTGTATTTTGCTTTTTTCAGGTTCCTGACTCAGAACAGACTTAAGATGTTGGTGCTTAATTCTAGCTACATGAATGTTTCATGCCCTGCTCAGATGAGTATGTGTCCTAGGAAGGTAGATGGGTACTATTTCATCTTGTCAATAAACTGCATAAAAACACTGGTAGGCTTTTTATTGACATGCTTTTATTACTGTGGCATCATGAGAGATTTACATTGATCGTATTAGCAGTCCGTCTCTGTAAGAGCAACCCTCTGGTGTCTGACCATACCAGTCAGCTCAGATACTGCAAGTTGACAAGGTGGAACAGCTTGGGCAGAAACTGCCATACAGTCCTTTCTGCAGCTTGCTTTGTGAACCTTGTTTGATAATTTTAGAAGCAATTACGTTGCAGTTCCTGCCCTAGAAAAATATATTTAATGCTGTATTTAGTGTTTGCTTTCTTCATCTTTTCATGTTTGAATTCTGGGCAAAAATGGAGTGGGGGAAACTCTCTTCCTTTACTGGGACACTAATAAACAAGAACAGAGATGAAACTAAGGGCAAGGTTACCCAGACCTTTTTTGTTACTATAATAATATGCATTTTTGTTTTCTTGAGGGTCATCCCACTAGCTTCCGAGTTTTTATTGCTTTAAGAAAGGAGAATTGCACACAGAGTGCACAGCAGAAACATGGGTTTGGTAGAGTGGCAACAGATATTTGCATCTATTCACTTTGAAGTACTACATACTTATGGTTAACGGGGTTGTATGAATTATATAATGATGAATTAAGACAGCTTTAGGGTTTGTTGCCTATTTTAACACTGTGATAGGGGAGAAAGGAATAAATGTGTCTTCTGGTCTGAACTTGGCTTTAAATATTGGAATTGTTGAGGAAGATGGTGGCAAAGGAAAGCTCYGGTCTGTAATTTGGGTGTTCTGTGACCCTGAATATCAATTCTGAACAGGGAGCAGAAGTCAATGCAAAGAAGAAAGTCTGTTGTCAAATTTTAAAATCTTCAGATTTTAGGAGGAGCCTGACCCTTCTTTGCAGAGGAATGGGTAAGGGAATCAACAAATAAGACATATTTTAAAATTCAGCACCTCAGTGAGGCTTTTTCCTTTCAAGTTGAGTAATACTGCAAAAAGGAACTCTTGTTGAAGAAATTGCTACCAGTTATTATGAGAGCAGGTCATTTTCTTCTCATTAATGCTTATGTCTGCTAGATTGTTGTTTAGATGTGTAACGTTATGTTCTGCTCACTCCACTGTGTAGCAATGGGTTTGTGAATGAATACTTCAGCAGTAACTATTAAAAATCACTTTTACTGTTGTGATAAAATCAAGTTTCCAGGAGTTGATAAGAATATTCTTACAAGAATTATTAGGGAATGTTATACTTTCTCACTGTCTGAAAAATGAGCATTTGTGCTACGACAAAAATGGAAGGTCCCAAAGAGCAAGTGTGACTATAACCCAATGATGGTATGAGTTTGTCAAGATAAGTATTCTGTTAAAAATGGGCTGTTCRAGAGAATGTGTTTAAAATAGAAACCTAACACTGTTTGTAAAATTCCTGTGGCTTTTGGCAGACCCATCACAGTACTTTTTGAAACTAACAGGCAATGAAGTAGTTTTTTCTGTTGCTGGGTCTTAATCAGTGCTACCTGTGTCTAGAAGTGTTGCTTTTTTCTGGAAACCACAGCAGTCTGTAGACATAGACATAGATGCAACTTAAATTTTATGTGAAAGGTTACATTTAGACTGATTGACTGAATGAAATAGGTGAAATTTATTTTCAGTAAGTATTCTATTGCTATCTGTTAGGTCTTTCAATGTCTTCCTTTGAGGCGTGTCAAAGTTCTTCAACAAACAAACTATAAGTTGTTGAACCGGACTTCTCCTTTGTAATTAATGTACAACTGTACCTACATGACCGTACAGACTCAATCCATTTTTTTTTTTCCTTTGATCTGTCGGTAAGTCCTACCCTTTCCCTAGTTATGCAGTGGTTTTACAGGCTGTTGGATTGCATTCAGTATGTTATTGTCAAGGGCACGTTGGCAAGCTGTGACATTATTTTCCGGGGATGGACAGGAAGGCAGAAAGATAAGCCAACCTTGTTGGAAGTGTATGGTAGTTGCAAAGTAAAAAGCCTTGAACCTTATGATTGTAAAGATTACTTTGTCAGGTCATATTTTTCCTCTTGGAAGTCTGTTCCTGTTATCAGTTTGAAAAGATAAAATGTGAGTTGTTTCAGTGCATAACCTCTTTTTTAACCATTCTTATCATTGTTCATAGTAGCTGAAAGTACAAAAATGTAGACCTATAAAAACCGCTTAATGTTAACTGCACAAATTACATATATAAACAGCCTATATATATATAATAATCCATAAGTAAACTCGCACAAGTAAATACGGATAAGCTAACCCTTTCAAACTTCTCTGGTAGAAGGTTTGTTAAAATAAGTAAACTGCATATAGAGAAAGAAGTTTTCTTTTGGCCTTCTGGCTATTTTTTTTCATAGCACAAGTACGTGCCCCTTTCTTATACAGGTTGTTTTCTCATTTTGGAAAAAAGATAGGAAGGTGTGTTTAAGAACAGTGTAAGATACCTGTGAGTTCAGATGGGTTCCTCTGGGTTGGATGCCATTAACTTCGGTAAAATGCAAAACCAAACAACCAAACTCTTGGCTAAAAGTAAGTGGGAGTTACTTCTCAGTAATTCTTGAATAAGACATGTACAGCTTGTCTGGACAAATGCTGTACTAAGTAACAGCAGTAGGAGGGTCTCTAGATGTTGATGAGGTGCTAGAAAAAAAMCAAAACTTGAGCTATGCTTTGCAAGTGTTACATTGGTGTGAGGGAGGAATGGAACTGGGATTCTCCAGGTTCAGGATCAGCACCGACAGCAGGCTTCTTCCACCACCCCTGCTTCCAGCATCTCCATCTTTTCCACTCTTGTCTTGGCCTTATTCTTACTCCAGGTAAGCTGGGTCCATTTTTGCTTTGCTCTTGCCTGGCTGCCTGCGTGGGGTTGTCAGGACTGCAAGGGCCAGGAAGCGTCCCTGCCAGATTTGTGCTGCCCTGGAGGGGCTCTGGCATAGAGAGATCCCCAAAGACTACCATTTGTGTCTGTTTAGTTGCTCTGTGGAGGTGGAGGTGGAAAGGCCTGCTGGTGTGGGTTATGTGGGCTGAAAAGGCCTGGATATGCTTCTAAATGCTATTGTGATAAATCTCACTGAGTTGGAAAAAGCAAATTTTATTTAGAAGCTGTAAAATGTGTCTAGCAAAGCTTAGGTACTAATAGCAAAAAAACCATCCCTGACACTAAGCAGCCCCACCTTCCTTTTCCTGATACATTAGCTCTATGCTTTCAAAGCATCAAGGTAGTTGTTAGTTTATTTTTTTTTTAATTCCTGTACAAGTGTTCAGCAGTGATGAAATGTTTCCAACTTCTATTGCTAAAACAATGGAATCACTTTGAAAGAAACTTTAAAAATAAACATCTGTCGTTCAGTTTTTAAAACCTACAAATCTATGTGAAGTCTCTCTTCCTGATACTTTTCATCTGGAAATTGTTATCATTACTTCCTTGGGGCAAAGATTCATTAAATTTTTAACTTCAAGTACTTTAATTGGTCCTCAATTTGCAGAGCTCATAATGGCCCTGTGATTTAAATAGACTAAGATACAGTAACAGTATCTTCTTAGAAATAGTAACTGATAATTTATAATCAGGAAGGCCTTCTCACAGGCTAATGGTAGGTATTGTTTTGAATGTGGGTTGGAATAAAGTATTAATCAGTTTTTGTATGTGTATTAATTTTAAAAAAGGAAAACGGTGGGTGTTTTACCATACTTTTTAAACACTTGTGGTTTGAGAAACTCTGAAGTTAGGTTTCAGCCTGAAGTCAGTTTTTACAGCTGTAATAAATCCCCCACAAAAATGGGCTGTTCTAGTGGAAGTGACAGCAAGCCCTTAATCAAAACAGTGAAGTGGACACAATTATAAAAATTGAATAAATACTTAAAGAACTGTACCAAGTGACAGCTTTTCAAAACATGATGCTTTCTTTAAAACAAAAAAAAAAAAACCAAACAAAAAACCCCCAAAAAACAAAACAAAACAAAAATGAAAAAGATTGCTGGGCAAATATCCAAATGTTTAAATACCCTAAATAAAGAGCAATTAGAAAGGGCTGTGATAGACTGCGTTCTATTACCGAACTCTACCCTTTAAAAAAAAATGTTTCCAAATCGATTTTTAAGAACCAGCTGTTGACAGAAGGCAGGGCTCCTGCCAGCCTGACAGCTCGCGGTCTGCGCAGCGCRATGGGGGACACTTTGAAAGAGCAGCTGGCCGAGCCGGGTTTCTCTGCCTGGTCAGAGGTTCTGTGACAGTGACCGTGAGCCATTGCCCTCAAGTCTAGGGAAGAAAGGAACTGCTGTTAGGTAAATATGTTGCCCGGGACTAAACATTCCTAAAATTTAGTGCTGTTTGCCCTGATGTTTAAACATAATCTGGGGAAGAGCAAGTATGGGCAATGGCTGGTGGGGTGTGAAATTATGATAGCAGGCAAAAGGGAGGTTCTGGCTTCTGCATTAAGGTAGAGTGTCACCCAGTGCAGCAGACACTTACCTGCCTGATCAAAGTGCAGCAATTGCCAAGGTAATAGTATTGCATAGTACTGTATAGGCACAGATTTTGCAAGTTGCTAGYACATAGTTAAGCTTTCTTTTCTTTGTATGGTGTTCCTTAAAGTTTGTGTTGGGTGGTTAATACTGGTTGTTGGACCCACAGTCTGTGGGGAGAGGTTGTTCAGGGTTATGGGTACCCTCCAGTAACTTGAAGGTTTGTGTGGAATTCCTTGCTTTGCTGCAGACATCCTGCATCGTTTTGGGCCTTGTTTCCATATATGCTTCTGAGCCCATCTGTAAAAGGGGGATAGAGTTAGTTCCTTGCCAGGTGTCCTTCCAACAATCTCTTTAATGTCCAAATACTAAATCAGAAGTGGGAGAGAAAGGACATGAAAGAATGTAAAATCAAATGCGTTAGCCTTGCCCAGCTTCTAGTGCATGCATGCCTGTGCGAGATGCCTTACATATACACGCCCATTCTCTTTGGATCAGTTTGGTCGTGTTGCAGTTTGCACCCCTGTTTTACCCTGCCTCAGTTTGACCCATGAGTCTTGCTGGTGAATGCAGCCCTTGCCACTCAGGACTGCATTTGCAGAACATATAGCTGCAGTTAGGTCAGTTCTGTCACTTTTATGTTGATTCCTCAAAGTTACACAAATGCCAGGCTTGAACTGTAAAGGATTTCTCCTCTGTTTAACTCTGTGCAAATCAAAATAATTAACACTTCCTATATTTTACTTGTTCTGAAGATCTCATGCAAAGATTGTTAGTTTTTTGAAAAAAAAAAATCTGTTATTAGACGCTCATAAGACAAACAACCACAGAATAATTTTTTGGCTGTACGAGAAGTGAATTATGATAAAACAGTTTATCATGGCCAATAGCAGAATGCTGATAAATGGCGCTGTTTTTTCCTGTGTTTGTCTCTGGGTTTGGGTTTCCATCCCGTCTCCCACCCTGTCCAAAGAGAGCATGGACAAGAAACTGTTGTCATTGTAAACAAAACTAGATCTCTTKTGTGACACGGCATTTCCCCAACCTGTCTCCTGCTTGTTTATACAGGTGCCTATAGAGGAATGTGGGTATTTTAAGTAAAGTGTCAGACCTGATAAACACAGGAGTGAAGGGGTCACATTCTAGAAGTGGTGCTCCCCATCAACACTGCAGCATTTTAAAGCTGCAAATATAGGCCATTATTTTCCCTTTTGTGTGTTTTACCAGCAGTGGAAGTACAGACTTGTAAGTGTCCTTTGGATGTGTATCTTGCTGTTAGACTTTTCTCCATGGCTCAGCTCTTCCCCCCATTTCAAGGCGCTCTCTCCTTTTCATAGGAAGAATTTCACATACCAGAGTTACATGTGTGTTTTTTCAATCGCATTTTTTTATGCTGTTATCTACATCTGCATCTTGTATCAGTGTCTCTTCCTGTTTTGTGGATATGATACTTTATAAGCAAAAATAAATTTGGGAAGATATGACAATTAATGTAGATACCGTTACGACGGCACAAGTCTGCGGTTCCAATCCTCCCTAATGCACGGATCCCGAAGTTTGCCTTTGCTCTTGGCTATAGGGAGGTCATCAGGGACAGCAGGGTGAGCATTGGAGACTGTCTAAACAGATGCTTCTCGTCAACAAACATCCTTTTCATCTCCTTTTGAAAACACTTTTTTTGGGAGCAATATCAACATCCCTGCTAAGGATAGGAAGTCATGGTGTTTATTCTTGTTAATTTAGCATAGTAAGAGGGGTATGATTTTTTTTTTTAAAAAATACATATCAAAAGCATGGTTTGAGGGCATTTCTAGAATTCTTTACTCATCCAAGATAGGCAGTGTAACTATACTTGTTTTTTGAAGGCTTATGTCTGTTATTTATAAGAAAATAAGGTGTTGATTGTTTTTCTTATATGTATCTTTTGTTTCCTGCTATTGCTATAAAAATGTTAAGATGCATACTTTATGGGCGTTCAGTTCCTGCAAGTACTCCAGACTGAGCAGAGGGTTGTTCAGGGTTATGTCCAGTTGTAGCTGCCTGCTGACAGTGACTGAGGCAGATCTCTTCGTGTTGCCTGTTCTTGAAAGACTTCATCTTAACACCTCCCCCTGCATTTTCAAGGCTTTATTTTCAGCTATTGACTTAGTTTTTCTGAGCACCTGAAATTCAGAAAGAAATTGGATGTTAGTGAGATAAATAATATGGGCTTAAATCCTGAACACAGTATAGCATAGTTAACTCTGTAGATGGATGACTGAAATACATTCATGTTTGAGGCRTGAAAAATAGTTGTGAAATTTTCAAATGCAGTTGCTAGTTCTAGAATGTTTATGTATTTTGGTTGGGATTTACACTTCTAGTGAAGGTCTGATGAGATGGAAAGTTTATCAATAGGTGAATAACTAAAAACATAAATGGTAAGACTAGTAAACAGAAAAAGAGAAAACCTGAAGGAGAAGCTGGAATGAATGGCACTGTTCAAGTTTGAGCAGAGGAGGCAGGTTAGTAGGGCAATATTTTTGAAGAGGTCTTTTCCTCATGGATTTTTTTTGGCTGTGTTTCTTTAGATGTGTGCAAAGCCTAATGCCTTTTTTTTTTTTTTTTTTTTTTCAGTCAGTACGACTAGGACTTCTAGTGTAACTGAAGAAACTGTATTTTTCCTGTCTAGCTAACTTTCCCATTTCCACTTAAAAGTGCATTGTCAAGTGGAATTGCATTCATGCAGCCATTCAGGGATCTGAGTACGAAAGGTTTATATTTAAATTTGTTCAGCTCGGGGAGACTTTTACTGTGAACGGATGTGTAGTTTTTGTTCTCCCTAGCTGCAGCTGATCTGGAGGCAAGGTATTAAAGCCACTTCTAGTTTTCATGAGGATGGCTTCAGCTTTGTGCTCAGGTTTTGATTTTTATAATATTTTTTTCAGTTTTTTTTTTTTTTTTTATTAATGTTGTTTTGGACAGCCAGAGTCTCTTTGGAAAGCTTGCACTGTGTGGAATGTGTAGTCTCCCTGCTGAAATGAAAACTCAGAGGGGGTAACTGAATACTCCCTGCAGTCAGTGCATTGCCAGCCTGAAGAAAAAACAAACACACTGAGAACAATGAACATTCCTTGAAACCCTAGGAGACAGATTTTTGCCTTTCTTCTTTAAAGACAAAAAAAAGACCCTGTTGAGGTCTTCAGGCCCAGGTGACAGGGCCCAGGGGCTTCTCACCCCTTGTCATTCCGTTGGTGCCTTGCTCAGGGCATAAGGGCTGCAACTGGTTGACATCTACATTTTGGAGTTTAAAATGTGTCCTCCTACAAGATATTTTCCCTCCTTTTTTTTTTTTTTTTTTTTTAACCTCTGTTTGACCTTCTGCCTACAATTCTAGTGATTCAACTCTGACTTTCGTTAACGTTTTCATGCTGCTTTTCTGACCTGCTGGGCTTCAGACCTCCAAACGCAGTTTATTTAGTAGTAACCCAGAAATGTATCTGAACACTTGAAAGACTTGCAATTGCCTGTTAGGAGGCTTGAGATTCATGAGTCCCCAGCTGCTGCTTCTCTTGTTCAGCTCTGCTTGACTTCAGTGTCCCTCATATGGCAGCCACTCTGTACTTGACATCTCCGAACTGAAATCCTTCCTTGCATATAAGTGACTTCCACTGCTGCTCCCTTGTTTTCAACTTTACTGAAGATTTGCAGTGATAATTCGGTATTCTGGTAAATTCTTGATGTTGAGAGGATATGCAAGCAGGTTAGAGGCAGGTCATAGCTTGAGAACTAGATGTATCAGGATGTAGAAACTTGCTCTCTGTGTTTTTATTAAGATAAGTTTTTGAAATTAAATTGTTTCATTAATATTAATAACGAGCATTTTAGAATGGGGGTATAAGACTAAGCATTTTATATGGCATTCTTTTTGGCTTAGATTTACAGGTCTGAAGATTTTTAAGAACATTTATCCTAAACTTCCATAAAGAGAGCTTTTATGTGCCTGCAATGAGATTGCTGGGGTGTATGAGATCATCCTAATGTACTTTCATCAAGAGATATTGCTTYATTTTGTTAGGTTATTTAATTTATACTTTGGTTGCTAGAGTGTCCCTAGTGAGCTTCAGAATTCATGAAGTTGATTCCTTTGGGTTTATCTCATCGTTGATTGACTTTGGTGCCTCAGAAGATGGCAGTTCTTCATGAAGCTTTCTGTAGTTGGGGCAATTACAAGGATTTCTTCTTTGTCAGTTCACTGGCATTTAATAATGTGGGACTCAGAGATACTGTAGTCAAGGCACAATATAATGAAGACATAAATGAAAGTCTTTGCTTTGAAGACAAAGTGTCAAATCTACAAGATGAGGTGGGATATGGATTGTGAGCAAGTGAAAGAGGAATAAAATTAAACACGTAGATCATGAGCCCAAGCAACTGAGAAGCCGGAGGCTGCATCAACAGCAAAGGAGATGGGAAGAAACTGAGAAAGCTGAGGGCCTGAATTGCAGAGTGTTCAACACCTACAGCTGTATTTGAAATCAGTTCAAACTGTTGGTACTTGCTAGTCTGGCTGATCGAGCTTTTGGGATTTGTTTTAAATTTTAAAAATGGGTAACTCGTAATGAGTTTGTTTCCTTCATCAGGCTGGGAACTGCCAAAAACTGACTCTTTAATTTGTCTTGCGTGTGTTTTGCCACATGTTATGAATAGTTGTGTAAAAATTCAGTGCATGCAAGAGGTGCCTGTAGCAGCAAAATAATCCTCCAGTGAGTTTCCCTTAGTATTGCTGTGTTCTTCGGCAGTGTGACATGCTATTTTTCTTCCTTGGATCTCAACCATCAGCTCTTCTTCTAGCCAGAGCTGTTAGTTAGCTGTATGGATTGTAAATTCTCAGATATTTTCCTAAATGTTATGTGCCTGATGAAAATCACTTTATTTTCCAGACCAGCTTGTTATGCCATATTTTGGGGTTTCATAGCATGCCGTAGTTTTGGAGTTGACTCTGTGGTTAACATTACTGACTATATGGTTAATACTATTGGTTACCTTCTCTAGAGAACCAGATTTAAAGATGCCTGCCCAAAGCTCTATTTGCAAGTATGATTACCTGTCCTGTATTGAACGGAGCTCAAGGTCGCAGATGCTTTTGACTCCCAGATTTCCATTGAGCTTTCTGGTTTTCTCAGGTTTCCCCCCTTCCATTTCTTTCCTGCTCTGATTGTCTCCATACCATTACTCTCTTTATAGCATTTTTAAATGTATTTTTAAAAATAATTTTAACCACTTAATTACTGTATTGTATGAAGCTAATATTGAAAGCTCATTAACATTTTAAAGGTGTCACTATGCAGCCTGAATAATTCTACCATTTGATGTGCTTTTTCTTCAGATTGAAGATGGAAGCAAAGCTGCAGCTGTGGACAAGTTACTGGCTGGGGATGAAATTGTTGGCATCAATGACGTGGGCCTCTCTGGTTTCCGACAAGAAGCAATCTGTCTGGTGAAAGGTTCACACAAGACGCTGAAGCTTGTAGTAAAAAGGTAAACTTGTGTCATTCAGCTGGAAAACCAAATGTGTTCTAGGCTATAAGCTAACTGGGCAACTAAATTTGCCAAGACTTGGCAAGATATTGACGTTCATTCAGTGTTACTAATGTGCATATTATGCGGTGTTACCTCCTCATTGAACACAGACTCTTTATGGATGAAGATGTGGGGAGAGGTAGCCTATTGATCAGAGAAAAAACTGAGGCAATATATTCTGCAAATGTTGTTGTGATGTGACAAGTCGAGACTGTTCCTTTCGGTCCTCCTGAAGTGCAGGGCCCGAAGCAGGCTGTCCATCCTGCCCTGCTTCCCTGCCTTTGGTGTGCGGACGCGGGGAATGCTTTTTAGCGCATTTGCTCTGCAGGCCAGTTGGGCTGTGAGGAGCAGGTTACATGGGAAGCTTTTGGAAAAGCGTTTTCCCGCTTTGTGAGAATATTTGAGGTCTCAAGCATTTCTTATGTGATTTAGGTAAAGAGTACTTTCAGTTAGTTATTAGTGAAGGGGAAAAACTAAAACAGTTTATCAAAACAGACCATGGTATGAGAACTTTTTGTTTTGTCATTTTGACTTATGACTTTTAAGTTCGCACCTTTTTTACTAACTTGAATTAAAAATAAGTTTCATAAAATAATTTTGACAAGAGTGAAAAGATGTTAAAGTAGGTTAACTCTTGTAACTTCTGAAAAAAATTCAAACCAGGAAATTTGAACAACAAAATCTTTCTCATTCATTTCCTACTCTGATGAATCAGAACTTTCTAATCAATGACTTTTATCAAATTATACCAGCCAGTCCTTCATGAGAGAATTTTGAGTGTCTTTGTTAGAATTAAAAAAGAATTTTGTTGCAACACTGAAAATGCTGAGAATTGGGGTTTGAAAGGTATGATGATCCAGTCTGTAGATATAACCGCTTTTTGAGGCTGTCTTAACTGAGGACTATCTTTTGTGAAATAGCACTGATAGGTAACAGAGGTACAAAAGCATGCTTTTCACCTTTGGTTTAAGAAGGTGTTTTTGACAGAAGGAATTATGGGAACCTGAATCTCTTTCACAGGTGATAGTTTATATCCTTACCAATAGCTACTTCTGGAAGCTCTCCCAAAATTTTTGTAGAACTAATGCTAATAAATGCAAAATAAAATGTGTTCACAACTATTATAAATCATGTTGATGTTCAGTTTCAATTTGCACTGACTATGCCAGTAAAAGCACTTTTGCTAGTAGAGGTTACATCAGCTGTTTCTGTCACAGACAGGGAGAACTTCAGGGTTGAGAAGTTTTATAGACATTGAAGAATCTGCCAAGACAGCAAGTCTTAATTACTATGAAAAGCTTCAGACCAAGTGGAAAGATTTCCTGTTTCTTGGTGCTTTTCAGTTTCATGACAGTAGCTTGCTCAGAATATGTGAATTCTGATCTGTCTTTGGAAATGGCAGAAAGTTTGATGCTGAAATACTGTCATAAGAGACAAAGCTATGCCATTCTTGTCATTCACAAGTACTTCACTCCATGCATGTGATTTTGGAGAACTTGCGTACAGCTAATCAAGCACGAGTTTGCTGCTGGGGATTTGTGGCCGTTCTCTGCAGGCAACAGAGCCCCATTGCTATGCATGCCTGCGTGCAGTTTGGTGCAAAGCTGATGGATTTTCATCAGTCCTTTCTCATCCCTCTGCTTTTTCCTTCCCTAGCACATGTGCAATGGGCAAAAGCAACCTTGCTGTTTTAGCCAAGAGGATGAAATAGTGGCTGTTGTTAGGGAAAACATTTTTGTCTTAAATTCATGAAGATTTACATAGCTCTGCAAAGAGGCAAGAGCCTTTTGGGTCATTGACAAGTCTGCATAGTATTAGATAAAATTTCATAAAGCTTACTGAATGAAATTAGCTGGGGTTTTTGTCTGTGTTTTTTCAACTTTGCTCTTTCTCTTGGAAAGTTGCCTTAGGACATCAGTCCTTTGACGGTCAGAAACCTTTAACACCCAGTCTCATTTTATTCTTGGCCAACTTGTTCTCATGCACTGCTGTCTGTGTGCTGAAATAGCTTTTCTTTTCCTGTTGGGAGATCAAATGGTGCAGGTTTTTATAAAAGCCTTGTTGCATTCTTTCTTCCAGAAGTTATGGTTTGGACAACAGTATTGTTTTGTTGTGTTTGCCCTAAATCTTAGGCTGAATTTTTATGAGTGCTTTAAACAGCCCTGTCTTTAAGCAAACCAGTTGTTTAGTCTTTGTATGAGCACTCCTGCAGGTCTGGACTGAATTGGATAAGGGAACTGATCTGACTGCAAAATTACTTGGGGAAGTAGGTTTTCAGCTGGATAGGACCACTGTTTCCAGAGGCAGTCTGCACTTTAATTAATCACAGCAATCTTGAAGTGGCTGCCTTTAGCATTTTTAGACTATTTCAGTCTTCTTTAGATCCACCCTTACTGGTCTCTGGGGAGACTGGGGATAGTCCCACAATTCCCTTTTATTGAGTTACATGCAAGATGAAGTATTGATCTGCAAGTTGTCTTAGCATCTTTTTGTCTGCTTGCTCTGGGTCCTTTGTCTAGCACTGTGATGCTCCTCTATAGCGTTCATTTAACATTTTATTTCCTGTTGGGTGTCAGTGTGATAATCTGAAGCACAAAATAGACAAATGGTTTGAAGTTCAACAACCCACTCCTGAAGGTTAAAAGAATCTTTGTTTTAATCATGTTTGTCCTTGCTATCTGTGAGAGCTAGCTTGGGAAGCCAAGATCTAGATTTTGTGTTGAAAACTTTTTTCGGTAGGGTTGTTTGTGGTATCTATTTCTAGAGTGATCCAGAAGTGAAAAGCAAACTTTTTTTAAAACTATTATGGTGTGGAAAAAATACTTTTTAACAACATTCTTCTGAAAAGTAGAGAACTTCCTTCCTATTAATGTCAGTAGAATTAATCCAGAAAAATCAGGTTTTGTTTGTCACTGTTGAGAAGTGTGTCCATATGAAATTCATCCATACGGGTCACTCCTTCATGCAGTAATGCCACATCCTGATCTTATATTGATGTGTTTCTGTACCTGGGAAACAGTAGGGCATGCTATTTTCGGTTTAGAAGTCTAATACACCTACAGCCAAGACCAAGTGAAAAAGTTTTGCCATTGTGAGTAACGTGTTTCATTCACAATAATTAACTTGTGACTGTGGCAAAAGTTTCTCAAGGGGCTGATGTTGTTCAGCAGTGGTAGCTGGCTTCCACAAAGTTATTCTTACCCACTATTTTTAAAGAGTCTGATGCTTGACTTGCATAGGGAAAATAACATTGGTCTCTAAATAAAAGTGCTTGCAGTACAAAATACTCAGCATAGATGTGCTGGCTATTGACATGCACGCTTTGCTGTGTTTTTTGGAAACATTGCATAGTTGTGGTCTAAACCAAATCAGGACTGTGTAACTGGCTCAACGACAAATATGATGTTTAAGTAGCTTACATACATTGATGGTTGAACAAGTGTGGTGTACTTTTGGTCTTGGATTAAAAGAGGACCCGGGAGGCTTTATGTTGTTTTCTCAAGTGGATTTGTCAAAACAACAGATCTTAATTACGTCGTTTCTTGAGTAGATTCCTTTCTTAGGAAAATGAAGAGGAAAGCGTGCTTAGGACATTTCTTACAGGAATTGTATGTGAATTTCTCTTGTTTTGGAAAAGATGTGTGTATGTCTATACATACACATCTAAAATTGTTCTGAGTGTAGATAGTGAGTGTTGATACTGAGGTGGTTACCATATTCTGTGTAATTTAACTGTTCTGCTTATACTTCTAACTTAAATTCCCTTCTAGTCATTAAATATAATCTCCATTCATTTGCACATGCTAGACAAGTGTATACCACAAATGCATGAAAGTTTGGAATAATTTTTCACTATGAATTCATAAGACACATTAAACTGTTAAAAATTGACACATAGGTGATGCTTCCATTTGTGGTTTATTAATGTTAAAGGGGGGTGGCATTATACGGCCTTTGGGAGCCACCCTAAGAAGTTATGTGGGATTGTCCTGTTGACTGCTTGAATCCTTTATTAGTGGCAGTGGAAACAGGTGGGCAAGGGAGGGAGTAGCCATGGACTTCTTTTCCTCAGGGTCTGCTGGTGACGGGAAGCTGGACTTTCAGTTTAACTTGACCAGCTCTGCAGGAGCTGCCAATGCCTGAGAACCAGCCTTAAAGTTCTGGAGTAGTTCTGGCCACTTTGCATACAAGTGTGAGCGGGCATGTTTTCTTTTCCTTTATATAGCATTTCATTTTGGTGCCTTTATGTGGCRGAAGTGCAAGCTGTTTTTGCAATGCTGAGGAGTTCCTTGTTACAGGGGAGGAAAAGAGAGCGAGAGCAAACACACTTGCCATCAGAAGCATAGTCTGAATGCTGAAATTTACTGTGTGAAATCCTAATAAGGGAAGTGAATGTCATGATATGTGAACTGTAAACACCTAGACATGGAAAGTTAGGGTAATCTTTATTTGCATGGCACTTCATGAAGACAGCCAACCATTTAATTGAAGCACAGCAGCAGAAGAGTTTTTAATGAATGTCCCGAGRGGTCCAAGATTGTTCAGTACTGTCTCAGAGACCTGAGACCTGAGCAGAAATCCGGGAATAAAAATCTGACAGTCATTTACAGTGTTCAGATGGGAGATCACTGAAATTTTGTCATGTTCTGAGTGGAAACATGCTCAAGACCACCAGTGACCTTTCTGTAGTGGGTTTTGTGTAACTTACCAAGGGGATCTGGTCTTACCCATTTATGACTTGTGGAGCAGCTAGCTGTGCGCTTTGTAGCTCCTTGTGGCTGCAGGGATTTGTGTTTTCTGTACAATTACAAGATGCGGATGGAGGACTCTCAATTCTGCCTCTTGCCTGTGTTTGGCCACTTGATAGTTCCAGTTTTGTAGATACCAAAATAGTTAGTATAGGAAACAAGTAGAAAAATACATATAGCTTCGCAGATCTTAAGCAAGTATTATACATATTTAGTCCACGGTTATGGTTAAGTATTGCTCAATAAACCAAATGCATTTGCAGAGAACCACTGTTGAGTACGATTAAAATCTCTTTTGCCGTTAAATTTGATTCCATTGCTTCTGGAACTAGGGTTTGTTACAGCATAACAAATAGCAGTGATTTCTCTCTTGTTGCCCAGTAGCCATAATTCTTCCGTTTTGAAGATTGACCTTGGCCTTGACTGACCAAGAACAGATTTTTTTTTTTTTATTTTTATTTTTTTTAATGCCTGTGTTTTCAGACAGACTTTGGAAATAGGTAGGAAACTGCAGTAGGGCTGTATCTGCATGCACATGCCATTGCTGTACGAAGTAGGTAGGTGTGATATCCCCTTGCTACCCATGTTTCTTGGAATTGACGTGGGTGTGGAACAGCATGTGCCTGTGCAGATCTTCGGTATACACACTTTGCGAATGGGCATTAGTAACAGATGCACGCAGCTTTCAAGTTCAAGGCTTGAATGCTTCTGTGTGGCTGCAGCTGGTGGAAGGGCTGGGCTGTTAAATTCGCATTTCGTAAATTCACTGAGAAATGGGTCAGTACGTTGCTGTAGGCCCACTCTTCTGCACAAAGCAGGATGGCCAGTTTTAAATGTGTGCCAGATAGGATGTCTACCAGCCCCTGCTCCTAGCCAGGTCTTGTGACGGAGAAAGGAGCAAGCCATGTATGTTGGGATGCGTGACAGGGCATCACCAGGGCAGGGCCTCTATTTCTCTCCTTTGGTGCTGCCAGTGAGCTACTGTGGCTCACGGGGGGAYGGCAGGAACCGGAGAAGCACAAACGTAATGTGTCGTGTGAATTGCACAGCACCTACAGGCCTGGTTCAGGAGCCCTTGTGGTGAATGTCCTGTGTTTTAAGGAGTGCCTAGCAATCCCAGCAGGATCGCTCCGTGAAGGAGTGCCAATGGAGCAACTGCCAAATAAGCCACTCTGKATGTGCGTGCTCAGCAGGGGTCCACACAGGAGGCCGGCTGGTGTGGAGCTCCCCTCCGGCTCAGGCGTGCCCCCCGCCTTCTCCACAGGCAAACCCAGCCTCCAAACCGGGCCTCCACTGTGCTCCTGCTCCTCCTCCTCCTTCAGTTGTGTGATGCTGTGCTACTGATGGAAGGAATGGATACGACAAAAGGAGGAACATGCRCTCTCATCTTGTATTTTCAACAAATGATACCTTGGAAGAGCCCTGATGAGGACCATTTCCCCTGGTTGCCTAACTCTCGGGGCAGTCACTTAACCAACATGGAAACAGTGTGAATCCATGTTCCCTTCACCATGACCCTAGCAACACCACCCAGGTGGTCGGATGTTTCTGTGTCAGCTGTCTTTTTGGTGGGGCGTATATCTAAAAAGCACTTTTATTTCTTAATTTGCTGCCCACCTCACCTGTTTCTTAGTTGCGATAATGTGATTTGATTCATGCTGTTAGTGACATACTAATGGACACTTGAGATGAACATGAGCTTCAGTTTCTCCATTTGGTGGTGTGTTGTCCCCGGTTTCAAAGAGCAAATTGTTTYCTCGTGGTTTTCGATGTTTGTTTTGTACAACTGTCAGGACTCTCTTGATCTGCATGTTGTGACTGACGTGTTTTTATGTTGTGGCGACTTTCATAATTTATTTCTTTACAAATCTAAAAAGCCCAGCCTGTAAAGCTTGAATAACAGAAAGCCAAAAACACAACAGATGCCACTGTGTTTTACCAAGTCAACTCCATTAGGGCGATGTTTGGAGTACTAGGAAGGGCATAGGCATTGCTTTGTGGGTAAAAGGAATCCTCTATAATTTGAATATGCTTATTCAGAAGGTTACTTGTGGCAATGATATTCAGTTTTGTGAAGTAATTACTAAAATTGGGCAATGTTGCTTTTTTGTGGAATGGAATATGCAGCAGACGGTAACAACCTGTGAGTCATGACTGGTTTTTAGTTTGGGTTTTTTTTCCTCTTCAGTCCTGCAAGCACTTGTCGAAATGGTTAATTTTGGGCATGAGTAGTCTCATCCAATTTAGTGAGAGCACTCACATGACTTAAGATGAAAAAGTACACAAGTGCTTACAGGATTTAACCGGAACTTTTTACCAAGGCAGTACATTGGATTTATTCTTAAAACTGCTTTCCACTGCTGAATTTCAGTGTAGGTGGTGGAAACTGTAATATGTAGCCCCTTGGGTGAGAAGGGTAGACAGATGAGCCTTCTAAAATTTGGGGGTGTAAAGACTTACTCATTTCACATGGTACTTTCAGACGCACACACAGAAGATTTTTTTGCTTATATATATCTATATATATCTTTATATATATCTATATATCTTTATATATATCTACAGATAATACTGTAGATCTCTGCAGACTCCTCACTGAAGCAGAATTGTAACCCCATCCATTAAATACCAAATAAATAATGTTTTTATGTCAGGAATCTTCTTTGCATTTGGAAGGAATGCTTCTGTATATGTTGTATGCATTTTGAAATATTGAATTGTTTGGGGTTGCTTTTAAGCACTTCAGAGCATTGGGTTTTTTAAACACTAGTTAAGAACTTTGACATGCACATTTACAACTTCAGGAGAGTAGTGATAACACTCCTGTTTCAGTGTGTTGCGGTTCTCCTTGTGGTACTTATTTTTTAGGTTACATATTTCATCTCCCAAAGATTAAATGACTGACGAGATTGAGAATTTGGACACTGCTTAAATGTTTCAGTGTCAAGTAGCCTACCAGGTTGAGTGTAAAGATTTCATGCTCTATTCGGTCAAGTAACTACATGTAACACCTTCCAACTTGAAAAGATTATAAAAAGGTTTTAAAATAATTTCTGAATTGAACCCTTAACTCCAGAAATATGACCACTTAAAGGAAGGGCAGGAATGCAAGAGTGTTGCAGCTTTAGTTACTGAATAACTGAACAAATTTTTGCATCTTATCTCTTACACAAGAAATCCATTATTTTATGGTCATTGCTGCTGAATCTGCATAATACTGGATCACCTGGGGCAGAGACACAGCTGCCACACTGCTGACTTATACAACCCTTACGCTTTTAGTCCAGCTTCATGCTGAGTGCAGAGGGAGGACAGAGTGACGAAAGCCAGGGGTTGGGGAAACTTCTGCTGGGTTGCAATTGAAATCAGGATCAGTTCTTTGGTCTGGCTCAGGGAGCAGCCTTGCCGGTAGGAGGGCAGCCAAACCAGGGGTGGCATCTGATGGGGAAGAAAGCACTCTGGGGGATGGTAATGTTTTCAGAGTCTGATCTGGCATAGGACATGTCAGAGCAAAATAGCTTTCCCAAATAAAACTTGAAGCATCTCAGCTTGTSGTGGTGTTCTTTGTGGAGGCTCAGTAATTTGCACCATGTGGCTATCATGTTTTAACCAGGAATGAGACAAACTAAGGCTGGGCCATCTCCTGAAATGCCCTGGGACTGGAGGAACTCTCTTTCCCCACTCCCATTTTTGGGTCACCTTGGACGTGGTTAGGTAAATCACAGCTTAAATCGGTGTGGGAATGCACCACACCTGCACAAAAACACCAGTTGGTATTTGGAATGTGGTTTCTGAGGAAACTCAATTCGTTTGGGACAGCTATCAAACAGTAAGCTCGTTGCGATAAGCAGCTGGGAGGCAAAACACACCCGTTGTTTCTGGCCACAAGCAACACGAGGGTTTCCACGGCCGCGTGCTCCAAGGCCACGGCAAGTTCCTTCTTGCTGAAGACAGCGTGTTGGGCCAGCATAGGCAGCTGCATGCTGCTGTGCTTGCTAACTCCGTCCTGGGCAAAGGTGGTGGTGGAGAGCATGTCCAAAGGCTGCTCTGCTTCCTATTCCTCACTCCCGATCCTTCACCTCAGCCATGATGAGACAGCTTAAAATCCCCTGTGTATTTTGACTCCTGCTGCTGCTGTTAGCGTTTACTCTGTCAGAGGCTGCGTTTTTCTTCAGCATTACTGGTGAATGAAGTCTTTTTTGTATTTATGTTAAAGGTTAATTTCTTTAGCACCTTACTTACATAGCACGATAATTTCCAAAATATTTGAAAGTAAACCCTGCTGGAACCAGCATTTATAGCTGGCTTTTCAATATGTGAAGCATTTTAGATGCCTCCAGATGATAAATGCTTATTAAAAAAATGTTTTATTATCCGTTAGAGGAATTCTGATAAATCATGGTAAAAACTGAGGTAAGAGAATGACATCAGGAGTTTAATGCTATCTAGCCATCAAAAGGTAGTGGAATATGCACAGAATGAGGAAAAAGTATTTATGTAGCTTATATAATATACTATAAATCCCAAGATCAACACTTTTATCTCAGACATCCAGATGTGCCTGTCTAGTTCCCCAAGGCAGAGTGAGGAAAAACAGTTCCAGAATATGAAAGCTTTATCATGGTAGTTTATTGTGAATTTAGCAGGCAGGAAGATTGGTGATGTCATACCTCATACAACTTAATACCTCATTGTCGACAGTGCATATCTTATTTATAAATGAAATTGCTGTTCCATCCTGCTCAAGCCTGTACAGTTGGGCTGAGTACAAGGAAAACTGGAGCAAACTGTGATGGTGAAATCCTGATTTGCTTAAGTTAATGACTGAACTCTTTAAGGGCACTAAGACTTGATAATTTATTTGTATTTATTTGTTTTCACAGACTGAAGCAGAGCATTTTGCAGGTCTCTTTAGTTTCTTTTTATGTAAAATGCAACTTACTAGGTCATGGGATAGGAAAGGAGCTACTCTGCTGTGCTGTGACAAGGTAATACTCCTTCCAGCATGGCTTCTGTTTAAAAGAGGCACTGCTGACTGTAGYGCAGCATTGCTGTTTGCTCCATTTTCAGACACAGGGTGACTTGCAGATGAGAGGTCAGACCAACTGGTTACCTGACGCATGCATGGGARGAGAAAGCAAAGAGCAATACTACAGACTTTATAGGTCTTGCTATGGTTGAGAGCAAGGCAAAAGGCAATTGTGTAGATCTTTGTGTGAATTTTGGCAGGTGAGAATAGGCATTTAAGGTAGGATATGCTGCTTTGCTAAAATTTTAGGGATTTGGACAGATACCTATGTCATAGAACTCTGTCAGTAACTTGTCTGTCAAAATACTGGTTCAATTTGCCATTCTAAGACGTCTGAATATTAGTAGATTGCTTTTATTACTACTTTTCTATCTTTTAGAGCCCCTTCCTCCCCCCAGAAGTCCGTAAGTTAAGCACATGGTTACATTTTTATTTTTTTGCGTTCAAATTCTAGGTCAGTTCTCTTTTAGGGATACTTTTTGGGAGTCATTTCCTTTTACGATAAGATACTAGAAGCTCAAAATGCAAAAACAGGAACTCCTCCTGTTTTGTATGGAAAAAAATTCTGCAGTTCCATTTGCTGCTTCCAGAAAAATAGGCTGACTTTGTTGTTGTTGTTAGAGTTTGTCAGCACTTTTCTTGGAAAGGTAAGTAAGATGGGAGTTCAAGGTGTTCAGATACTCAGTGCATAGAGACCAAAAACAAACAGCAAAGCCACAAACACAATTTTGATGTTTTAGCTCATTGCATTGAGTTTTAGTGAGTTACAAATGTTCAAAAAAAAATACCGTGATATCAGAAAACAACTTGTTAATTTCAGGTGTCTCAGTTGGAGAGAGTCATTTTAAAGGTGCCTAAATTCCAAAAACTGCCGAGTAATCTCCCTTTGAAAATAAAGAGAAAGAACAATAAACACGTGTCTCAAAGTCCACGTTCAAAAATGGAGACACCCAGAATGTCTCCTGACTTCTGAAGATCACAGCTATAGCAATTAAATTTCTGAGGACTTCTTTTAAATGTGCAAATAAGACCGCCTGACCACAACAKATGCATTTTTATTTTTTTTTTTTAATTCTGAATAGCTTCAAGTCTGTAGTTTTCCCTGTGGTTGAATCCTTTGCTGGTAGCGCTCTCTTGTGGCTATTGTTTTCATTGAATGACTTAAAAGGGATTTCAAAAATACGTATATAATTTAGAGATTTCTGTCTTAGAACACACACAGTCTCTTTTGGATTAGCGTTCCTAAATTAAATGCGGTAATACATATTTTAATGATGCAGGAAGGTTGGTTTAGATGAAAGCATCCCAAATGTGCTTCCCAGAAGATCTCGAAGGGGGCACGCGTAGTGAGCATTCAGGTTTTTAACCATTTTTCGCCTTTGTATTTTTGGCGAAAAGCTGTATCCCTGAGGGAGGACAGGTGGGAGGCTCGGAGGGGAGTGAAGTCCGCATTGGCAGCCAGAGTCAGGTGGAGGAGAGACTGGGACAGGCACCTTCGGCAACAGACTCGATCACAGATGCTGCTTTTCCTGTGGCACCGCTCTCGGTGATGAGTGGGTTACTCCCCACAACTTTGGTTATTAAACCAAATGAAAAAAGGATCTGGGAAGCCTTTCCCATTGAAACTGATATGGGTGTTCCCAGTGAAAGCTTTTCACCCTAAATCGCTGTTTTCTGATTCCAGGGATGGGAGAGGAAAACGGGGGGGAACTCTTGACCTGTTCTGTTTTTGAATTACAAAGCTCTTAGCTTTGTGTTTTATTTTTCAGTAAGGAGGTAAAGCCTTCTGGAAGCTCAGATTGTGGTGTGAAGGGATTTCCTTTGAACTAGGAACATACAGTTTCTTCTTTTAAGAAAAGAGCTGTTATTAATGAAAAGTTGTTTGGTGCTACATAGACTCGATACCATCGTGATTACAAATCCAGTGTCATAGCTATATAAGCCCATCTGCATTAATACCAAGTGTGTAAAGTTGGCTGTAGGCTCCTTTTCCTTCTACACTGTAATCCAACAGCAACTGGAGTAATGGTCCCAGGTTATTTACTTAGTTGTACTGTCTTGGAGGGGGACAGGTTTACACTTGAGATAAGGCCTTGAGTGAGAGGGGTCTTCACACTCAAAATACTTGACTGAAAAGTCTGTATTTTTTGATAGGCTGAAATCTGTGCATGGCATTTGTCTGGTCTGGAAAAAAGCTTTTTAAAACCAAATTAAAAATCCTATTAGCCAACTATATTTTGAGGTTCAAGAAGATACTTGCTTTTTAACTTGTTTTTTCTCTTTTTTTACCACTGTACCAATGTAATTCTAACACTTTTTCATACAGTGGGTTCAATAGTACTCTCTATGCAATTTATTCTTCTGTTATGTAGAATGAAGATGGACTTGCTGCTGGAAATTCAAAAAGAAAGTTCTCTTTTTCCACTTGATTTTACTTCTCTGTTTTGCCATGTAAGTTGCCAAGTGTAGAATAGTATTTGTCAGCTGGACTTTGCATCCTCATTCACACAACAATAACTCCATGTTCTGAAGACTCTTCCAGAAACAATGTTAGAAAAGTGACCCATCAAATGAAAGTCTGTCTTTCTCTGGACTGAGTGTGCATGTGCACACACATGCATGTGTGTTAATATTGATAAGCAAGGGATCATGCTAGCTTACCTTTATTCAGATTACTTCCAAAAAAACCTCATTATATTAGCTTTAACATCTGTAAGAAATCAATACTCTCACCTGTATTAAAAATGCAGTAATTTTTTTGATAGAATATTGCAGTCTGGCTGGAAAAGTTTTAGCCATACGCCATCTAACTTCCAGCAAGTTCACACAGTGGAGCTATTGGACTTCTTTGTAATTGTGTAATTCCGCCATCTGCTGTCTTAACTAGATTTCTCAGTAAAATCCAAATATGCCTGCGTAAAATAAGACCACTTCTTGCCCTTTTGCCAACCTCCTCCTTCCTCCTGAAGTTTGAGGATTTCTGTAAATCCACAGTACTTCCATCATTTCCTTTGTTGACTATAGGCACATCCTCCTTTGATGCGTTGAAAAGCCATTCATTTTTCATATGCAGGATGTGCATATGAAACGGTGCAGCCAGCTTCTCGTGGCAATCGGTCTGCTGTGTTATAGCACAGAACCAATAAAAGTGCATAGTCGTCGTGTGGTTAATGTGATGGGTCAGTGAACCTAAGGAAAATCTGCTCTCGGTGCGTATGCCAGTATATAAGAAGAAAGTTTCTCCTTCTCATTCTCCTGGGCTGATCCTTAAGGATACAGCAGAACTAATCTTTTTCATTTTCCCCCAAATAAACTCTATGCAGCCTGTTACTGTATCCGTTACATTCTCAGGTATGATGGTGGTCAGCAACTGTAGCAAGCTTACATGTGCAAATCTGGCCAGTGGCGCGGGATTAAGGGTGTGAATATGGAATAAATCTTATTTTTTCAAAAGATTATTAAAATAAATTGTCCTTTGAAAGAATTCCCCAGAATTTGTAACATCAGTCTTCCTGGGGGATGGAAGGACATACCTGCCACTTTTCTCCACAGGTGATGATTCCCGATGCCTTTCTGAGTTCCAAGGTTACTTATTTCTAGGGATATCACAGGCTGCCTCTCTTTTGGGGGAAGTGCTGCTCCTTGAGAAGACTGGCTGGTTGGTTTTAATGTATAGGAAAAGCATCTGTAACTCTCAAATGCTATTGACAGCCCATCAGATCTTAAGAGGCCCAGGTTGTTCTGGAGATTTTCTTTTAGCTCTGCTCCTTGAGCAGATCTGTCACCTCATAGGTGACATTTTCTTTACAGTGTAGTGCCCCAGACTGGACTGTTCACCCATGTRTTTGCTTAGAAGATTGCAAAAGGAAATGATGGAACAGCTGAAAAAAACAGTTTCAGCTGTATAATCTCAGTGTATTTTCCACGTGCCATGTCAAACACCACTTCAAATTAAAAATAAAAATCCCTCCTCCTCCTCTTCCTCCTCCTCCAGAAGAGTCCTCTGGTTTCATTTTTCARGCTTTGCTCAGCTTTTCCCCACCGAGCTCCGCAGGCGGTGTTCACGGGTGTCGGGCGGCGGAGTCGCTGGCATGACTAATCAAAACTGCTACGGCCTCTTACCGGGGAGCGGTAACAAGGCTCCTTTGTGAGTCTAATTATATCCCCTAAGCTGGCACAGCGGCGCGGATTAGCGCAGGAGGAGGACGGTCGGTCGCTGAGGGCTGCAGGGTCCCATGCTCTGCTCCGCCAGCATCGCCYGCTTTCGCCGGGGACGGAGCCCAGGTGGGTGCCACCCGCACCCCACGCACGCTGCCCCGACCCACAGCTTGGGCCCCATTGCTTCTCCCCCAGCCCAGTCCCGCTCACTGACGTGGAAGCTTGCCCGCTGGCTGGGAACCATGCCTGGTCCCTGAGGAAAGGGTCTGGGGAGGAGGCGCTGCCCGGCGCGGTGCCTGGGTAGGTACCATGGGCTGCGCCGGGGAGGGAGAGGCTCGTGCCAGGCTGGCCAGGAGGCAGGGCACCGGCACCTGTTCAGCTCCAACAGCACCTCACCCCTACGTCCTATTGTTGGGGTAAGCAAGTGCTCAGGCTGCCTTTCTCTTGGCTTTTTTGTATCTTACTAACTTGTCCGTGGAGGGGGGAAGGCCATGCGGGGTTGTCCTGAATGCCTCTGACTAAAATTTCATAATAGGATTGTTGAAGTAGAGTCGGCAGGTGTTGGGGGGGGGGGCGATGTTGAGAAGAGTATTTTATGGTTTACTTGCCAATTTGCCTCCCATTTCTCACACAGACCTGGCTTCGGTATGCCTTGTGTTGCTGAGTAAAACCTCTCGTCTCCCAGCGAGGCCGTGCACTGGGGTGGTTTGAGTTGCTATTTTCTAAGAGGTCTGCAACTAGTTTTCTTGGACAGGTCTCTTTATCCCAGTGTGTATCATCAGGACAAACAGAGTAGCAGAATTAGTCTGTTAGTGAAACTTAAAGCGTCAAGGCCTGAGAGTTTTTCAGTCTTGAGCTTTTATTGGTGTGAAAGAAAACTGAATGGAAAAAGTTTCCCAGGCTGTGAGCAGTTTGCCAACATGCACAGAGGTTACACAAGGATGCACAGGGATTTCTACAGAACAGCGCAAGAGGAAAAGAGTATGCTGATAATAAACCAAAATTGTTTGTTCGTCCCTGAAAATTTGAAGAAGGGATCATGGGATTTCTTTTTGGGAAGGAGAGGTATATGAAGTAGTGAGCAAAACTGGGGAAAAAAAATCTTATCATATGCAGTTTTGGGACGGGGGAGGGGTTTAAATGATAAATTTGGCAGAGTGGAATTTTTTTTCTCACTGCCAGTCCAGTCGCTGCTTCCTGCTCTTCAAGAACATATGCTGTGAAGGTGGGGTGCCGGAGCAGCCTGGGCTCAGGATGTGTTTCTGTCTCTAGTTGCTTAGTGGTGACCAGACAGAGCGGCCACCTCCATTAGAGAAATCCTTAATCTAGTGARGCTAATGGAGCTTCCCTCCTGTGGGAGCTGCTGGGATAGAAACTGCCTCTTGTATTTGTGGGGCAGGATCCCAGAAGAGTTATGGTCAACTTCTGCAGGTTACTGTTGGTTTATAATAAAGCATAATAATACGTAGCAGAGTGTTGGCACGTAAAACACATCACATGTTTCTGCTGACCTCACTGAACTTCAAGTAAAGCTGTAAAATATTACACTTTCATTAATCACTTGAAACACATCTGTAGTATTCAGTGTATCTCTTTCAGTCATCTTTTATATATGAAAGACATCTTTGCTATTCTGTGAGGCTGTTTAAACTTCCCTGAGGGAGCTCTATACCACCCTAACGCCAGTGTTACAACCCAGTTTTGTTTTCCAGCTCAACAAGACTAAATCTAGTACATGTAATGCAAACTGCTGAGTATTCAGTGTTAGACACAGCCACATTCACTGCTCTGGGTTTAAAAATAGTGATGTAGTCACAACTTGCATGTGAATATAGTATTGTTATTTACTGTGAGATTGCCCATAGATACCTTACATCAGGACCCATACCTTGGTTTATGCGGGAAGAGTGCACGGATTAATTCAATTATTAAACTACTCAGTCACTTCAGAGGGGCTGATAGACCCTGCGGCTTTTTAACACACAAGCTTTAGCAGCAGGAGTAACTATTTATGAATATTAGCTAGAGCTTTTTTCTCCTGTATTTCGTCATCCATTGTAACTGATCTGACCTTGGAAAATCATTGAGGTAGTTTCCGAAACAAACACATGTTTCAACTTGCGGTTTTTTAGTTTTATTTTTGCCAGATTGACTCTCTTGTAAAACTTATTCTTGGTGATAATTAGGGTGACTAAAGATTGAGATCTGAAGGGGTGGTGTGAGGTGGGCTGGAAGAGGAATAATCTATTGAAGATTTGTGGTGTTATTGCTGTGAAGTGATTCTGTTTCCAATCTTGCCCAGAAAATAGTTTTCATTTTACTGTGAAGTGACTGAACCCAGCTTTCAAGTCTAATGGTGTTAAATTGGGTGCATATCTTGGCACATTCAGCTTCTGCAAAATAAGTCTCAAAGCCTGCAAGAACATTATCCACTAAACAAAATCAGCTCTGCTCTGGGAATCCCAGAAATCAGAGTTGTCTGGTCAGTTTTAAACTTCCAGTGCTAAGTGATTTTAAGTGTTTTAAGGCTGCCATACATCTGCTCAAAATAAGGCCTGTACGTGTTCCCAGGGTATCCACATCAAGGGAAACAGCATTGTTGCAGTTAATAGGTTAAGTAGGGTTTTATTTTTTTGATCAGCATAAATTTACTTGAGTGTGTTCACGCAGTGGCTGGACTGGAGTGGATTCTTCACCTGGACCAGCGGCTTGGGCCAGCGGCTCTGGGAGCTGCTGCCTGAGGGGCTGAGCCGCAGGGGTGGCAGAGGGGACGGCCACTTGTCCGTGTCCACCGCTGTTTCTCTGGGGCAGGGGATGAGGTGGCTATCATGGGTGAATCTTTGGCAGAGGTATTGCCAGTTTGATATCCTTGCGTTCATTGCATTTCCTTTTTGTCAACTCTCAGTTCGTGTCTGCATTTCTGTAAGGGGTCTCACATTATTGAGAAGAGTGAAGAAATTAAGCCCTCTATTTTCAAGATTCAGACATACCCCTCTGTTTCTGTGTGTGTGATGGAGGGAGGAAGGTTTGGGCGGGGGTGGTGACAGGGACAAGTCTGTGCATGCTGTAGGTACAGTACTGTGTGCAGGGAGGGACCCATCTTCTCTAGGCATAGCTGCTAGTCCCTTTGCAATAGGAAGAAGAGTATCACTGTCCCTGGATGTCCCATATACTCATCCGTAAGAGAGACCATGCAGTAGAAGAAAGGTCATTCTTATCCGTTCGTGCTTCTGTGGCCATCAGCTGGATCTTAGTCTTGCTTGACCACTGTGTGATAAGGATCAGCACTGTCTTCTAGCAGGGAGGGTTGAAGATGGGGTCCAGCTCTGTTTCTGACAGAATAAAATGGCAGGAGATGAAGCAGGATGTAGAGCCAGCCCCAGCAGAGGGGCCAGCTTCTTTCACTTGGTTCACTGCAGCCCCCATCTCCACTCTAGGGATGGAGGGTGGTGGCCTTGCCTTTCCCGGGGAAAGGCACAGATCTGCAGCCCCGCAGGCTGATAGGAGCTCTTGGTGGCAGCAATGACAACGTTATACCCGCCCATGCAGATCTGCTCTACTTCAATGAAGAGTCTCTACACACAATGTTGAAGAAATTGGCCGTGGATTAATATAGGCGTAGGAGGAGAGGAGCTCATACTCCAAGAAGTTGCAGGAAAATATCTGCCCTTTGCCAATGGAGAAATTGTAGATGGAGGTGTAAGTGTTTCAAATTGTACTGCTTCTTGTTATAATGCTGTTACAGCTGCAGTCATCAGTTGGAGATTAAGAAGGGCATATAACTTGGAATTGAACAATTAGCTTCTCCACCTGAAACTTGAGCTGCCCCTGGGAGGTAAGGAGGGAGAGGTTACCTCAGAAGGTGATTGTGCAACTATAACCACCTTATGCCTCCGGCTTCCAACACGTTAAGGCAGCTGAGATTTCATGCCCAAATTATGAGCTCTGTAATGTGCCAAAACTCTAATGTGTGTATTAATCTGAAAACAGTTATTATGACAGTAAAAATCCTTTTTTAAAAACAGTGCCATATATCACAGAGTGATTTACAGTTGCATAGCTATCTCCAAATGTCACATTCAGTGGAAGCACTATAAATTTTTGCTTACACTTGTATGTATAGTCCAGAAGGGGCTCCTCCAGAAGAGGGTTTTCTCCACCCCCCAACCCCCCCTTATTTTTTTATGCAGCAGTTTTTCCTTTCAATTCTCTGTTGTCCTTCTGAGACCAAGATGCCTTAAGGGAAAGTTTCTGCTTAAARAGCTTATTCAGTTCTTTATTAGTGTGGAAAATATTGTATTTTTTTTTTCTAGTGTTGCACTCATCTTCTGTCTCAGTTATGGCTAAGCTGGAATAAATGGGTCCTGGATGCTGTGTGACATTATCAGTATTTATTTGGAAGATTACTTGAGAATCCCAAATGTTGTGAGAATAGGCTGAGGAGCAATATTTGAATACTTAACAAATGCAAGCTTTAAATAGATGAGCAAAAAGACTTCATGTGGRCTTGTTGAGATGGTTCTACTTATTATTCCAATGTTTATTCTGGCTAAAAAGTACTATGTCATCAGTAATGGAGACCCGCAGTATTGTTCTCAATATTTATTTCATTAAATACCATTCCTGCAGCGCATCTTCTTTAGCCGTTCCTTTTTGTGAACAATTTTACCACATAATGTATCGTCAAGGTTGCATTATCCTCTGCATTTCCATGCCACCACTACCAGTATAGTTTCAACAGAGGTTTAGAAAAAGCTTTCGGGTAGGGAAGTCTAAATTGGGCCACGAGTTTGTCATTCTGTGTGACTTCCCTGGTCCTGTTGGCTGGTAATTACTTTCAGTATTCCTTCTCTTAGATTTTGCTGCTGTATTTGGGGGAAAAAGAAATGTGATATGGCACTTGAAAAGGTTTCAGAACAGCTGTGGGAAAGCCAGAATTTGACTGTTGCTCTGACATAGAAATAGTTGGAGGGTTGAGTTAGAATATTGATGCAGAAGTTCAAGAAACAGGAAACTGAGTTGTCCCTGTTACGGCACTGTTGGTCTTGTAATGTCAAGATGTCCGTACCTCTTTTTTAGTGTGGTGGTGATGTTGATATTACAGCTTCAGACTCGTCAAGAGGGGATAGTAATCATTCCCTGAAGAAAACAGAAGCTGTTTGTGGCCAGTTTGCACTGGTTTTAGATTAGGAATAAGATGGTTTGTTATTAGGGGTTGGTAGTGCTGCATCCTCTAGCTTCCGTGTTTCAGAAGTTGGATAAATATTTCCCACCTTAAGGAMGGACAGGTACTGGGTTTAATTTTTATGCATGGAAATTTATAGTTATGGTATTGTGAATCCAGAGGTGTTGAGAGTAAGACTTTTATAGAGCTCAAGATACTGCTTTCGAGGTCTACAGGCTGGAGAAATCTCAACTGCCAGTGTAGGGTATGTCAGGAGTAAATAGGGGTTGGGTGGACTGGAGCAGAGGGAGCTGAGAGAATCAGAGATTTCTTTTTGAGAAGAGCATTTTGTTTGGTGATCTTGTCTACATACTTCTGAAATGTCCTGTGATTCTGTTGGAACAAAAGGCAGATCCTTGTCTTCCTGTGTTTTCTTAGTTCATGTTGAAGGTCAGGCAATACATATATCCACACATGGTGTGAGGTTATAATTTTTTAGGCATACTATTTTGATTATTCTTAGCTTGTAGATAATGTGGGGGTTTTGCATGTAGATATGTTGAAATTTTGTAGTGGGATTTGGAAGGTTCAGCTCTGAAGCCTAATTTGAATTCAGGCCTGCAAACTGTCCCTAAACTAAATAGATTTTGAAAGCAGTTTATCTAAACCATTAAATAATTCCTACCAGCCATTGACAGAGCTCTTAAATCTAGTATAATTAACTAGCCTGATACAGTGGATTTAATACATATTCAGTGTTTTCCTATATGTTTTAACTTGATTATTAAGTGACTACAGCACAGTCTTCTATCATTGCAACTTTTCTTCTGACACKACAGTAGATCCACAAAAAAGCCTGTCTGGCTGCCAACGTAAAGACACAGGTGGAAAAAGATTGTGTAGGAAAGGGCCCGCAAACGGAGTGCGAGCGTACCATGTTCTTGGAGAGGGGAAGGTGGGAATAGCCAACCCCAAACAAGTATGGGGCAGGGGCTGGAGAGAGCAAAGGATGCGAAGACGGAGGCGGTGGTGGTGCTCCAGGGGGAATCGCGCTGGTGACTCYATCCAGGGAGATGGCTGAGTTGAGCAAAGAGCTGCCAGCATGGAAGGTAACAATACAAAAACTTGTTGTAAGGAGCTTCTGTAATTGCTAGGGATTAGGAATTGGGTGGACGGCTGTTAGAYCAGGCTTGTTTATTGCTTCATGGTTATTCAGTTGTTAACAGCTTTCCTTCATTAAGACACAATTTTCTTCAACTATATAATGTGTTTTCAATACATTTTAACCAGGAAGGGTAATAGTTTACTATTTGATAAGTTAGAGGGATTCACAAAGTTGATTAGGAGCCCAACTTTTGTTTATTTTTTTCTGGTCATCAAAATCATTTAAACTTTGAAAAAAGTTGAGTGTGCTAGGGCAGTTGTAGATTTGTCCTAGGATGACAAGGCTGCTAATGACTTTTTTGCATGAAAATTTATCGTGGTTTAACCCCAGCCAGCAACTAAGCACCACCCAGCTGCTCGCTCACTCCCGGCTGGTGGGATGGGGGGGAGRATCAGAAGGGTAAAAGCGAGAAAACTCGTGGATTGAGATAAAGACAGTTTAATAGGTACAGCAAAAGCTGCGTGTACAAGCAAAGCAAAACAAGGAATTCCTTCACTACTTCCCATGGGCAGGCAGGTGTTCAGCCATCTCCAGGACAGCAGGGCTCCATCACGCGTAACGGTTACTTGGGAAGACAAACGCCATCACTCTGAAACGTCCCCCCTTCCTTCTTCTTCCCTCAGCCTTATATGCTGAGCATGACGCCATATGGCATGGAATATCCCTTTGGTCAGTTGGGGTCAGCTGTCCCGGCTGTGTCCCCTCCCAGCTCCTTGTGCACTCCCAGCCTACTCGCTGGTGGGGTGGGGTGAGGAGCAGCAAAGGCCTTGACTCTGTGTAAGCACTGCCCAGCAGTGACTGAAACATCCCTGTGTTATCAACACTGTTTCCAGCACAAATCCAAAACATAGCCCCATACCAGCTACTGTGAAGAAAATTAACTCTACCCCAGCCAAAACCAGCACAAAATTTTATTCTTTATTTTTAATTTCTATACACAGGTTTCGGTGTTGCTTGAGTCTACCAACTGTTCTCTCTCTCAGCTGTTCATCTAATGCAGTTTGTGTGTCTGTGCATGTTACGTGCACAGTCTTGGATGTCTGGGTTTTTCGCCTGTGGCTAATCCAGCTATCACTGGACAAGAGGATGTAGGCAGCAGGGCTCAGCTGTCTGAGGTCAGAGGAGTTTTTTCATATACTGGGTTGATTAGTTTTCATCATTGGTTCATCCCTTTCTGGTGAAGTATGTCAGAGGGGATTTTCCCAAAAGAATAGATGCTAATACGCAAGGAGAGGTGGTTCTGACAGCAGATGGGGTGCTTGCTGCTGTTAATGGAGAGAAGCAGAGTCTTGAAACAAAAACACTGGTATGGTTTGAGTGTTGGGAGTAGTAATTTGAATTTGTATATGTCAGTCCTCCTGTGTTTATTTTGGAAAACAGTGCACAGCTGGCAAACAACAGTGATGTTGSCGTTGACAATTTCTGATGTTAAGAACTTCACCTTTAAATTCATTTTCCTAGGCTATTGAGCTGGCATACTAGTTTTTTAAATCTCATATAAGCAGCATTTGATCAATTATGATGTGAAAGCATTTTCATTTAATCTTCAGCAAATACCTAATATAACAACCTTCAGCAAATTTTCATCCCCAATAAAGTTCCATTCGGGCATTTTTTTTTATTCAGGGAGTAAGCGTGAAAGAGAGGAGACAGTGTGTGTTGTTTTTATAAAGCTTACTATAGATCTGCAGATGTAAAAGACATTGCCTTAAATTGCCTACCGTGATGATATTTACCAGTAGTTTTTCATGTTTATTGCTCAGCATGAGCAGGCATTTTACACATTTTAAATTTAATCTCTATAAAAGTGAGCATGTGATGTCTCCATGCAGTTAACTTGAAATTTCAAGTCCTGATGTTTCTGCCTCAGCTAGGAAGGCCCCCTGTTTGTTGGCTTTTGAGAGGGGTTTGTGCAGTCACTGTAGCTCGCCCCTCCTTGAAAGGACATTTAAGGCTCTCCTGCATAGATGGTGTGAATGCTGGCATAGAGTGTTTAGAAAAAGCATTTAAATTGCTGCTGTCTGAGCTCAGGACAGCAGGAAGTTGGGGCATCCAAGGCTGAATCTGAGTGAAAAGGCAGCAGGACACCCTTACGAAAGGGGAAGAAAGCAGTTCAGGCTGTGATGCTCTAGAAAGAAGCAGGGAGACAAATGCAGAAGTGGACTGCGGGTCAGGTTTTAACAGGGCTTAGGTATATTGAGAAGACCAAAAAGCAGTGGTTGAAATGCAAAACCATCAACCTGCACAGAGAAGTTGTGGGCATATTTAGAGTTTTGAAAAGCTTAAAAAGTGACTGTACATATACGTATAGGGGTGTGTGTGTGTGCATATGTATATATATGTGCGTGTGTATATATATATAAAAAAAACTTTTTTGAATCGTCCGTATTGGTTATGAATGACGGACAGTGAAGGTTTGCTTCAAAATATATTGTGGGAGTTTTTTAATTTGGGGGGGATCCTTTAATATGGGATTGTTGCATGAAAATTTTTAGGGGGCTTTTGCATTTTTCTTCCTTCTCATAGTCTTTCGCACATACACACCACCCCCTGTTCCTTTCTCCATTTTCAAAGAAAATGAGGAAGAAATAAAGTGGGAGAGTAACTGTGTTCAGGAAAGGTATTCAATCTTAAGTTTTGGATGCTTTGTCTGCTTTTAAAATTACTTTTACCCGTTGCTTGGTTTTCTGTTACATCCAAAGATATAGACAGGTATGTTGGGAGGCAGGACAACCTGAGTATCACAAGAAGAAGGGAGGAGGGGATTGTATTGCACTTAACCTAAAGCTTCTTTATGGAATTGATAACAACCGTTTGAGCCTAGATTAGGATAACTCATGGTTGTGTTGAATTATTGAGAATGACACGAGAAGCTGTTCATGTTCCTTACATGGCTTTGCTGCTGGACCTTAGTCTTTTGCTAGATTTTAGGTACTTCATTCCTTCACAATCTGAAGGGAAAAATATATTGAATGATTTTTGGAAAGAAAACTGGTGACATTGTTATTTCTTCTTATCATTTGAAGCCTTTGTAGTTACCTGCAGCTTCATGGTGGTTTTCAGCCTCCTTTTTTCCCCCCCAAGGATTCAGAAGACTAAAAATCTCTGATTAATGTTTTTCATAAATTGAGTAAGTGATTTGGTAGTTTATTTACAGTGGCTTTTTGCATACACATTTAATGGCATTGTATGTTGCTCTTCTAGTGTGTTTTAATCCATTGAGCACAAGATTGATGAACTGGGAAAAAAAAAAAAAAAAAAGGCATGGCTTGGAAGGACTGTTTTTTTTCCCCCAGCACATACAGATTTATAAAATTCGTTAACAAAGAGTTGGTATGTCTGGCCCAGTGTACTTAGGTTATTTTAAAGGAGCTGAGGTCAGAAAGCTGGGAACTATGAAGTCATTTGGGATTTATAAGGGGACAAGCAAGGGCACCTGTGCTGTCACTACAAATTCTTGAAATTTCTCTATGTGGAATAAAAAATGATGGATGAGTGGCTTGCTGAGGAGGTCCCAGAGACTGAACTTCTCATAGTTGCTTGCCTGGCTGGCGYGGGGCAACACTGTTTGTAACTAGCCATCTTAATGATGTATGAGAGAATTGTTTTCCGTGGGACAGTTTCCAAACAACTGCAGCATGATTTGGTTTATTTGGCTTTGAAACAATCCGAGGGCACCTTGTGAGATGTACCATTCAGGACGTGCAGTGTCTGAGCGTGCGTCTTGTTTGCAAATGCCAATGAATTGTGTATTTGACCTTTAAGCACATATAGGTTTCCATTTTATCTCAGTGTTGCAGCCTTTCTGCATTTCCTTAGCATTTCACCCTTGGCATGCAGGCAGGGCAGTCTTGTAGCCATTTACCTTACACTGGAATCGGGACAAATTCCTGGTGATAGGCGAGGTTTAAAATAACTGTAAGCAGTTTGGACCTCCTGCTGCAACTGTCAAAATGTGAACTCGGACTATATTAAAACCAAAGCGCTGGAGAGAGGCTTTGCTTCACTACTGAAAAGTCTGAGTTACGTCTTGGTGAATGGAGGGAGAAGAATTTTATTTTGATAGCTGCTGTTCAGTTTAACTACACTGACTGGTTCCCAAATTCTGGGGCTTGCAGGGAAGTTGTACTTTGAAACATGGGGACTATACTGTGAAAGAGTGGTCTGCAGCTTTGCGAACAAAAATGTTCTGTAGAAACTAAAGTGACTGAAAACTGAATACATTTTTTAAAAGAATCTTTAATGTAATTGCTACAACAGTTTTAACTCAGAGAATTAGTGCTGACTATGTAACAGTTCTTTGTACATACAGCTGAGTTCTGACGGAGGCCACTGACTCATTCTTCCTTTTAAGTTAGAAAAATTGGAAATTCTTGTCTAAACCCAGGTTTTATTTCCTGGTGCAGCTGGTACAGATGAACAGTAGGGAGCATTGTATTCTCAAGGACTGGTGTCAAACGCCCACTTCTGGTTAGATGTGCCATAGGGGGAACCCTGACTATAAATAATTACTACTGATTCGAAGCGGTGCTGTGGATTCTGCAGTCTGAGAGCTGCAGCTGCCGGAAGAAAAATAGTGTCATGCACTGTGTTTCAGGGTCACAGAAGATCAGTGTACCACTGTAATGTCCTGAGGCAGGATTAATTATCATGAGTAGCAATAATAATATTAATAATAATAATAATAATAAAACACAAACAAACAAACGAACAAAATAGGAGCACTGAAGCTGAGTTCTGTTTGGTRTTCAGAGTAGATGCCTCCATCTGGGGAGCTGTCAGGGGCGGTGGCAGGGTGAGGCGAGGTGTGGGCCGGAGGGTCCTGCCCCTTGCCCAGACCCTGCCCGGTAGCAGGATCCTGCCCCCCTGCCCAGATCCTGGCCGGCAATGCGCTGCTCCGGGTTTAGGTGGAGATTTAAAAACCTCCCTCTGACAGCTTTGTGCWGCCTTTATTAGTGTAGGTGAAACCTGGTGGTGCGGGGCTTCTTGTGGACTAGAAAGGAGTTTCTTTCCCCCCCCCCCCCAGACGAGCTCAGCCATTTTGAAGAATTATTTAGATTTAACATGAAAAGTAATCGTACAGATTGGTAAATATTGGGCAACATAAGGACATGAAATAACAGAAGATAACCTTTAAAAAGGGAAGTGGCTGGGCAGTCCTGGTTAAAATGCCCCATCAGTATGATTCTTCACTCATTTTCACACTTCCTAAGTTTAAAAACAGGGTCCAGTAACAAGATGAATGACAGCCAACTTTCTATTTCGGAAATACTGTACAGCCTCTGTCATATGTAGGTGCCGCTACTTGCAGTGATAGATTTGCAGCCTTATGCTTACATGTGAGCCAGCAGTCAGACCTTCCATCTTTGTTGATTCAGCAGAGGGCTGGAATGAAACACTAACACACAAATAAACCCTAGCCATTGCTTTCCACCTCGATGCAGGTCCCTGGAACTGCCTGTCCTCCTTTTGCTTTGGGACTGCAAATGCAAAAGCCTGTATGGTAGGGTTACAACAAGGATGCTCTTTGGTAGATGGGAATAAAACAGAAATTCTGTTGAGGGTGGGAAATACCTGCCTCTGTTGTTGTATCTGTTGGCCTTTTATCTGAACGGTATGTATGGGAATTCAGAATGTGTCTGAAAAGAGAGGAAAGGGCACGTATTCAGTGATATTTTTGTTGTATGCTGAGGTAGTTCCATTACTTTATTCAATTTCCTGTCTACTTTTCATTTTTAAGATATTTTTCTGACTTTTGTTGTTGTTTACAGATAAATCTGCTTGTCCAGTTTAATTATTTTTCTCTCTTGGTCAAAGTAGTACATTTTCTCCCTCCCTCCCCCCCCCCCCAATCCAGTCAACCTCCTCAGTATTGCTGCAGCAGTCTAAGCCAGTATCTCTAATCTCTATAGCCTGTGAAATTCAGAATGTCTGTCTTAATGACTTCCAAGCAGTAACTATAAAAGGACAGATTTATTCTGAAAAACTGGATTGGAAAGGTTGTTTTATTGCTAAACTATTTGCACACACATGTCATTGAGACCACTATCTAACAGATTTCTTATAGTCAATAGAAATTGTTTTTTTCCCTTTGTATCATATCTTCAAAGCTTATCAGCATTTTCCTTCCAGCAGCTTTTGTAAAAGCACTGGTAGAAAGACAGCCTTGGTGAAATGCTTTTATTAACGCTTCCATTAATGCTAGAGGTTTTCTGGGTTGTATGTTCAGATGATCTCATTCTGTCACTCAGAGTTAATACAGAGGTATTACATTAGAATATAAATGCTCAGCTTCCAGCATCTTTAGTTGCCTGCAAAATATTCCTGTGTTGAGTCTTTTAATCTTTTCTTTCCAGTCCTTCTACCCATTTGTGCTGAGTTTTGGAATCAGTAGTCATGCTGTGCTCCATTTATTGTTAGAAAAATTTGTTTCTTGAAGTGCAGGAAACAGTAAATGTAATTAAATTGTGAGAATCCAGTGGAAAGCATTGTTGACTATGCACAGTAAATTAATGTTTAGTCATGTTGTGGACTTCAATGAAAGCAGGTGTCTACGTGATTCCACCCTCCAGATATCCCACCAGTATTTTTAGGCTGTTCAGACTATAATGTCTAAAAAAAAGAACCTCTCAAAAATGTACGTTTGTCCACAAATACAAAGAATGAAGCAGAACTTGTAAGTTCCTGTCTACTTGCTTGCCTCATGTCACAACTCAGTCCAGTCTGTTCCTCCCCTTGCTTGGCTGCTCAGGAAGATGAAAGTGGTGGTGGATATTGTAGCACAGAAAATGCCATCTGAAAATGATGTTCATGTGGCAAGAAACTATCTTATGAAGATCTTGAGAAGTTCCATGAGGTACAGTACTGACTTTACAAGTGCATCCCTTCTGTTCCTCCCCAGTGATTGAATTCCTCTACCATTTGCCAAACCCATAGCAAACCATCGCAGGAGTTCTCTTTCCCAACCTTCGTTTCCTCACACTCCAAACATTGCTTGTATTGTGCTAGTTTTCTAGTCTTGTGTTTCCTTAGTGGTGCATCATAGAAAAATAATTGTCTCATAATAGATAAACCTTTTTGCTGAATTGATGCCTAGGAGGTCTGTTGAATTTGCCTAAATAGGTATCTGTGGTTTACCGAGCTGGTATCAATACCTATTAGAGGTGAGCTGGCGGGGGAAAAAAAAAACGTTGATGTTCTGTGCAGCTGAAGAGTGGAACTATTTTTTTCCATACCTGAACACAGACTTGGGGCCCTTGGAGTATGCAAGGACTGTCTGGAGCCCAGCATCGCGTGGCTGAGCAGAATCTTTTGTGCTTCTTTGCACTGAGAGTATTTGGGCTCCTCCACTGACTCTCTGAATTTCATATTCTACCAAGAAAGAAAAACATAGTGGTGCTCTGCTTAACTGTTTTCTCTTTTGTAATGCTGGAAAGAGTAGGCTTTTGTTTATGGAAACAATTACTTCTTTTTTTAGTGACAGTAATGATGCTACACTTAGTGAAATTACAGCTTCCCTGTAGAATTATTATTCTCCTTTTGTAGTCCTGCATGCAGAGTTTGGAAAGGCAATTAATCATTGAATTCATCAGATCTTCCTGAACGTACTGCAAAAAGCAGTGTGCTCAAATTTGACCTGTTTTGAAGATACTGGGTTTATAATGAGCTTTAGTTTTGTTCTCTAAATCCAGTGGCTGTCTGATAACCCAAATTTATAAGAAGAGGGGATGAGTAAAAAAATGTAGAACTGCCTTTAGAATTCAAGTTGAAAATAGGGAACACTTTCTCAGCTTAGCAAATCACTTTGTAACTTACACAAATTACTTAACCTTGCAGTAATAGACTTCATAAATACATAGGTGAAATACGTAAGTGCATTAAAAAAACCCTCAAGAGCTAAGGTCCTGTAAGCCTTTGTTTCAGACTGTGGCTTGGAAGGATGGGATTTGTCTCACCTTGTACCTCGTCTAAATTTTTAATTACTCGTCCCCCAAGATGAGCCAAAGAGAAGGGCAGGATGAATTACCTTCAGCAAGTTCCTGCTTTGTTCCCAGGCGACTGAGAGGGTCTAGACAAATGGTCTGTGCTCAGCATCTGCTCACTGAAACAGAGTACCTGAATTCCACCCAGAAGGCTTATTTAACATTGGGGAAAAAGAATGCACTTATTTTGTGAGTGCCGAGAGGTGCTACAAACAGCAAGTCCTTGGAAGGAAGTGCAAGTTGTTGTTACTAATTCCAGAACAGAAGGAAGGGGCAGAGGAGTGTAGAGCAGTTTTGCAGAAAGGTTTGCAAGGTACAAAGCTCTAACAACTTAGTGCTGTGCTTCTTAGAAGGGATCTCTTCAGTTACATGAGCACGTACATTTGGAGGTGATATCCGAGTAGATATTTGGGGACTTCGAATTGCTGAACTATATTTGAGGTGTATTCTTCAGAAAATTAAAAAAAAAAAAACAAAAACCACCAAAACAAAAACACACCAAACAAAAAAACCCTGCATATCTGAGGTGCTAAACATTTCAAGAGCTGAAGCAGAACTTGGCTGGAGTTAAAATTATTAGTTATATCACTCTTGCTAAATTATATGAAACAATGTACATGGCTTTATTCATTCCTGTCATTAACTCTTTTCTTCCCACCTCCTCCCATAAGCACATACCTACAGTAGAACCTTGCCAAGCCCTACTGTGCTGTTGACATAAGTCTCAGTATTAGCTTTAACTGTTAAAGCTCTGGATATGTGTCAGGTACTTTAAAATTTGTTTGCCTCATAAAAACCACCTCACCCCCAAAATAAATAAAATTTTTAAAAAAAGAACAAAACACCCAAGCACAGACCTTGGAGAGTATTGACGTTTCACTGCATCTCGAGCATTTTAAAGAAATGCCGGTGTCTTTTCAAAACCGGCATGCATGTAGAAAGTTGTCTCGTTTGCTGTCATTTAAAGTCATTATGCCTCTGTCCTATCTGTATAGCGTTTGACTACTACCCTGGTAGATTTTTTTGCTGCATATCACTTTACTGAACTGTTTGCATTAAACTAGTACGCTCCAACTCTCTCGTTTTCAGAAGAAATGACCTAGTCTGCAGGCCTCACTCCTGGCACGCCACCAAATTTACAGAAAGTCAACCCGAGACAGCCACGTCACACCTTTCCTCGTCCAATGCCTGCGCTTCCTGGCACTCGCGCTATCATGCAAGGTGAGTCTCTGTTTAAGTTACACGCATTAAGCTCCAACAGCGAGACAATAATAATGTAGGTCATGACATTGAGCATTTTTTAAAACCACAAATGCAGAATGAGTGTATTATATGTCTTTAGTATTGCCTGTCCTTTCAATGCTTGAAGGGGGAGCATGGGAAGTTTGACATATGGATGAGTGGATTTCAGAAACAGTGGTATGTGCGTGTGACTGAAAGGTAAGAAACTAGCTTTAAAGCCACTCAAAAGGTTATGTTTCTTGCTCTGCATTTCCTTTCGGTGGCCACCGGTAAAATCCTAAACCTTTGTAAGCGAAAAGGAACCATCAAAATTAACATAGTTAAAGTGAAATAGTAAAGGGAGAAGAAATTGAAAATTACTGTTTGAGACTATTAAAAAGCCTTTTCCTAAAGGGAGGGTGCAGAATGTTTTCCTGTTGGACTTTAAGGTATTACTGGTTTTATTAGTTAAACTGTCTTTCTGTAATCTGATCTTCYCTACAGCTGTGCTCTTGCTTGTGCAGAGAGGTAATAAGACCAATGATTTTCAGTCCCTGTTTAAAGCACCTTAATATTTGTGAGGTCTCATTCAGCACTGGGGGAGAAAGGCTGGCACCCATGCAGTTTTAGTTGTGAAACTTTAAACTTTTAGGTAATGCCTGTTTGTGTCTGGTTACAGGTTCTTGTTTGTTTCCTGCTCATAGGTGATAAGTTCAGCATTTTCACAAGGGTTTGTTGGTTTTTTTTTTTCTTTTGTCGCTTTTTTCTTAGTTCCTGCTGGGCCATAGTTATGCTGAGCATTAAAGAAAATGGATTTGGTATGCAATCCCAGTTTGGAAAGTAGACTTGTGTTTTCTATACTTCCTGCTGTACATTCTCCATCATTACTTTCTGATGTTAATTTATCATGGTAGTTAAAACAGAAGAACATTCATACTTTATTTTATTTTTTATGTCATTTTTACAATCAGTTTTACATCACTTGTTTTCTTTAGAAGCTCCCTACTGTTTTTAAAATAACTTGCTATCTGCCCTCGAATAAAGTATGAATGTTAACATTTACGCAGAAAGGTTTTTTTAAATGCATTTTGTAATACTTCATTAGCAGAAGTTTTAGCACATTGTATTTCTCAAATCCTTGGTTATAATTGATGCTGTTTTACACTGATTTAGAGAGTTTGTATTTAAATTTCATGTAGATGGGTTGAATTAGATTTATAGACTCGAAGACAGTAAAAGTCCTTGTACATAGAAACAAAATTCATAAATTTCTAAAAACTTTATAATAGAGTTCCTGGTTGCACTGCTTACTTGAGTATTTCTACTTTTGGTCTACTGAGTCTTCTGACGGAGCCGTAAATCAATATATGCTTCCTGTTCTTCCTGATGGTTGTCCTTGTACCTTGTGAAAGTAAAATATTACAAGACACATGTCTCAAAGTGTGATTTGATAGGAGCTGGGTGAATCACAGTATTTAAAAAAGAAAAAAAATTAATTTGGTTCAAGGCAGTTTGAAATGAGCTTTGGGCAGGAAATTGTGGGTGTAAAGGAAAAGGGGGAGGGGGATGAAGCAATCCTCTCCCCCCACATATCAGAAATAGCAGCAACTGGTGGTAGACATCAATATTAATAAAAAGTGCAAATTCTGCTTTCTCAGATGCTGCTGAAAGATTAGTGGCTTTAGCACAGTCTAATACCAGGGTTCCCAGGGCACTGCCATCCTGAACCCCTTGGCTGCCTGTGCTGCCCACTTGAAAGGTGATGTATTTGGAAGATCTGTCAGTCCTGGTGTCTGTTGCCCAAGACAGTTTCAGTGGCAGAGCTGACTTCAGGCTGCGGCTGCTGGAGGCCCAGCATTCCCAGACAGCCAGCCCAAGGATTTGGGTATTTTGAGCATCCCAGTTGCAGAGAGCGGTTCTTTGGGCTTGCTCGCCTACAAAAACTGAAGGTGAGCAGCTTCAGAGAGTCCCCATTTTCAAAGTACAATTCACAAAACCAAGAAGCACCGTGCACTCTAAGTCAAGCACCAAGCTGAAAGGGATGCACAGCAATCAGTAGCTGAAAGCAGCAGTATGCAAGGAGATAATAGAAATAGCCCCAAGAGGGTATATTTCTAGCTTAAGGATTCCATCCTTGGTCTATTTCTGGAATTTCTTGTCCTTCCTTGATGAAGGACATCTGAGMTTGGTATTCACAGCCTAAAATCTCTTCTGAATGTGCCTGCCTGCATTCCCTCTGTGAGTGTGAAAACTAAATCACTTGTAAAACATGGAGAGTTCAATCAGGGGGAGAGATGCTTTTGCTCTCTTCCAAGCAGGATATACCTGGATTTTGTGTGTTGGGGGGTGGCGTGCAGCTGGACGAAACAACCCTCTGAAAATGTCCTTACTACCTAGGTAGGTGCTAGATTAAGCTATGGGTAATTTGATTTGGTTTGGCTTTAGGGGGTTTTTTTGGTTGGTTTTGGTGGGAGTTTTTTGCCAGTCTACTGAATTTGGACCTTTGAGAAGGTGCATGAAGCTAGAGGAAGACAGACAGACCAGAAGAGACCGTACCAGTGTAGAAAGGAGAGAGGGTAGTTCTGGAGCCGAGCTCTCCACGTCCACCACTATATGTGTATTTTTTTTATCATGCGACTTTCATTCAAAAACGGTAAGCTATCTTCGGAGCACTAGGCCAGGTCTAGGTGCCTCTCACGCAAGGCTAGAGAATTAGACCTCGTAAGGTTTCGGTGCCTTAATTTCCTTCTGTGAGTCTCCTGCTGTCTTTTTCACAGAAGTCATACCTTCACAACATGGATGCTGACTTYTTTCCTAGCCCATCCTAGACTAAGGCTGAGTGCACTTTTCTGGGAAGTGTGGATATGAACTATCTTAAGTTGCTGAAAGTTTAGACCCTGCATTTTCTTCCAGTAGGATATACTATAATAAAGGACCTTACAATATTTTTTTGTGTGTCYCTGGGTGTGCAGTTGAAACCAACAACCTCTTCTACTTCGTTCTGGCCTTACAGGTGTGTGTGTAAGGCAGGTGTGCTTTGAGAAGGCTGTTCAAACTGAGTTTTTGGTGCAATTAGGGTCAGGTACATCTGGGCTGTAATCCCATGTGGTCTGAATGTGGTCTGATTGCTGAGATGATGTCATTTCTGGGAGGACCCAGAAGCAGAAACTCATGCCCTGGGGGGGGATGCTTATTGGCCTAAGTGGTCAAGGATGGTGTTTGTAGATTATTCCTGGACTTTACCTGCCAGACTTCGACCAGCAGTGTAGGTGCTTTTGTGAATCCACTCTAAAAAAAAGCTGTTGAGAGAAGGATATCCTGGGATGCCAGGCTCGGGCAGAGGAGTGGCTTTTGGACTCTTCCATGTCAGGGTTCATGGGAGGATTGCCCTGCAGTTAAGGACCACAGAACCACAGTGCTTTGCAATAACACACCATCAGAAACTTTCCTGTCCTTTCTTTGAAGCTTTTGCTGCATCTGCTGGGTTTCCATTAGGCATTTTCTAGCAGGGCTTTGACCTCTTGTGCTGATGATCTCTGCTTCACATTTGATACCAGCAGACCTACGTGAGACTTGTAAATTGTAAATTGAGGCTTTCCTGCACAAGTGTCATCTTTATTTTAATTAATGCCAAGCACCTCCTTAGCGCTGAAGCGGGGAAAAAAATATCAGCAATTCGTAGCGATATCTGGCTTACATTCTTCATTAACAAAGGAGATCCTAATAACGACCAAGACACTTTTTACATGAACCACAGTATCTGCCTAAGAAGACAAGACCTTTTTAAATACTCTGCAAGATGTTTTAAAGTGCTGAAAGTAAAAGAATGGAAGAATAAAAAACCCACRAGATGAGGCCAATGCTAGTGTGTATTGTTAATAAAATGCTTTTAGAAAATAAGCACAAAGTATACCTTCTCTTATTTCACATAAATTGCTTTTGACCATGTTGTATAAAAAAAGTCACAAAGGCTATAGTAATGGGGGGGAGCAATTCTCATGTTAATACTGAATTGCAAAGAACTGTTTAGTTGACCTTTGCAATATTTTTGACAGAAAAAAAGATCTATATCTGTCTTTGTATTTTTTATGTGGACTAATCTAATTTCATTGCTAGCTTTCACAGGTTTCTTTACTGCACAAGATTTGATAGGTGCCTCATATAATTATAGCTACAGGGAAGTGGAATAATTCTGGGATTTCTACCAAGGGGCTTTGCATGCAAGGGCAAGAATTTGGATTTGGTATATAAAAGCAGGAGGGGCTGCCAATGAAGTTCAAACAGGGAGATGTGATGAGAATAATTGGAAAGACTATCTACTCAGCATCAGTGCGTTAGATTGACAGGAGGTGGGTACTGTGAAAGATACAAAAGAAAAGAAAGAAAACAGAACAAAACTGATTGGGTAGGAAAACAACAGAARCAACAAGATTTTCAAATAGCATCCTAGGCAAATGTCCAGAGAAAGTACAGTGTCACAGATGGCGTTTCTATAGAGGAAAGAGTGGCAGAGAGGAACTGGCGGCGGTAAGGATTCTTGAAGGAAGGTCAGAAGTTCAGTTTTGGCCATGCAGTTGCTCTGGCATCTCCTCCTGACGTTTTCCTTTCAGTGTTGTGGAAGTGGGTGGAATTGAATTACATTGTTGTAAGGGTGTCAGCCTGAGAGTGGTTTGAAACTACATTGGCAAGGTGCATGTGGAGGCTCAGAACTAAAATGGTGGCATCTGAGGCAAATGTTTTTAGTGAACCTCCATTTAGAAATCAAAATATTAAATGAATGGGCAGATTTGGGTAACCAGGACAATGGAATAACTTTATGGGCTGAAGAAGTTTAGAGTTTAGATTGAAAGATGAACACGTGAGTTTAATAGCTGGAAGAATCGGGGTGCCTGGAAATAAGCTGAAAAATAAGTTGGTGTTTGTCCTGAGAAAGAGGGAGCTAATGGAGCTCAAACTAAATTTGTCTAAAAGTAAAGTCAGCAAAAGCAACAATTTGCAGAGGGAGAGGGCAGCCTTCAAGGAGGTAAATGTGTATTACTTATGGGTAAACTTACAAAGGGAAGTTGAGTTAGTTATTAAGGTTTCAGGCTTTGAATCAGTGGCAGAGGATAAAGCCCTGACTTTGTGTTCAAACTTCCAATTTTATTAGATTGTTTGTTTTGAGTAACTGCAATGCAGATGGATCTTCACCAATGTTAGTAAAATTGATGGCTATATATTTGTAATTATGTTGTGGCATTTTTTCACTGGTATATTTATGCTGAGGCTTTTTGTTTGTTTCCTACCATAGTTGTTCTTCTCATGACCTGTCAAACTCATGGGATCAGTCAAGTCTACATCGCACTTCTGACCAATTCAGCTCTTTGGGAAGTATGGACAGCTGGGACCACACTCCACAAGTATCCCAGTACGGAAGACTTTCTTCTGCAAGGTCTAATAGTAGCATTGATCATCTAGGGAGCCAAAGTAAGCGGGATTCAGCCTACGGGTCTTTCTCCACGAGTTCTAGCACCCCTGACCACACTCTATCCAATGCAGACACTTCTTCAACAGAGAACATGCTATACAAAGTAGGCCACTGGGAGACTGCTAAGCATGGAAACAAGTCTGGCCAGTTCTTGAATGACAACAGTGGAACAGAGGACAAACCTGGGTATTTGCCAGCTCCCATTCAATACGAGAACAACAAAAGTCCTAGAATAGAGGAACACCCTGATGGCAAGCTCACTAGCTYTGGAAGATCCAGTTTTGGACCTGTCTGGTATGTTCCTGATAAGAAGAAGTCTTCATCTCCTCCCCCTCCACCTCCACCTCTTCGTAGTGACAGCTTTGCTGCTACCAAAGGCCATGAGAAAGCCCATGGCCCTGTGTACTCAGAGGGTGCCAGCACGCAGCACTTTACAGCCCTGAACCGGTCTCAGCCCAGGAGTGACTGGAACTTGGAAACCGTGGAGCAGCAGCGGCGGCCCTCCAGAGCATGTGACAGGAGGGTCAGCAGCTCAAATTATAAATCTGATCTCAGTTCAGAACACACTTTTTCTTCAGCTGGTGAAAGGTACAATAGTAATGCAGGAACTGTGAACAAACTGCAGTCGTCCTTGTCCAGCACAGATGTTCGGTTTGCACAGCCTATTTACAGTTACCACCACCAGCACCAGTACAGTGATGAAAGCACTTTTTTTCACAATGCAAGAATCTTAGCTGCGCCTAAAGATCAGCAACATTATCTGTCCTATAGTGGCGTTCAGGAGTTACCTACAGATCATTTTCATGGCTACAGTCCAAACCACGCCAGTCTGCTCAACACTTCCTCTTCTTCGAACAGTGCTGCTGAACAGAAGGTGGACAACACTGGACAGAGTCGCTATTATTGCGTGACAGCAAAACAGCCTGCTCAGGGAAGCACAAAGCCACTACAACTCAAGGACGACAGCTGGAAACTTGCAGTGGGGACTGATGCATCGCTTGGACCTCACGAAAATCCTGCAGTTGTCACAATGGTCCAAAAACCAAAATACTATCTACCTCAACAATCTGTTGAATCTTCACTGAAAGGGTGTGAGAACAGTAGTCATTACCCAGTGGACAGAGAGGGGGATGCTAGGTGTGCTGTAGTAGAAGAAGCTAAAAAACCCAATCATACTGAAAAGTCTGGACAAAAGAAAATCTTTGAGAGCAGCTCTGAGGAAAGTGAAACTAGGTATGGCCAACAAGAGTATGTAAAGGGCTGTGTCCTTACCACTGAAAACAGGTCTGCTCAGAAAGATTTTAGGTGGGGGAAAGACGAGAGTAGCAAGATTTCTCCYCAGAAGACCCCAATGTTGCACTCTTTAGCTCAGGAAGGGAAAAAGCAGTCTGATAACAGCCCAGAAGCAGTAACAGAGCGACAGGCCCCATTTGACACTCACTTGTCTAAACAGGCACGTAGGAGCGATCGTTTTGCAACAACCCTGAGAAATGAGATCCAAATGAGGAGAGCGAAGCTGCAGAAAAGTAGAAGCACTGCTACGTTAGTGGGGTCATCTGAAACAGAGGAGGGCAATGAGACCTGGAAGCCAGATTCAGCAGAAAATGTCACCGCCTCCCCAGACACTAACTTTACTAGCACCTACAAAGATCACCTCAAGGAAGCACAGGCCAGGGTTCTGAGGGCAACATCCTTCAAACGGCGGGACTTGGAGCCCAGCCCCAATGAGTATCTCCCCAGGTCACCGGAGCGGAAAAATGGCAGTTACAACTCTTCGTTGTTGGTTTTGGTTTCTGAAGATGTGTCTGGATTCCTYGAGGCTACACAAGCTAAATCAAACCCTACAGGGAGTAGCACTCATCACGTTTCTCGCATCGGAGCCAGGAAGAGGTTCACAACAGAGCAAAAACTGAAGTCTTACTCTGAACCGGAGAAGATGAATGAGGTGGGGATGTCAGAGGATGAGTGCCGTGCTCATTGCCATCCAAATACATCTGAAGAAGCCCTGGGAACATTTGCAGACAGGTGGAAATTTTTTGAAGAAACAAGTAAGCCTGCATATAGGAAATTGGCACAGAAACCAKCTCTCCATGGTCTAGCTGAGGGACAGCCTGAGAGGCCAGATAGGAAAGCTCACGGTGGACAAGAGGGAGAGGAATCRTGGTATGAGAGAAGAGGTCGGGCAGCCTCTGTTGGACTTGAAACTGCACATGCTTCAAAAGATAATGTTCACCATAGTAGCAGCAATAAGGCTGCTGATAGGATTGTGAAATCTGAACAGCCGCAGCGCCTGGGAACCTTTGCAGAGTATCAGGCGTCGTGGAAGGAGCAGCGGAAGCCAATAGAGCCAAGGAGCTCAGGAAGGTACCATTCAGCCGATAATATCCTTGATGCAGGCCACGAACAACATGAAAAACCCCAGTACACCCATGAGAGATCTAGATCATCCCCTTCTACTGATTTCTACAAACAGGTACAAGTGTCTTTCACATTATCCTTTAAATTGCCCGACRTGGGGTGGGCAGGAGAGTGGTGGAGGGGGAAAGAGATCATTTTTATGAAAATTTCTGGTTTAGGAACACAATGTGGCATGGTGTTTGCCTTTTTGACAGTAAGGCAGTAATTGTTATAGGTAGCTCTCATAAGTAAAATGAAGAAGGTCAAAGTTTGTATTGCACAGGAATTGAGTGTAGCAAAGAGCAATTGGATCAAGTAATTTCATGTGTGTTGTAGCGAGACGGAAGAAAACCTGGTTGATTTGATGAAATTCTCTTTTTTTTCCTGTAGAGGTATAGAAGGATCAAAGCAGTCTTCACCCAGAGTTATTTCTTCATTGGTGTGGCTGCCTTCCCCATTTTAAGGCTTTCAGTTCTCTGAAACTATGAAGAAAAATGTTTCAAGGGGAAATAATATCTACTTTTGTTCAATTTTGTTAATGGTCTAATAATTTTCCATGGATTTCGGCTTTTCTTCTAAACTTGCTTGATGCAAAAGCTACATAAGACAAAACTTCTGCCTAATAAAGTTTAGAGATTAAAAATATGCCTGTTAATGTTAGAGCTACACTACAGCAACAAATGAAACTGCTCAGTGTTTTATTTTATGTCAGTTTGCTTGATTTAAGATGTATAAATTTATTCCTTAGAGAGATGCCAAATGTCTGTTCAACTTGCAAGTAAATATTAAGTTAATTTTTAACTGAGCAGGGCCAGGGAATGGTTGGCAGGTGGCAGGGGAAGTAAACAGAGAAACCGACTCTCTTAAGTGCTCTGTTTAAAAGATGTTGTTCAAGTTGCTGCAAGATTGCCTGATACRTATAAGGGAGTCATAGTGTGTGCAACCTGTGTTGAACTTCACCTTATGCAAGAAAAGAATTGAGGCAATGCAGCTGCATATTATTTTTTCCTTTTTTTTTATTCCTCTTGGTAAAAAAAATTGCATACTACATACACACACATCCACACAGCACCTCTGTGTGTGTATGTACAGGGAGTAGAATGAGTATAGCTCAGAAAGAAACAAAGTATGTTGATCACTAAAAGTTGTGGACTCTCTTTAAGTTTTTTGTGTCTTTAAGTTTTGCAAAAGTTATTTTTGAACTCTACGTGCAGATTTAACTATGCGGATAATTTACTAGGGTAGAGATTCCAAGYACTGGAAATATTCACCTGGAAGTTATTTTGAAAATTAAATTAACTAAATTATTCAATAATTGCCTACCCAGCAGAAGAATCGTCATATAATCTCTTCCATGTATGCATTTCTGGTTTATTAGTCAGTGCCTTTAAGTTCAGTATAGGCCTCCTGGGGCAAAAAGCAGACACCTGTTTAGGCACCTGGAAAATATGGTGATAAGTACATTGAAGATGCTTACAACAGRCTGAAGTAAATAAAGATGTTGTTTCGCATGATTCCAGTGCTAATGCGCAATTAAATTTCCTGTAGGTTCAGTGTTTGTAATGCAAAGCTATGCTTTGGGTGTGGTTTTTTGAAGATGGTGAGATAATAAAATTCTGGAACAGTAATGTTGTGTGTTTTGCCGAGAAACTAAAGTACACGCTCAGGGATTCAAAAGCTGGTGCATACTTGCCTCTTCTAAAATGTGAGCAACTCTTCTGTAACTTCTTTGCTGCTTTTTTTTTTTTTTTTGTCTTTGCCAAATGGAAGTTGCAAAGATTTATATAAACGTTAAGCTCTTCTGTAGATTGGCAGAGTAGAAGAGTAACTYGAGCACAGCCAGGTCGGTAGTGCTGCACAAGAGGTCACATAGCATACTGTACCACTTAAAACTAAACAAGCTTAAGACATGCTATGCTGTTGACTTCATGTATATTCAAACAGAGCAAACCCACAAATAAGAGGTTCCATAATCATAGATTTTTCGGGAGTCTGAAACATGATGACTTGGTGTCTTACTTGTGCTATAAACCACTTTTAGGAAGTCTCAGTTGAAGTAAGGAGGCAAGCAGAGGATTTAAGGGAAGATGGGGAGCGTATTTTCTCTAAAGTTAACAATCTGGATGAAAGGAACTGCACTGTAAGGTAAGTATTGGTTAATTTCTGGCTTTAAGAGATTTCTTACCACAACTGATCTGATCTTTTCCTGACCCAAACTGGAAGTTTTGCTATGATGATTTCAGAGTTTTTGCAATGCCTTTTTCCCTTGTTTCCCTCCCTCTGCCTGTGTACTTCAACGTGCATGATAGAATTAATGTTGGGACTGAAATTTATGGGCACTCTAGGGTGAGCTTGAAGAWATTGTCAAGTGTTGAGTATATTACAGTTTGTTCGGAGCCAGATGATTCTTATTAGTGTGCATGAAATGATTCAGATATTTTTCATATTTATCAGTTACAGGTTTCTGGCGAGGGGGGGAATGCTTGAGGTTTCGCTAAAGAGTTTTCCAGTATTATTATTGGCAAAGACAGCATGCTACTGGAGCACAGTAGTGCTGTAAATTGGACTTTTCTCTGCTTGTGCCTTTACAGAATGCAGTATATGAACAGAAGCCACCAAAAGTTGTTTTCCCATTTGATCAGCTCAGCTTTTCTCTGTTAATTCATGTTTTAATTAAACTCTACGATATTTTCAGACCCCTTTCAGATGTATGACTGTATGCACAATGCAGTTCAAGTCCTTAAATGTCTAGCACGCAGGGGGGTGCCCTCCTCCTGGCCTGCAGTTTGCCGGAACCGTTGTAATGTAAGCAGTGATTTCGGTGATCGTTGGTACTGCRGCTGCTTAAGTGGCGTGTGGCAGCTGAACTGAGATTGTGCACACACTGCTATTGCCAGATTTGATAGCTCCGGTTTTTGTAACAGAAGAAACACATGTATAGGAAAAATAATGTCTATGGGCTTTCCTCAGTTCTGTGAGTGGTATTAATCTTTCAAGGGGMGAGAAAATTATGAACTGTAGCAAACACTTACTCTAGTTGTGCCATCAAAGCTTGTAAAAAGATTAGTATTTATTTGTGTTTTTATATGGTTGTATTTTGCATTGCTTATGGCCCAGCTGAAGAGACCATCTGCTATTTTTCTATTTCTTTGTAGCCCTTTGTACTTACCGTAGTGATTTCAAAATGAATAGCCCATGAGGGTGTGAATGTGTGTTCCCGTGCGCGCACGCGTGGAGGGGAGATTGGGCTGGAGGGGAGGGATAGGGGGAGGCAGCAGCACAATCAGCCGGGAGCAGACGTGCTTCTGTAGGCAGACAGCATCTCTGGACAAATAAAATGACTTCCATCCACCAGTGCTGAACCCTAGTCACAAAAGCATGTGAATAATACTCCTACGCCAGCATTTTAGCAGTGTTTGTGCAGCACAATTCTTGCTTTATAATCACGGAATCCATGAAAATCACATGACTCGACACCAGCTGCAATAACTTTTTTTTTTAAGCCGAAGCCTATTTTGACATACTGTTTCAGATGTAGTATTTGGCCATTTCACTGCATTACAGGAGGTTTTGTAAAATGGTCTCTTTTGCAGTCTTTCCCTCAGCACTTGTGTTATGCAGAGGGGCTTATATGTCTTCCRTATTCAAAAAAACTAAATAAATAAAATCTGTCATTTGGGCATTTAATTTCTGTGTTGTGAACTACCACTGCATGATGATGAATGGCTGTCCTATGGGAAAGAATATGTATTTCCATTTGCTCTTTTTTTAACGAGGCGTTCCTGTGCTCAAGAGGAACTGGACTCATCATGACATGAATTGATTTTATGACTTTTGAGCTGCCCTAAAGGCATTTAGCTTCCTATTTTTAAAAGCTAGCAACGTGTAAATGGCTAGCAAATCTACCTAATCCATGGTATATTCTAGAACGTGAATATCAACCAAACCTAAGGTCTTCCTTGTGGTCACATTTAATATTTTCTTTGAAAATTTGGGTTTGGATTATACTGCTGATGGCCCTTATTTTGTACTACTGAGGCCTGTGTGCTACAGTTGCCTTGGTGCTACCAAAGCCAGCATGACCGTGCTGGACACAGGAGCAGCCCTTCTTCAGCATTTGTGTGGGTTGGATGTGCAGGGACCCAAGCTGAGAGCCAGCTGCGGAGTCCGCGGGTGCCTTCTCTGCGTTAGAGACTGTCCAATGCTGCAGGGTGCCTCTGGCCTCCCTCTCCTCCAGTTGTTTTGCAGAAAAAATGAATAATTTGGGGTTTCAATAAACTTTGAATGTTTACTGTTACAGCTTCCCTGATTATTTTCAGGAGAAATATGATTCTTTTTAATGCACTGAATCTAGAATGGAAAAGGATTGGAGTATTGTAACAGCAAATGGTTAAAAACAAACAAACAAAAAAAAAGTGCTTGATAAGCAATTTGTTTTCTCCTGGGCTTTTTGCTGCTGGTTCATTTTGCTACAGTATTTTTTTTGGTGCTCTTTTTTTAGCACACAATTGCAAAACCTAAATTGATATTACTTCTGAAAGTTGGGATTTTTTTTTAAAGTTGATGAAGATAATTTGTGAACTCCTTTCATCTTTGGGCTGTATTTTTCCCCTCTGAGATTACTGAGTGCTTCCAGTGAATTCAGGTTGTTTCATCTCCCTTTTTAGAAAAGCTGCAACATGTTCTTCTGAGTTGGAGTATTTAATAGCTTGGAGTATTATTTTTATAGGAAGAGAAAGCAGTGGTCCATAGTAGCCATTATTATCTCTCATGCAAGAACCGAACCACTCTTGTTAAGAACTTACAGGCATGCAAACAGTCGTCTGACATGAGCTGAATATTTTTATACTGAAGCTTGATGCAATTCTAAATATGTTTTTAACTTTAAGACTGCTTGAAAAGTGTTATGTGAGTCTGATGATCTGTAAAACAAAAGTTGATGCTTTTTTTGTTTTTAATGATGCTACTMTTTCTATTCCAAACTAGTTACAAAAGCTTAGCTTTTTACAGATGTAAAGTCTGTCCTTCTTTAAACAGGTCTCTCTTTCTGTATTTGTCGAATGACATATGCTGGTTATATATTAACCTCCCTATAGATGTCTCCACAATTTCTAAACTGACATAGCCCTTCAAAAGGTTAAAGATGGAAATGTGTGCTCTGGCCTGTAGTCTGTGGCTTCCTRCAGGATGACACGGCACACATAAAAGTCAATCTGCATCAAAAGAATAGTACTTTATGATCTAATTCTTAAGATTGCCATCTATTAGCAATGTTCACAGCCATTGCTCTTATTTACTTTCTAAGAACATTTGACTTGTATCTCTATTAATTTGTTTCTGCAATGTCTGTGAAAATTACATAATTTCAAAAAGTGAAAAAGGATTTATGGGATCACAAGTTGCAGAAAATCTTTCAACATTTAATAGGTGTCAAGTACAAGAGCAAGTGCGTGTCAAGTATGGGACCACAGCATGACTCAGCTCTAATTAAACACTATGTTTCTTTTAGACCTTTCATGCCTTACTAGTTGCTCCTCTCTCAGCTCTTGAAGACAGAGGAACAGCCTTTACCATACAAAAACAAAGTAACAGTCATTCTTAATGCCTAAGTTGACCTAAATGCCCAAGTTTAATGTTCTAACCAAACTATATAAGCAGAATGTTTTCACCTTCCTCCCTTTTCCTCTTGAGGAAGAAATGGTGTAATCTTGCGCAAATTCACCTACAGCTGTTGTCATTTTTCACATAAATTCTTCTAAAGGAAAGAAATACTTCCTATCAGTTTGCTAAGTATGGAATGACTTAACAAGTAGTATTTGTAGGAAATAAATTATAAAATACACATGATTACTTTTTTATTTAATGTGCAGTGTACTAACAATTTTTACGTTCACTTTATTCAAGAGCTTATAAAGTGAAGTGTCCTCTTTTTAAAATCAATTTAAGTGTAATAAGGACTGTTATAGAGGTTTAAGTGCTCTTTTTTGAGGGAGATTAATTATTCAGTTAAAGGGAGAAGAAAACATGCTTTTCATGCAGCCAGAACATACCAGTTTSGTTGAAGTAATGCTTCAGATATCTAAATATCCAACGATAATGAATTTACATGTGAAAATGCTTTTTTGCATGAAGTTAAAAATAAAAAATAAATTGCAGTTTTCCCTTTCCAGCAAGTTGTGTGCAGCTATTTTTCGTCATCTGGAGAAAGTGCCAGAGAGCCAGCATGCATCCTCACAGGCTCTTAGCTATTGACAAAGACTGCAAGAATGTGAGCTGCTGAAGCCCTTTCTATTGACATTAGCATTTCTTTATAATTAAGATATGGATTATTAAGGCATCTTTTTTTGCCAATGATGTCGTTGTATGTATCATACGGACTAATGGATGATGCAGTAGAGTCTTGGGCTGTTTCAAAGTTTTTATTTTGTCTGAAACTGGGAAAACATTCTGTGGCTCCTRCCATGCATAGAGAGGCAACAAAGGAGAGAGAGTCCAGCAGCACCTATTCATGTATTAGGAGTCCCGTGCCACCTTTTGTCTTCCTTAGATTTCTGTAAATACTTGTAATTAGTACAAGTTTCATTGCCATGAACCACTATGTCTTTCCAGTGTACTAGTATATGTGACTGACTAATAACAGCTAAATAAATACCATGCTTTCAGATAGTGTAACCTTGAATCACTGATACATGAAGGAAGTTGATGGAAGTKGGTTCTTAAGAACAGTCAAGCAGTTTTCCTTTCTCTGACTGAACAGTAGCAGATGCTCAGAGAAAACAAAAGCAAGGCAAACGTGGGGCCATGCTGCTGGATATCCTTGCCCAGCCTCTGCTGATCTGCAGCTAAGAGGTGCAATCCTAAGTATTTGTGGTTAGCAGCCCTTGATGAATTTTTCTTTCGGAAAAGTGTCTAACTGGTTTTGGACCCGCATCAACTTTTGACATCCATAACTTCTTGTGCTGATGTGTTGTGATAAAAAGCACCTCTTCTGCAGGGGGTGGGTGGGGTGTCTTCTCCGTGAAAGCTGTTATATGGCTTTGCCCATCCTTATTTTCTTCTTCTGTGTCTTTCCACGTTCTCATATGTTCCTTTTGGAGCAGTGGGAGAACTGCAACAACATTAGGGTGCACTATGAATTCTTAAAGTAACATAATGTTTACTTTATCTTGACTTTTTTCTTTTTTTTTCTTTTTTTTTTTCTTTTTTTTTCTTTTTTTTTTTTTTTTTACTGCTGTGGAGTACAGAGATGGCATGTTCATAGAACAGTCTGTGAAATCCAGCTTTTCCTTCCTGCATAGCAGTAATTTCAGTTATACGTCATTGTATATGTTGCTGAGGTGTAGGAAAAGCTATCCTGTGGGTTACTTTGCATTTATTAAATCTGAATTTCATCTGTTGTTTTATGGCCCGTTTGCTCAATGATAGGAAATCTTTGACTTGTGTCTTTATTACTCAGAATAATTTCCTCACAGCAGCAACTGTTGCCATCCTCTTTTTCACCCCTTTTGTAAATCATCTAGATCTAGCCAGTTCTGTTAATCATGTGATGATGCAAGTGAGGACTTTGTCCCATGGCAGTCAAATTTTTAAGAGCCTCTGGTGAGGTTAAATTTTTTTTTTTTTTTTTTTGAATCCTCTAAAAATCAAAATAGTCTCTGTCATCCAGATCACTGTTGTCCACGTATGTAGTGACTCTTTCTAATAATAGTAATGCATCCGAGACAGGGCTTTTCTGCACGACCCCAAATGATTCTTTGTCATTTTAACACACTAGTTAGTGCAGCTGCTGAATCTCTTCATATAATTTCTACCTGTTTGCTTAATTTAGATGTTAAGTTTCTGGTTCTGAATTTCTCCAGATTTGTAATGAATATTTTTTTTTCACTCTTGCTCTCTTTCATTCTCTGTCTTCAACACCCTCACACCTTCCCTCCCCAAACATTGCATGTGTCACTTTGCTCAAGCAGTTGTGCAAGCATCAGAGGAATGGCTAGTTGTGCATCACAACTACAATTTCAGCAATTTCCTGTGGAAGTTTCAGGTGATTATCATATAGTCCAGGTAACTCATGACTACCCACTTAATGGTGGACAGTCTCTGAGAATAATTCCCGCATAGGCTGTTCTTTGCTCACAGAGATGTGAAGGGGAGTCCATGTCAATTTTCTGCTGCAACCTTTTTTTCTTCATAGTCTTACTGTTGTACTTTTGGCCCTATAATCTGTTTGGCAGATACCTGTGTTTGAAAAAGTGCCTTTTTTTTGCCTTTTTTTGTTCTAACACCTTAAGAATTTGTACATCAACCTTTTTTTGTTTTCTTTAACCTTATTGTGTTTATACATCTGTTTTGCTAGAACAGTTCTGGATTTTCCTCATTTGGGTAGGACTTTAGTTCTCTGGTGGATGTCGTCTTAATTATTGTTTAATCCAGCCTTTGGAGGGGACAGAGAGAGGGGAGGAAAAAGGGTGGTCTTCTGGTTTTTTTTGGTACGTGTTATGCATTTTCTCTGAGTTTTGTATCTTGTATCTTCTGTTGCATGTTATCTCTTAGCATTATACCATCTGGCTTGTTCCTTTTAAAAATATTCCTCTCATGTATGTAAATGCCCTTTTCAAAATTAAATACCACAGTGTGGATTCTCGATCTTTCAAGAGTGATTAATCTAAATACATATGGCCACGGGTGCAGGGTAGCTCTTCGAKTAGCRAAGTTTTGAACCAGATTCTTCCCATACCTCAGGATCAAGGCAGGAGTTGCGTGATAAATTGTCCTACTTTTAGTCCTTTTTCTTCCTGCTGTTGTCCATTTTAAAACTCTCAGGCTGCTTGAGCTGAGAGRTGCATGGTTCTTCAAGAGCATCCCAAATGCATTATTTTGGGATCTAGGATTGGTTGTGGCTAAATGAGAGTGCTGAACCTTGCAGGCTCTTCCCATTGCCTTCCCGTTCCTCACCCTCCTAGCGCTGCTCAGCCCAGCGGCTGTCAGGTGCACGTCCTGCAGGTCGGCGTGATGCTCTGCTCTGGCTCACCAGCAGCTGCTGGATCTCATTAAATGGGTGCTGGACTGTCTCCAAAGCCTGTGCTTGGTTTACAGTATGTTACAGTAATGTAGCCCTGTTTCTCCCCCATCCAATTTGCTCATTCACCACGCCCTTGAAAGTGTGGCTTCTCCCTCTACCTTTGTTAGGTGAATTTTGAATCCCTGTTTCTAAATTTGAGGATAGCTACCCCACCTCACATACCTCCTTTTTTCTACTTCCAGCTGCTTATTACTGAGTGAAGTTCCTTTCAGTTAATTGCTGCTGGCACATCTGTTCTCCACTGTGCATGCAGTGACAGCTAGAGGTATGCGAGGCCACCGTGGTCTGATAAAATGAAGTGTCAGAGGGTAGTTTCTTCTTATGCAAAGTTTCCTCCCCTGCCCCCAAAGGTAAGTGTTACCAAGCRTGAGAAGCTGGGAGAAGTCCTAGACATGATTCTGAAGGTACTGAAATTGGGGCGGGCAAGAGGAACGGCACACAAGAAAGTTTGTGGAGAGAGAAACAAAGATAATTTTGTAAGTATTAGTCCATTTTTGTGTTCTGGTTTAGTTTTACTGCTTTCCCTGGAAACAGGATTAGAATGAAAACTATCTAAAGACTAAGTTTTCGTTGCATCGCTTGAAATCCAGCTGTCTTCTTGTGGCTATTTTAATGATAACAGTTGAGTAGCGAGATTTAGAGATAATATAAGATATAGTCTCCAGTGGTTATACTCATAAAAGCATCATATGCTGATGTATTGTAGATTTTATTTTCCCCTAAGTTACTTGATGAAAAGCATCTTTGGAAATAGGTGACTGATTTGTCTCCTCAGTGCAGCAGTTCTTATATTTCTAACATATGGAGTGGCTTTATGGTGTTTTGGTACTAAAAGCTAGCCTGTGAAATGTTCACCTTCTGCTGTAAGCCCTTAGGTAACATGGATTATGATTTGCTGTCACACAGGAGACTGTTTATGCCAGTAAATTTGAGTAAAGTTTTGTGCTAAAAAGTAAYGACATCTATAACTTCCATTTCTCTGCATGGGCCAACCAGACTTGCTACAGTCTGTTAACCAGTTGTGTTGTATTATGTAAACGGGTGAGTTTTCTTGAAATCTCTCTGTCTTGAAATCAAATAGACAGCTTTGGGAGATAAAAAAAAAAATAGGGGAGGATATTAACTGAATATCAGTGCTACATCATAATATTTAACCGCTGTATGTGATTTTGCGTGCAGTTTAAATAACATTTTCCTCTTAAAGTAGTCATCTTTAAAATGATCTTTTAATAYGTATTAAAGCTTTATCCACAGTTTCTCTATTAAGTCTTTAATGTGTTGTAGAAAAATTGAAAGGAGCTTGAACTTTGCTCTGATGAAGGCCACGATGCCTTTGGTTTCTAAAGATGGAGCGTGGGGGTGGTAATTTGCTCATGCAGCATGAAAGCATTTAGTTCCTTCCCTGCAGAATCTCCTGCAAGAGAGAGCGCCTGTACACACAACGCATGCAAAAAAATTCAAGCTGGAGGGCTGTTGATGAAGACTCTCCTCTAAAATTAAAGACTTGGTTATTTGAACGTTGTTCAGAAAGGAGCCTAGTAACACACTGATCTTTTTAAATCATTTTAAATATTTAAAACTTGTGGAACTGTTGTTGCTGAAATGCAGATCATGATTTTCACAAATGAAAGGAAAAACCCTTAAAAAATTAAAGGACTTTTAAAATCTTTTTTTTTTTTTTTAATAACCAAATCCAGGGGGTGGGGGTGGGGGAAAGGAAAAGCTTTGAAGTCTCTGAGATCTTTTCCCTGAGGTCAGAAGTTTCTAATGATGTAACATACAATACAGACCAAGCCTTCACTTATCAAGGTTAAAGTTGACGGAGCTTGTATGAACTTGTCAATCATAGGAAGCAGGCAAAAACAAGCCAGCTGTTGTGAGGCATGGCTTTGAAAATCCTCTGTGTTACAGTAAATGAGACGCAGAGGTTGAGACAGATTCAATTCTGCGAGGCTTTCAAACTGGCTGGCACATTTGCAAGGACGCAAAGCTCACATATCCAGTGAATATGGGTAAACAGCTGTAAATCCTGGTAAGATTGTCTTGTCTTTAGTGTTAAAACGTGAGAGAAACAGCTAGAGGCGTGTGCCTTAATTACCKTTTTCTGTCAGTTCTGAACAGAAATTTGCAGTATTAATTCATACAGTAATTCTTTTGTTCTCCAGGTCTTTGAGTACAGGCTGCGTCTTCTGTCCTTATCAGCAGAAGCTACAGTAGCAAATTAGGAACGATGCAATGCTTGGTACAGAATTTTATTTTGCTTAGTGTAATTGACTGCTCTGTTCACTGATGGCTTGGGAGGACAGGGGGGAAACGTGAGTTAATTCCAGCTAAGATGCTCTGTGTGCCTATGCTTACACACGCGCACTGTTTTTAGCAGCTTTTGTTTTCACAGTTGGCATCATGCACACTGGAATTAGAAAGCAGTGCCTTTCGAAAATATTTGTTTTCTGGACTGAGGGCTGCAGTGCCATTGTTGTGGCTCGGGGTGCCAGGCTCGGGGTTCCTCTCGACTAGGGGTGGTGCGAGAGCTTTTCATCTTGTTATTTTCCTGGCAAGCCTGTTACTGTGAGTGCAGGCTCGCAYGAAGACCTTTTCCACAGCAGCAGGAGATATCAGCTGGATGTGACTATTGGAAGCAAGCGGTGAGTGTGGCTCTGAGTGAAAAGATGGCTATTGAAATGTGTGCATATGCATGCTAATTAATTTAAATAACTGGTTTAGGTTGTTTTTTTTTTCCTTTAGAGATGTGTTCATTTTGGTGCCTGCCTGAGAAACCCAGGTGACCTAGCTATTATTCACAGTGTTTCATTTTATAGCTTCTGTTCTGTTACCGAATTTTTGTTCAGCTGCAAGCAGCTGTTTTTGATACTAATAGCAACAAGAAAATAGCAACARCATATCAGGAAAAAAAAGTCCAGATGTAAAAAAAAATAAAATAAATCAAAGGAGTGGCAACTGGAATGTAGGTGTGGGGTTTTTTTTAATAAATTGAGAAAGCAATATTTTTTCTTCRAGCTTTTTTTAATGTGGCTGTGATTTTCTTATTAGCAGTGTTCGAAAGTATTGTCTTTTGTCTCTGCAGTGGCTGCCATTTGTGTAATATGATGGCTCTTGTTATACTGTTGGGATATTCTGATCATTGAATTCAGTGTGCAAGTAGAGAACATATTAACTGGTTGACTTCAGTGAGCAGAAGTCATTTTAATTCCATGCAGGCAATCCCCTGTGTGCTAGGACAGGCATGCGATAGATAAAGCAAGTAAGAATACAGCCATAAAAATGATTTTTTTTTTGTCATTGATTTTTGGTGTGCAGCAGAATGGAGGAGGGGCTTTTATTTTCTGAACGAAGGAAAGAAAAACATCCCTCCCTCAGCCCTTTCCCACAAGATTCTTCCCTTCTGCCTAAAGGCCCCTATGCTGTTACAAGAAATTTAATTTTAGTTGCATTTGATTTTTACTGTGGGCCCATGTATTGTGCTGTTACCCATGACTGACTGGCCTACATTTCATCCATCAACMTATCTTTGCTTATCTACTGCAGAATTAGAATGGGTCTGTTAAAATTATTTCTGATTTCCATGGGGAGAGAGGTAACATTTTTAGAAAGAGAAAGAAGGTGAGATGAAAACCCATTGCTGTGTATGTTGCCATGCAGGCAGGACTGGAGAGAGATTCTGGTAGGACTGATGGACTGGCAAGCAGTGTCTGTTATCATATTTCATTCTGTGATAAAGCCAGGTGATAATGYGAGTGTTGTTAAGCTGGCATGACGTTTTGCTTTACCACATTGGGTGCAACAACTAAGCTGTATTCAGTGTGACTGACTAAACAGATAGCTGCTATCAAGGCACAGATAATGTTAACAGGCATTCAGAGACAGAATTGGCAAATGAAGACTCGCATCATGATAAATGGGTTGTAGTGTAACAATGATGTGCCATGGGGTATACTTTGTGAAATACCTTACTGGTTTTGTACCTTCAGTTGTCTTCTGAAGTATATCAGGACATCTCTCTCTTGTCTTTTCTTTCTTTCCTCTTTTTTTTTTTTGAGAGAGAGCGAGCGAGCATTCTCTCATCATTCAGCATTCATTATTCTTTTTGTCTTAACACATGCTTTGGTTTTAAGACTGTTTGCTTCAGTAGTGCTTCTGGGATGCTAGTTGCCATCATCTGTCTCTTCAGACCAAGGCAGTGAACAGCTCTACTTCTTGGTAGTGACTTATGTGCTGTGCCTCTTCCTGGAGTGACCATTATGGTACAGTCATCATGGTGATTAAATGATCTGTTTTCTGGAGGGTCCTTTATTCTATGCATTTGTCTTTAAACATTTCTAAGTAGTTTTGTAGTCCAAGCTCTCATTTGGCATCTTTGGAATATGCTTCATGTGTCACTATATGGTGGATAGTGCATGTCATACTGACTCAGTAGTAATAGCAGATACAGTGCTCATCAGAAAAATAGACCACTGGTAACATAATTGCCTTTGTATTGGAAGTCCAAATTGTGGTGTTCTGGTGTCAGTGTCTCCTTGGCATTGCAATAGTAAAATCAAATTGAGTATTTCAAAACCTTTGGGGTGCTGGAGCCTCTGCAAGGAAAAGCACGTGGGACTCAGATGAGGATTCAGATACCTAATAGAAGAAAGACGTCTGCATGCAAGTGAAGTGCTGACTCAAGTTAAAATCCATAGAGATCTTGAGCTTGATTCAGTTGGCTAAACACAGGTGTCTAGTGAGACCTGAGATAGCCCAACGTATCCCACTTGGCTTCCAGCTGCCACCTCTTAGGAGAACTGTTGCCTTTGAATATTTAAAGTTTCTGAAATGGTATAAGACACCTACGTTTGCATAACTAAACTGATTCCCTAGTCAGTGAAACCAATGCGTGATTTGCATGTAGAGACTACTTTAGGATGAGCTAAATCTATTAGATTGCATTGACCATATCAATATGCATTAAAATGTGGTATTAGACCTCAAACCTTTTCCTAAATTTCCAACAGTCTTCCCCTGTGCATCCTATTCCAACTTTGTAGCACCCTGTTGTGGTCTCAAGCAGAACTATACYGGGTACAATAAACTACTCTTTATTTGCGGACTGTTGCAGAAGTGCTTTTGAATCCCACTGTGCCAAGTGCCAGGCAAGTATGCAATGAAAACATAGTTTCAGCACATAAAGTTCACAGCTGAAAAAGTAGCATATTGGCAAGGGCTCTGCCTATAAACAGGGTTTTGGCATAAGCAAAGACTGTGTTTCGCAATTGCTTTAAGCCACATAATTATCTGTTTCGAGCCAGGTCTGTTCCTTGATCAAATTTTCTGTGGGGCTGTTCAATTCCTACTGCTAATACAATTGAGAGAGCAGGAAGACAAAGTCAGAGTGGACTAAGAAGGAGACTGCCTCTTCTTGCAAAATATCTGCATTTAAGATCAGTTTAAAGGGACTGCAAAACTGTGACCTTGATTATGAGGCGGTTGTTGCTATTGTAGGGTGAGGACTCTCACGGAGGAGTCTTAGTCGGGTATGAAGGCCTTTTTCAAGTGTAGCTTGTAGTGCTTGAGAAGGAATTTAAGCTAAATCTGAAACAGCCRCTCCATTTGCTTTCTTTTGTCCGTAAGTTAGTGCAGGACACGTTGTTGTTTACGTAACAGAGCTTATGTTTTATGGTGAAACTTTTGCACAGAGGCCGTCTTTAACAAACGATGCATTTTTCAAATATTGGCTAATGCATTTTTGCAAAGCTTATCTAGTCTGGGATTTTAAAGTTGGAGTGTCTTGTGGCACTGTTTGGCTTGGCCTGCAGCGTTCTCAAGAAACTGTAAATCAGATAAAAATCAGACACATAAAGTTGATGGAAGTGACTTTCATTTATTGAGATACGACATTCAATCAGATCATTCTACGTCTATGTCCAGATTTAGTCAAATCCTGAGTATGGGGCAAATGAAGGAAGTGGTTTGGGGTTGTTTTTTATGGCAACCAAAAATGTTATCCTTCTGATAGGCATCTATACATAATGATTCATTTTGGTAATTGCTCATTGACTCCACTGGCAGGCGTGCATGTGTGTATGTGTATATATATATCTGTCCATGGTTTAACTTACCTGTGTTACATTAGTAGTGTAGTAGCTTACACTACTGTCTCTGGTTTGTTAGAATAGCCTGTTGTGTTATTGCTGGGGGGCTAGGGTGTCTGCAGTGGGGAGGAGGCTTGGYTGATTTCCCCGGTTTAGTGTTTACTTGGCCTTTACATTTCAGTGGTGAGCACATATGCCCCAAGCTAACGGAGCCAGAAGGAAACCGGGAGATGTACTTGTGCATCTGGGTAGAAAATACGCAGTACCTTTATGGAGAGGCACATTTCCACCCCCACGGCGGTAAGGGGCGGTGGTGTGTGTGGTGGCTGCGGCCGTTAGGCGGAAGGTGCGAGCCACAGAGCAGAGCTCCTCCCGAGCTCCCCGGGCCGACGAGCACGCGGGCTCCTGYCACTCTGCACAGACCTCCTCTGGGAGAGCTGAGCCCTCGTCTCAGTGAGAGCTGCTCAAAAATGTGGAGGGCTGGGTTTTGTAATGAAGCAATTCCTTCTTTTTTCAGTTAGAAGGATATTTTGGGTTTCTGCCCCCTACCATGTAGACATGAAGGCTCCTATACTTAATTCCTTTTATATACCTTGAATACCAAAAGCAGGTACAGTAGAAAAGGCTCATGTTAGCCTCCTGTACTAGACTCACCCTTACTGAATACCTCTTTGTATCAACAGCATAAGTCTGTTGATTAGACTTCCTTTGCAGTTCGGGTTAAGTGAGCGGTGTAAGCCGTTTGACAGTCAAAGCTGTAATGTCATCGCATGCCAGGGATGGGGAACGTGGTGTGAGCTTTCCTGATTCCGTTAAATCAGGAAGGCTCTTTCATTGGAGTAGTTGTGGCATTGTATCATGGGGATGGGGGAGCTTTGGGTTTGAAGATAACTTAGAGTTCAACATTTTTGATGATGACTGGTTTGTTATCTAGAATGAAAGTGGTAATTAAGTCAATTGTCATGTTTTCAGATGATTTAAAACTGTTCTGTCTCTCTTACTTTGTGATGTTTGGTTATAAATGGTAAGTTCCTTTTAGTGGTACGTTATCCTTGCATAATCCTATGGGCCTCATTTCCGAGACAGCTGTATTTTGGGCATATCGTTATATGAGGCACTGACGGATTTAAAGTAGCTTAGTGGACTTCTTGGTATTGATAATAATGTAACACCTTTGCAGGTTCTTGCCACTGTGTTCTCCTGGGGCTTGAAGCTTGCTTTCTTTTCCTCCTTTCTGAACAGTAAGCTCAAATCTCTCCAAAATAATGTGATAAGCATGTTTTGCATGAGGACCCACTCACACTGAATGCAAACTAGCCTCAGTGTTGAATGTAGCCACCTTTCCTCAGACCCATTTTCTGTGGCACTGCAAAATGTTTGATTAATTTTGTGGAAGCTGTATGAAGGCACGTATGTAATCTCTGAATTTTATCTCCATGTTTGCAAACATAGCATCTCTAAATTTCTCTGTGCTATGATTCTTTATTTCCTTTTACTCTATTTTGGAAGGTGACAGGACTACCAAAGCATTCATCGCTTCTGAGCCAGGATAATATTAAACAAATTTGGTTCCATGCTTTGGATATGTAAACGTGTCAGAGCGGTGGTATACTCTGTCCTGTTTGCTTCCGCCAGCACACCCACTCCTGATGTGCATGCGAAGTTCAATGTATATTTTGCAAACTGGCTGAGGTGTAGTGCATGTAATTTATGTCTTTGCGACATTTTGTGCCTTGCCCTTGATTCTTCTGTGCACCTGAGTGCAGCTGTTATACTGTCTTATGTTATGGCTYATGTACGTGAAGATGAATAGAGAGGCCTGAAGAATTTTTTGGCACAGGTTAACTAGGAGAAAATTATGCTCTACATGGGTTATCTAGACGATGAAAAACACTGATTTAAACACAGTATTTCACACTTAAGGCCTGCAGTCTTCATTTGGTAAATATTTCCATTAAAATTAGTGGAACTATTTACAGGCCCAGTTCTGCTTACATTGAACTCACTAGGGAAAACCAGCTGACTCTAGAGATGCCATGTAACCAAATCTGAATAGCGTTGGTCTTTCTGGCCTTACATCATTTTACTTAACAAAACTGTCTTTCGTCTAGTGTTAAAACAGGAGTYAATAAATACTGTTTTGTAAAACAGAATTGACTCTGAATTTGTCAGACGACTCAAAGTTGTCTGAACCAACTGCTCTTAGTTAAGAACATATGAAGAGATCTAAGTTTAAACAATATTCAGCTCCTCATTCATGTTAAATTGAAAATTTACCCATTAAAATTTTTGTATGATGAATTTTAAAATGAATTTTAAAATTTAACACTTTATATGAGAGAGAGAGAGAGAGATTCTGTATGTGACTGTTCAGGAATTAAATTGTGAAAAAGCGATCTCTCTCGGAAGTACAATGCTGTTTTATTACTGACATGTAAAAATCAGTGTGAAGTACAATTATTAAAAATTCCATAATTCAAGGAGTTTAATGAGAACGTCCAGATTTATTTTTAGAACTTTTTTCCATGGGTGCCAAAACATCGCACATCCAAGGACTAAATAATAATAATTTTGAATGTAATTTGATCGTACAGGTGTGAAAGTAGAACCCATGTTTAATCAGTTGCCTTCCCACAATACTTCATTTTAAAGATTTGTTTTAATTTAATTAAAATAGTAATGCAGTRTGTAATTGCTCCCATTTTTTTTTCTTCTTGAATTTATAATGGACTTCATCTATTACTTATTGTATGTGCTTTTATCTCAAATTTCATTTTCGTACACACTGACGTTAACCATCTATAGACTTATTCTCAAAACTGGTACAGTAACCTGTTTACGTTGAAAATTCAAGTTAACCTTACTTTACAAATACTCTGAGAAAGATGTCTCTTTCACAGTCTCCTCAAAAGAAAGCTTGGGCAGTGCAGGTCTACAGGGTTACTATTTCAAAATACAAAGACCAGCGCTGTCAGTAGCACAAATAGTATTAGAAGCTCTCTGAAGCCTTTTACTTCTCTGTTGCAGCTTCTTTTCTAAGCTCACAGTGTCTCTTCAGCCTTCTTTAAGCAGAGAGCAAACCTGTCTCTTCTCGGGGCTCCAGAGGTACTTTTTTTTTTTCCCCGCCCCTGCCTTCTGTTTCTTTCCCGGTTTGTCTTTATCTGGTGAGCACAAATGAAGTACGTCTTGTGGCAAAGCACAAGCCTGGAGCTGCGAAAGCCTGTTTCCTGGCTAGAGAAATAGAGAGTGTAAAATTGGAATAAACCCAAAAATATTTCTGTCTAAGATAAGGCCTTTTTGGCCATTGTTTGTCATTTGTGCTGACAGGGCAAAAGAAGTTCAAGTTTAAAATAAGCCTGACTGGAAAATACTATCCTTTCTAAATTTCCTTTTCTGCCTTTTTTTCAGGAGATGTTCATTTTCCCTTTCCCAGAYTTTAGCTTCGGCAAACATTTTCTTTGCACTCGTTTCATTTTTCACCAGTCATGCAAAAATTCAACCTCCAGATTCATAATTAAAGTTCATGGTATTCAATTCACATTCAAAATGACACTGAAGTATTAATTTTGCACATAGAGAAGAAACTTGTTTTCCGCGCTTCTTGCTTCAGGGTCAGTAACGAAGAGAATTAAATTTTAGTATTAGGATTCCTCTTCTCGAGACGGTTTTATTTTCTACCAACATTTGCACGTTTGGCTGTGCCACATACATCAGCGCTGGAGGTGTGCTGTGCATTTAACTACGCCGTGCACACTGCAGCGCCTCGGGTTACCCGAAGGCTGTGTCGCATCCTGTGTCGCTCCATAGCCTAATTTAGCCTGACATTATGCTTTGACTCATCACGTTAGATTAGGTACACCGTGTGTGCCCATACATGAGAGGATGCTTTTGTGCCATACAGTTACCATAGATTGGAGGAGTTGGTGTTAAATGTTGGATGCGATCTCGGTGTTCAAGCTTCCTGGATCGGTGCGGTGGCCTCGTGCCGAAGGAAATAAATCAGCAGCGCACTAATGACATGTTCTTCTCTCTAGGCAAGCTGACACAGGGGCCCTGAGGGAAAACCCACGAGAGAAGAGGGATCAGCTGGACCAGAATTTAGGCCACAAGTGGAAGGCAACTGTCAGACCTTTGCATGCGCGAGAGCCTACGGTTCTGCCTCACGAGAGCCGGGGGAGGTCTGGGACGTTGCCTAGTGATTACCGATACTCTCAGGAGAACGTGAACGAGAAGAGCAAGGATCGTAGCCTGCCTCATCTCCTGTGCTCTGAGACACAGACCTTGAACGAGAATCACTCCTGTCTGTCTCGGGGCAAAGGAGAGGAAAACCATAGGGTAGAGCCAGCACTGCTGAACAAGAAGCGTGGACCTGCTCCTCAGAGGCCGCCACCGCCTAAAAGAGATAAATACAGGCGACCAGATAGTTCTGCACCGTCGCTCAGCACCTCTTCTGAATCTCTGCTGGTAGTGCCCAGCCGCCCCTTTCCGTCCTCGTCCCCCAGCTCCACCGAAGTATTTGCCAGTCACTCCTCTCTCTGTCAGAGTCCTGCAGCTTTCAATGGAAAACTGAAGAGTGCTAATCCACAGCAGCTCCAGCAAGTATCATCCACGGAGAATGTTTGTCAGCACTTAGAAGAAAAAACGCACCTTAGGTCTGAGTCTGTATTATCTTCCAAGTATCGGTATCTTCAAAAACCTGGCATGGAGACATCAAGGTCCCCTTCTCCTCAGTTTGCACCACAGAAGCTCACTGATAAACCTCCTGTGTCCGTACAGGATGAGAACCCAGCCAGGTACTAGATGTAATTCCTTTACTATTTTATTAGCACTTTTTGCCCAGTTAGACCTTATTAATGGTTGACTGTTCATTTTCTTTGCTAAAAGCACATCCTTCAGGTTCATTAAGCATGAGCCATCGCAGCATTATCCTGGAGAGACCTAAGACTTGTGTGAAATTCCAATTGGTACCATTAAAGTCTTTCAGCTGGTCTGTGGTTTCTTTTAGTTGACTGATGCTGCTCAGATGTTACAGCTGGTAGTTAGCAGAAAATGAAAGGGATGGATTCAAATAGATTTTCCACTGTAAGTCTGGGCGAAATCAGGATTCCCTGTTGTCATTTCCCCCACCCGAATTTGTATATGAATATTAATCGGTGTAGGGACAAAGCAGATGTGGGAAGGGAAGCTGTATCCTTTGTGAGAACATCTGTTTTGAAAGTGCATACAGTAAGGTACACTGCCAAATCATGACTGTTTTCATGTTGCTTTTACGGTGAAACGTGGCACTCCAGGTAGCCTGTGGAGGGGTCCGCAGCACTGTTTGTGTTGAGATGGGCCGAAGATTCAGCAGGAGAATGTCAGTCGTTTCCCAGGCTAGATAAACTCAGAATTAGACAAACCGACTGAAATAAATTGATTGCTGTGTCTGTCATATGCTACTAACATCAGAAAAGGTTATTCTCCCACAAGATAACAAACTCTTCCAGGAAGTTCAGGAATCCTAGTTTTCATAAATCCTTCAGCACTATAATTCATGGTTAAAGAATGAAAACAAAACCTCCGAGCTGAATGAATGTAGAGGTTGCTTCTCTGAACAAAAGTAGTTGGAATAGCTTTTCTCTACTGTAACGTAAATAGTTGAATAGACTCAATCATGCTGTTTTCCAGTGTGCCTTATGACATAGAAAACATAAATCACTTTTTTCCTAAACATGCCTTGATGTTTTTCCTCTTGTAACCAGTGAAAAAAACGAGATTTCATCCTGCAGTGTTTTTAACATGAAGTAATAATACAGTTTACTATGAAAAGTGCAACGTCATGTGAACCCTAGCATCTATGTGCAAAGGTAGATGACAGTAATGACTTCCTTAATGTATTACTTTGACTTCTTTAATGTATTGCTTTATGAATAGGTACTAAGGATGCACAGAAAGCTAATTGTATTTGTCCTTCCTTCTTACTAAGCTTTAATGTTGAAATGAGCACTGAGGTGTGCCTAATTATATGGCCATATCTGAATGGTAATACACTTACCCTGCAAATCTTTTGTTAACATTTAAAATTCTTAAGCCCAGACAGCTCTTGTTTGTGCACAATGTATTGTCGTCAGTTAATAACTACATTACTCAATAAAACAGGTATGGCAAAAAAGGAAAGACATGCAGACCATACCTCTGAATCTTCTGTATGGTATTTRCTATATGGTATTTATTTCATATAATATGTCAAGTAGATTTATCTTAAGCCAAAACTAATTAATTGCATATTGTTACTTCTGTTGGCTCCTTGCATATGAGCTCTTGGACATGCCAGTTTGCATGCTGTGGGCAGCTAATGTTTGATGATGTCAGCATGTAGCTGTTTTCTTTAAGAAAGGTGTCTTGTTTATCCACAGGATAAACTGAATGAGTGTGTAGGGTTTCCTGCAGCTTTTTAGGTAGAACGATGTAGCATGGGGAATTACTGATGGTGTGCAGAACCCAGCTATTTCCAGACAACTGTTTAGCAATAATAAAGATTAAGAGAGTGCATCAGTAGATGTGCATCAATAGATTTCCAGTAAACAGACACTCAGGTCAAGGAGTGATTGTGCTTGTGGTTGGAGTAAAACTTTGTAATGGCCACAAGCAGAGTTGCTGCAAGTCAAAATTTCATGCCACAGTTCCATAAATGGAACACCTTCAGAAATCAGGAGGATAGTGATTGCAGAAACAGAATTTCAGAAGCACCTGGTGTCGAGCTGTCTTTGCTCTGACTGAAATCAATTGACTTGATGATGCCTTAAGTATCTGGAAAACCTTTTACTAGGCTGAGAGGAATAAATTCAAAGTCTCAAAAACAGATGCCGGGCATTTTAAAGAATTGCAGTCAGCTCACTTTTCCAGTTGCCCTACACACTCTTATGCATGCATCTTGTATTTCCCCCAAATTCAAAATGTGTTCCTCTTCACAGACTGGTGGAGTCCAAAAGGTGTGGGCCTTATTTAAAAACAAACGAAAGAAAGGGTCGGGGGCAGTGGCAGGCCTCTGCCCAGCTCCGCTGCAGCCAGGAGGACAGCCCACGTCTGCAGGCCGGGAGCTGGGGCTGAGCGGCGGACGCAGGAGCAAGCTCTTTAAAATGACAGTCGCCTTGAGTGAAAACACCYTGCCCGAATGGGAGTGGGGGGGTTCAGCATGGGCTGGAAAACCTGCCCCAAAAGTTGGATCAGTATGCTAAAGCATGTCCGCAAAGCACTTGAGGAAAGTAAATAYCTATTGGGAGGCTGCACATTCATTCAGAAGCAAATATACCTTTAAAATATAAGAYACAACTTCTGAAAAATGTGAGGTCAAACAGATTTTGCTATTCCCTATGAAAGAAAAGTGCCGCACAATGAAGTATAAGTTTATTTTTAAGGAAAGTGACACACCCACACTTAGAGGAAAAGAGCTGTAGTATGTCTTGCTCACTTATCTGAAAGGCGGCAAGCAACCCAGCCAGATGAAACCAGATATTTTAGCTGGTCGGCAATGTTCCTTTACTTGCTGTAGAGCTTCCAAACCCACATTATGACAATAATTTTAAACTTTCTGCAAACTCAAAACCACCAAACTAGACTTCAGTTTCTGATATGGTTTACATACAGTACAGATGTTATTTAACATGTTATTGTCCAATTTAAAAATTTAAGTTAGCCTCCTCTTTAAATAGCTTGCCTTCCTGAATGTCCAAGGTAACCCTTTGTGCTGTGCAGTACAGAATTTTTGCTATAAGCTTACCTTAAAAGGAGTATCCAGAATTGTGTGTTATCCTCTTCAGTGGCTGGTTTTTCTCCTTTAAGTAGAAAACTAGGACGCTATGGTGGGATCTGTTTATTAAACTTCTGTATCTTGTGTGAAATTTTACAAATACAGATATTTTTTTTTAAATCATGTAATTTCCAGGTTTTCCATGTGTGATTATTTGTTACTCTTGTAGCTCAGCAAAGATCTAGCCTGCAGGATGCTTCCATCTGGTCTGTTGTCGCTTCCCTTGGAAGAGCTGGGAATTGATGTGAGGGCATTACAGTCTCCCCAGGCAGCTAAGCCACCTGTTAGGCCAAAACTGAGGCCACGGTTAGATCTGTGTGAGGCAATCAGGTTGAGCTCGAGGTGTGTTTTCCTCCGTATGTGTGGCAGCAAAGGGGTAAAAGGCGGTTCAGCAGCCCTGTCTCAAATCTGGGGCCTGGCTGCTGAGATTGGACCCTCACGTTCATGGAAACAAACAGAAGTCCTGTACCATGAGTATTGTGCAAGGCTGATGTTAGGATTAGTTACAAATGAACTAACACTATTTAAAATGTGTGGGCAGAAATGAAAAAGTGTAGATTCAGGGTTTAAGATACAATGCAAGGAATATTCCATTACCTAGATCTCTTATACACCTTTTTTCATATTTGGGCTTCCCCTCTGATTTGCAGGTAAGAGTTGAGATGTAGGTTTCTTCCATTTCTAAAGATGAATTTTCCTTATTTTCCAGAATTGAAAGGGTGATAGACAACAATACTACGGTGAAAATGGTTCCCATCAAGATAGTTCATTCTGAGAGCAGCGCAGAGAAGGAGAGTCGGCAAAGTCTTGTCAGTACTATGGAGCCTCCTGCTTTACCCAGTGGTTTGGAAAAGGACCAAATTAAAACACTCAGCACTTCTGAGCAATCCTATTCACGATTCTGTGCTTACACCAGGCAAGGTGTAGAGCCAGAGCCAGAAGCCAGAACCAAACCAGCTGACCCTCAACCAGCTGAAGAACCTGGGAGCAACTTGAAGGACAGCAGTGCTGCCACGCCAGCAGTCAGCTATGTAAAGGCCAAAGAGAAGACGTTTGAAGACTGGAAGTCAGAGGAACTAGCCAGAGAGATTGTGGGAAGAGATAAATCTCTAGCAGACATACTAGATCCTAATGTGAAAATAAAAACAACAATGGATCTGATGGTTGGAATATTCCCTAAAGATGAACATCTCCTAGAAGAAGCTCAGCAGCGCAGGAAGCTCCTGCCAAAAGTTCCTTCTCCAAAAATTTCAGAGGAGAAGTGAGTATTATTTTCTGTAGGCCAGGGTTTCCTTGTAAGCTGCTGTCCAAAGTGTGTCAGTTGTCCTAGGGGACTGAAGGTGAGGATTTTCCTGCTGTTGAGGTTTGGGGTTTTCTAAGACTTTTCTGTTAGAATAGCAGTCAAGCATAATACTGCTAATGGTACCATTAATGACAGAAAAAGAAGAGTGTTGTACCATATGAAAAGTTTCCCAAGACCTGGTTGAAAACTCTTTGTGTGAGAACTTAAGGAATAATTAACTTCTCCCATTTCATAGTGATTAGATATTTTACCAAGATAATCCGGTCTAGTAACTGGATAGAGAAGGAACAATATTTTAGCCTTTTTTGTGTGATGAAAATTTACAAAGACAACTTGAAGTGGGCATGAGGCATTTCCTGGAAGTGAATGAGAACAAAGTAAGAAAAGATTTAAACTCCATCCATGTTGATGTTCTGTGGGTCTTTTGTTTTCTTGATATGAGTTATCCAATTAAGTTGTAGCCTTCTCRAGAAGTTCACATGTAATTCCATAATCAAAAAGATAAATACTTAAGTTGTAGTATCCCACATTTGGCAGTCTGGAAGGATCCTCTCTATGACACTGAGGTCTCTGCAYTACTTAGTAAAATGTAACTTTACATTTTGTTTCCAGCTGAGATATCTTACTTAGGTCCATTTCACTCATTGTAATCATGAAAGGTCTTCTGCACTACTTCAGTTTTAGCTTTTGGTGGGTGTGTGCCGAGTTCACACAAATTTTCTTCACAACCAGTATTTATTTATCCTATTTCCATAGGTAAGGGCTTTCTGTTGAACCCTCTGCTTGCTTGGTGAAATGATGGCTCTAAAAGATTGTCCTTTCTTTTCAGTGATTAGGGTGTCAAGGCAGTTAATGAAAGTTTTGACTTTTTACCAGGAAAGAGGAGCAGAGCGCGACGTCTGCCATCTCCCTGACAACCAATTCTACTTACTACAGCACATCTGCACCGAAGGCAGAGCTGCTGATTAAAATGAAGGATATGCAGGAGCAGCAGCAACAGCAGCAGACCGAGGATGATTCTGAAGACGAGCTGGATCACGATTTGTCAGAAAAGAAGGTAAAAGACATTTCTAAAAGTATAATGGGAGGCTCTCGGTTGYGTGCATTTCAATAACTGAATTTGCTAGGTAAACAGCCCTAAATAAAAGGCCCTCTAGATGTACAGGATCACTTGGAAAATCAGCCTGTTTTTTTTAAGGGCGGGGGGGGATTGTTAAGTGTCTAACTGTGAATTTAGGAACTTCATATTAGGTGCTTTTTGCAGCTTGACACGTTTTGGAAGGTCCCAAAGGGAGAAGTTTTGGGGAGGTTATTTTCAAATACTGTTTTCCATTTGAGATTTTAGTGTATTTCTCTCACTTGCTATGTACAAAGAAACAGTGCTGCTTATGTATCCCACTGTAACTGGTGGTGGTTTTGGTTGCTCCATATTTTTGAAATTTAGGTCGAGGATTTAGGTTTGTCATGAGAGATAGGGGAAAAAACACACCCACACCCTCCTTTTTTTTGTTTGTTTGTTTTCATGCGCAACAAACCACTTTGCCCTCTATTTCTCCTACCTCCCAAATTAATAACAGTAGTGGTGGGAGATAGCTGATCAGCTTGGTGGATTCAGTGGAAGTTACTCATGACAAGGGAGGCAGTCTTCTCCACTCTAGTTCATCCCCATCCTTTGGTGTTTTATTTCTAATCTAAGGTCAGTGTAATCCCCTAGGTATTGAAATGATGATATAATGGCATTTCTGTGGTTTGAGAAAGTGTTGTCCTACGTTAAAATCATCGCACTCATCTCATTAGCGATTTAGCACAAAATATTTTAATCATAGTTCCCAGTACGGATAAGCTGGAGGAAATGGTCTGTTTGATCAATTAAAGTGATGTAGTTTAACTCTGTTTACCTAAGCCCRTAATGCAATGGTGTGCAAATCTTTTCTGTTAAAGTCAGCAATCTGCTTAATAATCAATTGCCAGGGTACGTTTGGTAATCCAGTCCYAAAGAAATGTCTTTTAATTAAATATTAGGAATATATTTAGTCGCGAAGAATGAGAGAGTCCTTAGGAGATTCCCACCTCTGGTTCAGTGCAGGAGTGGATGCCACTGCATTTGAGGCGGCTGTGGTGTTTTCTGTTACCACTCTGTCTATTTTTTTTCTCCCTCAACCTTCCCTCCCTCCCTCTGCCCCCACTGCATCGCACAGTTCAATACGGCGTGCACAGCCGGGGGCATGGCGTGGCTGCAGCGGGAGAGCTGCCCTTACCCTCTCGCCAGAGAGCTGCTGAATCCAACAGCTGTACTACTTAGACAAATTAAGGATTTCACTGCATTTGGAATAATTTGGCTTTATCTGGTGCCACACTTGACAGTCACGTTCATCATTTTTGCTAGAATTAGTTTCTTTCTCATTAATTATGGAGTGTATGTAGGGCGGGGGTGTTAAAATTAAACCTTTCTTGTTTGCCCAACAAACTAAATACTAAAACTTTTATAAGCAAAAATGCTGTTTATTTGCATTGGTGTCTGTTAGGAAAATCATGTTCACACTTTACGTACTCCTCCCTTCATCCYTCCAGCTCCAGTATACACCACTAATCATATGAGATAGGAAGTATTTCATGAAAAGCTTTTAGCAGAGCTCCCCCATCTTCTTCTCTGAATATACACAGTCGTAGCCATGCACACATTGCTGCTTACTTCTCTCCCTGCTCCTCCATGTGCATTAGGATGCGAGCACTCAGTTCAGTGGGCTTTCATCTTGGATCTTGTCAGAAAATGTATAAAACTCGTGGTAAGTGGGTCAAAGCACCTTTATAAAACAGCCAGAATATATAACTTGGCCCAGCTTCACATATTTGGCAACAGTTTAACAAGGGATCATTAAGGACCTGAACACTTTAATAGCACACCTTACAACKTCAACTATTATAGAGGAGGCATATGCCTAGAACCTGTTCCTTGATTCGTAGAAATTGGTCAGTTCTGTTATGAGAGATCTTAATTGCAATCCACTGTGGAATGATTGTAGTATTTGTCATTCTCTGCTCTGCAAACCAGAAATGTGTGATGCTTTCTTTTTTTTCTTTTGACATAAGTATAGGAATTTCATCTAGAGTCATTAATTTTTTTTTTTTTTTTTTTTTTTTTTTTTTAATTTGGGACGATCCCTGTATTCCCAGCTAGCAGGAAGGGAAAGTGTGAGTCTCATGTACTGAATTTAATGTAGATTTACCACAATTATAAAATATTGAACAGATGTTGAAGACACTACAGCAGTGTGTTTTGTAGTAAGGAAAATCCATGTGTGGCTGAGTAGCAAGTGTCCCCTTTGCCTTTAGGCAAGTTTCATCAACTCCTGAAGAGTTGCTTCATGTACAATGTAAAAATAATTGAAGAATGCCAAGTTTCTTCTGCTTTTAGTCCTGAACTTCATGTGAAATGGGGTGGTGAGCATAAAGCATGCCAAGCAGTGAACCACCTGAGCAGCGCTCTGCTGAGCTACTTTCTGTGTTGCTAGTCAGATCAGCAAGAATTACTGGAAAAAGATGAGGTTTTATTGTTTTCTTGTTTACTGGTACGGAATTCACAGCTATAAATTATTCATCTACCAGTTTCAAAATGTAGATTGGAGCTCTTCTGGCTCAGTAGATATTGAACGTAATACAGGTTTTCTGCTGGTTAGCAAAAGCATGTAGTGAGCTCACAGTTGCTGCATCCAAAGGCTGTTTCATCTGGGTAGGAAGCGATCAGTGGTCATAATCTGATTCTTAATAGATATGACAATCTTAAGGAGGGGCGAGTACTTACGGCCTTCTCACTTGCAGAAGCGGTCCTTTAGAGGCTAGCCTCAGCTGCTTGGGGATATCTAAATAGGATGCTGCTGGGCAAATGGCTTTTTTTTGTCTTCTAAAGCAAGAAACTTCATCAGAAGGATCTGGATTGTCAGACCAGATTGGTAAACGTTGAGCACTCGTATGGCTTTTTTTCATTCAAGAAAGTTGCAGCACAGCTGCAGAAGTGAAAAACTCGGTATAGTAACATAGAGCACAACAGTATCCTGTTGTGTTTCGGATGGTAAAACAGCAGTGTCGTGCATGTGCATGTCATCTGAGGGAAATGAGAGCGTAGCACTGTGACCTACATAATCCAAATCAAACTGCATTTGCATGGAGAAAAGGGGGGAGAAAAAAATCAAATCCTGCAGATTAATCAGTCAGTAAAGCAGGCATCTGTAGAACTGCTTACTACCTTAATCTTTTGGGCACCCAGACTAACAGATAACCCAAATCCAGATTAACCTGACCTGAGTATATTAAATCAAAAAGGAGAAAACCGACCCGGATAATCCATGCGTCGAATTTCTACCTTCAAAAAGGCTGTTAAATTTTCAGGCTGTAGTTGCTTTCTGTTAAGATGGCAGACTTTGTTGTTGTTGTGGGTTTTTTTATTCCCARAATAAATTGGCAATGACTGTTCAGTGGCGTCTGAGAGCAGTAGCTGCTATCAGTATGTTTCTTGGTAATCATGAAGGCTTGTAATCAGACTTGCGTTTAGAAAGCAGAGTTCCTAAAGAATGTCATGAGTAATTTTTTTCAAAAAAAAATTGAAGGGGTACTGTAAAATAATGACTATTTTAAAGGGTGTAATTTTCATTTAGAAATTACACTCAGAGGTGTATGTTTAGAGAACGCTTTGGAAATTTTTCTTACCTGAAATTAGCTGAATACTAAATAGCATCTACATGTAAATTAATGAGGCATTTTTAGTGTGTGATTCATCTCATGTTAGGGTAGATGACTAGCTGAACTGACTTCTACCCCTTGTACACAAGTGAAAGCTAATGGGGACRTAAGAAACAAGCCCTCTAGCCCAAATGCAGGGAGGTAGCCAGGCAGGAAGGACGGAACACAGGTCACTGAGGGAGGAGATCGGGGTTCTTGGTCTGGCTCTGCTGGTGATACACCTGACATGCTTTTTCAAAGCCAGGGCATGCGCATCCCAGGCAATGGGGGATTATACTAGAGAAACCCCGACAAACTGCAGATGAGGTGGTATATTCGCCTGGCATAGGACAGTGACAGCCAAAGCTGCTTGTTTGGTCCTTTGGCAGAGCGACTTTGCACAGGGCTGCTTTGTATGATACAGAAGTAGATTTTGTTCCCTGTTCTGTGCCACAGGGGTTATAATTTCTTTACAGAAATGTTGTAAGGTGGTGTTAATGCTAAGATTTTCTGAGAGTAGAAGGACTGCTATTGGAAGGATGCTAATATTATGCAGAAGGGAAGAAAAAGCTACAGTGCCCTAGTTTTAACTGCGTCATGTGGAAAATACAGGATTGTTTCCCTGGTACTGTTTATCTTCCTAAGTGCGGCTCTTCAGAAAGGTATTATGGACCTGGTATTTAGAGAGAAAAGGATGCGCTGTACTTCATGCTGCTCCATAGCAGGCTTTGAAGCTGTTCAAAGAAGAAGCAGGAATGCTTGCTGGGGCAGGGGGAGTCCTTCATCTTTTGCCACAAAGGTAAATAGCTTTAACACAAGTCTCAAGCTGAGCATCGTAGACCTACATCCTGAACCTTTGAATCCGGAGGTATAGACCTTAGACGTATACTTAGACATATATTTATTTGTAATGCACTCATTGTCAAAGCCACATGGGAGTTTCAATGTACTAAAATGCTAGATTTCTGACATGACTTTCATAAGTGAGGAAAAATGCATTAGTGCTAATAAATTCTCATCCCCTTTATTTTCCACAGCAAGAACTTATTGACAGCATTAGTAGGAAGCTGCAGGTGCTAAGGGAAGCACGGGAGACACTTCTGGAAGACATCCAAGCAAACAATATACTGGGGGAGGAGGTAGAGGCCATTGTGAAAGAAGTCTGCAAACCAAATGAGTTCGACAAATTCAAGATGTTTATCGGCGACCTTGACAAAGTGGTCAACCTCCTGCTGTCACTATCAGGTCGTTTGGCACGGGTGGAAAATGCCCTTAATAACCTGGACGAAAATACCTCTCCAGAAGAACGGGTGAGAAAGGCCAATAATAATATCACTGCATTTAGTGAACCTGGTGTGGGGGTTTTTCTTGGTTTTGTTTATCTAAATTGCAGAGCTCAAGATAAGGGATAGTGAATGGACAAATCTCATAAGGCCATTTTCTTTAGATTTAGATTTCTCTTTGCCTTGCTTTTGCTTGGAATACTAAAACTACAAGTGGCTTGGTGAGAGAAAGTGGTGTTTTGGGGTGCAACATACTGAAAACAGACTTAGTGAAAGTGTAAAGAAAGAGGGGAACTACTGATGAGTGTAAAAAGGAGACAAAAATATTCTAACAATTCAAGATGGGAAAAGGAGTGTCACTTTGCGCTGTAATGCAGAAAGTTTACAGACTTCTTTATACTCAACAAGGATCTAGATAAAAATCTATAAGGTTGTTAGAAAGAAAATGTTTCTCATCTACTACAGCTTCCTCCACAATGCCTAGCAAGGAACAAGAGCAAAAAATGACAGAAGGACAAGTCTTTTTTTAAAAAAAAAAAAGGGGGGGGCAAGAGAGGGACATTGCAAAAAGAATTTTGCAATAGAAAACATGTTTTACCCAACCAGAACAGCCCAGTAGTGATGTGGAGGAATCCCAGCAGATGTGAAAATTTCAGAAGCGTTCAAGGTGCTCTTACCTGTTGGACCCCACCTCTGCGGGCAGCACTTTGTTTAGCTCCAAATCCCAACAGGCCTTAGCTGGGAAGCACATATCTAGCGATACAGATATGCACCAAAGGAGAGATGTAGACATGTGTGAAACTTAAAGGCTRAAATAAATAGAGAGAGGGTCGGGGGTGGGTATGTGTCAAGTCAGTTTAGCTTCTACAGTTAAATGAATGTGAAGTGGGATTTTTGGCTTGTAGCTGTGGACTGAAATGCCAGCAGCCCACCTAAGTGTTGTAACAGAACTTTTTCCATGGGCTGTGGATTCATGTGTTTCTTCGGCGTGCTCCGTTGTTTCACCAATAAGAACCAGTAAGTGCTAGGACTAGTCTGAAGCTGTGTTTTTGCTGTTTGGATGTAGCTGCTGCCAAACATACTTGTTTAATGGCTGTCCAGACCCCCCTCTCTGACTGAGGCAAAGGGAAAGTATTTGACAGCTTATTAGAGGGCAGATCAAAGCTTCTAAAACTTCAAGAAATTTAATCCTTCTTTAGACTTCTTTTTTCTAAATGTGGTTGCAGTTGCCTAATGGGCTCAAAGATGGGAGTGTGAGCTGGGGAGAGAGCTACCAGACGATATAGGAAACACAGTTTGAGAGCTGTGATAAAAATAGCTTATTAGCTAGGTGTGGAAAAGGAAGAAGGTGAGTAGGTGGTGTAGTAAGGGCAGGCAGAAATTGTYTGTGTGCTCTGCTGTCAAATTTAGACTGACAGAAATCCAAATCCCTAACATACTTTAATCCCTATTYATCTTCTCATGTACTGACACCAAAGTCTTGCCATAACAACATCAGAAATATATCTAAAAGTGTTGGTCAGAGACGGTTCTCAGATGGATCAAGTACCCAGGTACTTTCACTATAAATACAAAGCATGTAGAGTTACATGGGCATTTCTTTGAATTCAGACTGGTGCCTGTGGCTTTTTTGGTTGTCCTTTGGTATTTTGTAGGTCACGTGATGATATTTGGTGTACTACGAATGTACCATATAAGCAAAACTTCCATCCCTGGGGATCATATCCCTAGTGATCACTGATTTATTTTTTTTTTTAATTTTTTTTTTAAGCTAATGTTGTCCAATAAACATTACTCTGATAGTTTTCCACTTTCTAGGAACCACCAACAGCTCAGCAGGCTTTCTAAATAAACAATCTGTCAGCAGGCAAATAATCACTGCTGAATTAATATTCTGACTATTAGATGCTCTGTCATAGGTCTCTTTTGCCACAAGGAACAGTATCAGGTATTTCAACGTTAGCTTCTGAAAGGGGCTTCATCTGAAATAGCTACCAGCCCCCTTCCTTCCATACAGTGAGACCAGTGTCTTCTCATCACTTTCTTTATCAATCAAAGCCAGAGTGTGTTGAGAACCCTGAAGCGCTGAACCAGCAGTCCACAGATGTGATCAGGTGCCTAGACCCACAAGACCTGTTATTGCAAGACTAGAGACAAGTGACAGGGATAGGAGTTTAGGAACTGGATGCTGGGAAGTCAAATACATGGTGGGAGTCCCTCTTCATATGGCTGTGATTCAAAACAGCAAACAGTTCTTGAGAAAGACTCTCAATAGAAAAAGCCAGAGATGTTCCATCAGAGGAGCTTCAGATGGCCTGTATTTGGCTGGGGCTTCAGATCACTGCTAACTGCAGAAAACCCTTCTGCACTCTGCTTGGCTTTGGTTGGTTGAAGTCAGTCAGATGAAACCATCTGACATTATTTATGCCTTTAGGCCTGGTGAGCCATTTACCTATTGCTCAAAGAACCTCCTCAAGAATGGTGTCTTGAGCCTGCTTACAGTGTGTTTCACTTTACTCTTCAAAACAGGCTTTCTAGTGTCGGTTGTCTTTGACAGAGGTAAAAGCAAATTCAAGAGGTTTCTCATTTGCCTTCTACCTTTCTGCATCCCACTTCTCTTAGGTATTCCCTAAACCTCCACAAGGGCAGAGGTACTAAGGTGTCATGCAAAGTTCATAAYGAAAGTAGTGTTTACTTTCCTTGAACTGTCAGGTTACTCATGTTCATCTTAAAGTCATGCCATAGGCTTGATAAGAAGAAACCATACAACTTAAATCTCAGCAATTCTTATGAAGGATTAAACATTTTATTGTTCTCGTGTCTGTTGACAATGATAGCGAATGGCTTGAAAAACAGAGCTATTTCATCCCCAGGTTAGGCGGGTAACTCTGCAACTGAGCTACCAGCTGGTTGATATATGCCCTCTTGTGTTCATCAAATTCTGTCTAATTCTTCTGCTTCTCAGCGAACACACAAGCTGCAAGGCTGCCCTGGGGACGGTCTAGCCACGCTCCTGAGTTTGGGCTTGGCTGCTAGTTCCCCTGGTGAACTCAGGAGAACAGTACTTCCATCTCTTTGTAGCAGATAGTTCTGCTTGCAATTTGCAGTGGGATTTTTTTTCCCTAGCAGACGCTCAAAGGAAGACTGAACTGTGTTTTTTCTAATAATGTGTGATTCCTGTGACTTGTCTTCCATAGCTGTCTTGAATCCTGAGTTAATCTAGGCTGTATATTTTAAGTACATTGAGAGCGCAAGTCTGAAAGCGTTTCACCCTCTGAGCTTTGTACWGTGTATAGAAAAAGAGGCAGCACAGGATACATCTGCAGCTCTGACAGATAGGTCTATTAAAGCTTGCTGGTCTGTATCCCCCTTTGGCTCATACTTCCATCTTGAAAGTACTCTACTTTGCAGTCTAGAAAAACACTTTTCTGTAAATCCTTTAGGCTTCTTATAGCATGTGTGATTTAACATAAAGTCCAAATGAAAAAAATAGACACATTTATTTGAACAGACTGTGGTTTATTTGAAGATGCAGGTTCTCAAAGAAAATTCATCTCTGAAGCAAAGCTAGCAGATTCGGAGTGGGACCTCTTAGGGGCACTTTTTAATTAAGTTCAGAAGCCTGTATGGGAATTCTTGACGTCAGAGTAGGCCAGCCATACTTTGTCGCTGGAAAAAGGCAATCACTTCTAGGCAGACATCTGAAATAGGTCAGATTAATAATGCTCCTGTTTCTTTCCATATACTGCTAAAGGAGCGCAGCTGAGTGATTCAGGTGTGGCTGTCTACTGTGTAGACAGGTGAAGTTGGGTGAGATGTACCTCACCCTTCATGCTTGTACATATGTGTGAATGGGATATAGCTCCTGCCTTCTTTCATTGTGTGTTTCTCCATTCAACCTCCCTTTTTCCTGTTTTTTCTCTTGTGAGGGCATGAAGCAGAAAGTTTACAGCCCTTCTGGGAAGATGATCTTTTTTTTTTTTTTTTTTTTTTTTTTTTTTTTTTTTTAACTTTTTTTCCCTCCTATTGTCTTGCCCCAGCTCTTGCTCATATCTTAAGACCACACAACTTCACGTCTCGTGGAGAAGCCATGCAGATTGCAGCAGAACTGCAAAATACCACAGTGTCAGGAACTGTGTAATAACAAATCGCTCTGTTAATTAGTCTGTTTGTGGGTTCTCTAACCACAGCTGTTTCAGTGTGGAAGTTCGGTGCTGTGTATTGAAGAGCTAGGTTGTTCCTGAGTGAAGTCTTAATTTGGAGAACTTGGGTGTTTCTCAAAGGCAACTGTATTTTATATAACTATTTTGAACTATTAAATAGTAATGTAGTCTTTGACGTTCTTGCTGTTGAGGCCAGTAGAAACTAATGGTGCATCTTTCATTGATTCACTACATTTTTCCCTGTTCRTTAATGTGTTTTATTAGACTACACTTTAAGGAGCAATCTTATTCCACYTCTCTAAGTATTCAGGAAAGTCTTTGTCTTTGCAGATAAAACAGACTTGAGACTTAAACACTGAAGCTGTTGTCCCAGCCTGGTGAACCCAGTGAATTTCTAACTGTTTTTCTTTTCTTCTAAGCGGACGTTGGTAGAGAAGCAGAAGCTGCTGACCCAGCAACACGAAGATGCAAAAGAACTGAAGGAAAACCTGGATCGTCGAGAGCGCATTGTCTTTGACATTTTGGCAAACTACTTGAGTGAGGAGAACTTAGCAGACTATGAGCACTTTGTAAAAATGAAGTCGGCCCTCATCATTGAGCAGCGAGAGCTTGAGGACAAGATCAAGCTGGGGGAAGAGCAACTGAAGTGTCTGACTGATAGCCTCCAACCTGAACGGCTCAAATAAGAGGACTGAGTTTGACCAAGGATGTGAAAAACGGGAAAGAAGGAAGGGATGGGGGAGTTTCCAAGTATACAATGAGTATCTTGGCTCATCTGTCCAGTAGAGAAAGAAGTGCACAAGAGAAAAATAGCTCTCACAACAGCAATAATGCTCTCTTTCATTTTTTTGGGATGATGTATTTAATTTTTTAGAACACATTTTTATTGCTGGACTCTACAGCTGTTTCTCATTGCTTAACTTACAGACAGCTCCACAGAAAAGGATAGACTCTTAACCTTTCTGCTCAGTAAGTTGAAAGTCTGTGGCAGTTGTGCATGCAAACAACAGTGTTTTTTAGAATAGGTTGTATACTTTCTTTATGTTCAGATGCTGTACAGACTGCTGGGAAACCCAACAGCAATTTATGAATGCACACAAATTTAGAAGCTCTAAATTTAGTGGCTTTTTATTTTTTTTAAAGACACATTAAATAGGGGAAGCGTGCCTCTTATAGCTAATATATTCAGATTGCTGAAATGTAGTGTCACTCTGATCCTGTGGCATCAGACACTTTTTTGTAATATTGTATATGGGATGGCACTTCACCCTTGCAGAAAATAACTTTACAATCAGTCTCAGTTAAACACTTCTTAAACCAGCTTGCAAATCACCTAATGGTTACCTTGCTGAAATTTTTTTTTAAAATTAGTTTGCAAGACATAGCTGTACACTTTCTTACTGCAATGCGAGCGATTTTCTTTACCAAGTTGTACTTGATTTAAGAAACAGGCTGGAAGTACTGTGGTGATTTTGTTCAAAACATTTCTCATTTAAATTATTTAGAAAGCTCATTTGTTCTTTCTTGTGCTTTTTATGCATGTTTTTATTCTTCCTCCCCGAAAACCGCTACACTTCATGTAAATAAATGTAGGCTAAGGACACTGCTTCTATATTTCTTCTGGTTGCTCAACATTGTGATGGTTTTATATAGACAGTTAAGTTATACTGCAGTTGACCTACATAATGCTGTTCATTCTTCCCTCTTTCTCAGCCTACCAAATGCAAGATAAACAATTTCTGCCCTGTAAATACTGTGCATTACTTGGAGCAACTCTGCTTTGTAACTGTGAACATAAGTGGGTTTTATTTGTTTTTTCCATTGCACAATGATAAATGAGAGGATGCTAGTTCACAGTATCAGATTACTGGTTGTGTTCTAGTAATACTGCCATTGACTTATAACAGATGATTTCCAGTAGCTCTAAAAAGAGGYGCTAACTCATGTTTTAGCGCAGTAAAAGGTTACACTGACTTGCTCAGATACATACAGAGAAATTCTGTAGTGTCTGAACATCAAGTTCTATGTTAAGATAAAGTTTTGSAGGCAAAGGAAAGTCTTGGATGACTTTGTGTATATGCCACTTACATTGTAGTACGGAAAACATTTATCTTTCCATAGACAAACAGGTTGTCCAACAAGAAGCCATTTTCGAGGCGGATGTGAATGCCAGTCTGCAGCTAAGCAGGTTGAAAATACAAGTAGTTAGGTGTTGAGAAGAGAGAGAAAATCATTCTTCCCACTATTCCTGCAGTGGCAGAATTTACAGAAGTTTTTCCGTCCTTCTTACCCGAATCCTCTCTTTTGCGGTGAGAGAACCGGAGAGGTGCTGATCAGCGAATTCCTTGCGAGTTGGGGAACTGGGGAGCAAAAATCTTCTGGAACCAGTTCCTTTACAGACAGATGCAAATGTTAAAAGGACTGTTGCCCCCCTTATAGTGCACTACTTTGTATACCTGGACCAAATCTTTAATGAAATTCTGTTGATGTGTATCAGCTGAGGTCAAATGGAGCTACCCTTTTACAAGACCTACAGCTGACCTTAGTTTCTTCCTCCTAGTTCAGAAATGTAGTCTCTGGCATCTCACAGTTACTTGCTGCTATGTTCCTAGGACGAGTGATCTCTTTGTCCTTAAATTTATCCCCTAACCATAACAAACCCAAAACTAAACAATTCCCAAATAAATTATGCTTGTCTTTTAGCTTGGAGAAAAGTGTGCATTGTTTTATCTGTGGCATTTTAAAAATTTTACATATTGTGGTTACTCTGAAATGTGTATGTGAAGTGTGAATAATAATATAATTACAATGTGTTTGTATACAGTACTTTGATTTAGATCTTTCTGATAAAAGGTAGCAATATTGTGAATGCTATATATATTATCCTTTTCACAGAACAGTTGCGTAGGCACCATTCTCTCCTTTCCTTTTTTAAAACTGTGTTGAAAATCTCTCACCCTGGGAACCTGAAGATGGTTGCCTCCCAATGTTACATGTAAATCTGTAAATAGCTATACTGTTTCTTTTTGAAAAAATCTGGTGCTAATGTTTTGCCTTTGGCATCCGGGGGATGGCTGTTTCTTCACCTTATGTTGTTCTCAATTCTAGATCTCTTTGTATAGTGAAAGATTTCCACTACGTTTCTCCAACTGTTTGGATCCTGCAGCCCAGAGTGAAAATGTACAGTTTTCCTGCCTGACACTTAACACTTACCTACTGACAAATGGTATTGCTTGACTTCGAGAAAATAAACYGTATATTTCAATGCAGAGTTAGTTTATGTGTGCAGTTTTAACTGTCAAAACCTACTGCTTTGCTGTGCAGTGTTAGCCATCTCCTGGTGCCCATCAACAGTGCCTATAGCTTTTAAAGGCCAGGCCAGTTATCTGATGGTCTGAAGTAGCTTGCTGTCTTTTCACAGATTATTTAACGTGTTGACTTAATTGATCATTCTCAAGTTCCCAGTGTAAGTAAGTACCAGAAATGTGTTCATGTCTATTCAGTATTTTAAGTATGTGAGTATGAGAGGGCAGAAAGGAAGATGTGTTATGAGGTGGATAAAATAAATCAGTCTCTCACGACTTACAGAGTACATACCAGGGAAGGAGTGAGGATTTTTCTACTTGGGCAATTACACTGTTTTGGCTTCATCCCGTGTTTAGAATGATACTTCACATGGAAATATCTAAAGTCAGTGGTTCTCAAGGTTTTTTGCAAGAACAGGTCACTGTGAACTCTCCATCTCTAACAGACTTCCACAGAAACTGTTTAATTTCAATTTAATGGGGGTTCTCAGATTAACTGCAGAATCTTCTGCCTTATTGGGAAACACTGTCAAGTGTGCACAAATTTGTTGTAGAGGTGACCACAGATAATGTTTTATGGCTTCATAAATCATCCTGGAAATTAATTGTCTCTGAAGGTCTTTATCGTAGAAACTATCTGGGAAAAGGAAGTTAGGGAAGGAAAAATACTTGGGTATTTGTAGGACTTTTAAAACTTCTGACGGTGCTTTTCGCCCCCTTCTTCTCTCCCTCTGCATGTACATGGACCCATCTCTTTGTGCCTGCTTTCCTGGGCACTTGGTATAATCCAGGATGGCAGCTACAGGGGAATAACAGTCTAGTTTTTGTGTACTGTTTGAATTGGAAAAAATTGCTTTTCTTTAAACTGAAATTAGGCTCTTTATTTTCTGTTCTGGGGTATTCGAGACCCTCRGATTTCAAAGGAGTTAATTTTTACACTGTGTTCTTTACTAATCAAGCTCTATTGATTAATTCTGATGTACTTGTCTCAGTTTTTACCACTGAGGTAATCTGTTGGCAATCCAGTAGCTAGCAAGGYGTTATGATGGGTGTGCAGTACAATAGTAACTCCTATTTTAATGGTGTCCAGTCATTTATTGCAGAAGTTCATAGGTTTGTCCTAATTAAGGGCTTCTCAGTTGTAGGTTTTTTCAGAGTATAAATTGTTTTTTCTACATACTTGGGCGGAACCTGCCCACAGAGTAGATGTTATAAAAATTAATAATTACATCTTAAAAGTGCTGGACTATATATTGTCAATTGTCAACAGTGGTAAATTGGACATCACATTCATTTACCACAGTTCCAGTCTGTAACTTAACTAATTATAATGATCCACAAATGGTACAATGGGCTACCCATGTGGTTTAGCAGTTCACCTCTGAAATCCTGGGTTTCATTCTCCCTACCTACTGTTTTGATAATGTTTCTATGAATAAAGTTGTTCCATTTGAAGTAGTTTAACTTAATTGTAATTTAATACACCTCAGGAGAAAATCTGAATTGAAGTAAATTCAGTGTAGTTCAAATAGCAGAAGGTAATTTCTCTCCCAGACTACAACAGCACACCTACAAGCAGAGCAGGCATAATCTTTTCAAGATGGGCCATGCTTYGGACCTTTTTCTCAGTTGTAGCCGTGTGGGCAGATAATTTATAGGGCTGTTGTTTATCTTAGGCTAAGAGTTTTATTTCAGTCAAAGCAGTTGAGCCTTTCCTGAGAACAAGGCTAGTAAAATGCCCTTTTTTTTTTTTTCTCTTATGTTAAAAATTCTCACGACGGCTTCATTTTTAGGTGCTTTGCTATCTCTGTCTTGGAGGCAGTCTCGTAAATTTAGCAGGGGGAGATGGCCTTGTGACTAAGCTGTGCCTTCCGCTACTGCCAAACAYGTTGGTATTAGTGGAGTCTATTGCTACAAATCTAATTCTCATTTCCTCTAATTCTTCTGGATGCAACAAACTGGTAAGGTTAACAAGAAACTTATCCGCTAAGTGTCATTACCTATTGCCTGCTGCCTCTTTAGAAAACCTTGCCTGGTGCTGGCTGCTGCCATAGGTGGAATACAGAGAATATCTGGACTACTAATGCGGTGGTTTCTGGCATCTCTTCTGGGATGMAGCAGGACGAGGAATTCTGTGCATCTCCTGGTCGCTAGGTGTGAGTTGTTGACCTAAAATACAGTAGTACCACTAGAGAACAACCAGATTCCCACCACACGTCCACTTTTATTGAAACATTTTTATTTGCTATTTGTCATTGCCTGTCTTAACACGGGAGAGATTTTAATTAAAGCAAATAGATTTGTGATAGTGGAGCTGAAGATATACAAGGTATTGAAAGATACAGAAGAATAATACTTATTTTCAGTAACATGAATCTCCAGCAAAATGGTATTTCAATGAAGCCTGMATGCTACAAGTCACAGGTGAGAATACTCAAGAATTCTAGGTCTGTGTTCATATATTTTAAAGGAGTTAGTGAAAGAAAGACTTTTCTTAAGCACACACTAAGTTGCAACKGTGTTAACTAGACTTTATTCATTGCAAGCAACTCCAGAAGAGGAGCTAATATTAGCTCTGAAAAAGCTGTGGTCTGACATGCATTACCAAGAGTTGTCAGTTTGCTGTTGTTCCTTGCGATAGCATCATCTGCTAGCCTCCTGGTGGAGGGCATATTCTGTAAACCGGGTAATGGATGTATAGTTAAAAGAGTTTTACCAAAACGTTATTTTGGTAGAGGTGTAAAGTCCAAAAGACTGAGAGGAATTAACAAAATCCTCTTGATGAAAATTGTTTCAAGCATTTAGTTTCAGCATCTGTTTCACTTCCCAGCTGTCTTCGTAAAGTGTTTGTTACTGGTAAATTACGCTTGTGTCTTTTCTAACAGCCTCAGAGAAATACAAATACAATGAGCAATTGCAGACTAAATAATAAGCAATGGAAGATAAGATTATTTATCTCAGTATCTAAATAGAAAAGTATGAGTGTTGCGAGTACCATTCATAGCCACTCCCAAGAGTGACAGCTTCAGCAGCTTTCACACGCAGGTACGGTTCCTCCAAAGATAAAAAGGGAAATCAAGCTGCGATGATCGAAGTGGCCAAGGTTGACCTGAAAGGGGTGGAGCAGGTCAAGTTCTTTTTATTAATAATGGCGTGATACAGATCTCAAGGAAGTGAAAACTAAGAAAACCTGGAAGGATCAGTGCCGTGAAGGAAGAAAAACTAAACAAGGAGTGAAGTGCATCAGGACTGTGAATCTTCTGCTTTTCTCTTTCTCCATACGTGACATAGGAAAACCATACTGTCTCCATATGCTGGGGCAGGCATTTTTCATTACTGTAGTGTAAAAAAACCTTAAAGCATCTTTGAAATTTAAACTTATGGGGAACAACTTGGAATTTCAGAGTCTCAGGTCTCGCCGTGGTAAGAGGGACCATCGTGCTGTTAAATGCACTCAGTAACGCCCCTTTCTTGGCTCAGGAGACACTGGCATGGCTCTCTGGCACTAACGAGCACGCGGTGTTGAGGAAGGAGTCATCCTTCCGCTGTAGTCATCCTAAATTCTCTAAACAGCCCAGCTAGCTAGGTGTGCCAAGATGCTTCAGTCAGCTGGGCTGTGAGATGAGGGCGTTTTCCACCCTGTACAGCACACCGCACACCGCACTTTTACCAAGTGACCAACCTGGCTTCTTCTCTGGGGCTTTGTTTCCACAGTTGCCACCTCTTAAGAGCTTGCTTTACCAATCAAAAGGTTGAGGGCAGAGCAATATCTAATTCCTGCTTAAGCTGGACCATCGTGTGCTGCCAGGAAAGCATGATTTAGAAAGACAGAAGCAAAGCAGGCCTAATATTCAGCCCAGGAATTTGGGTATCAGTAAGGAGCGGAGGATCTTGGGTTTCTGTACTTAGGACTACTTACATAGTTCATGGAAGGCAATCAGTGAATTAAAAAAAACCCAGAACTAGTCCAGGGAGAAGGGTGACCAGAATCTGCCCCGCTGCCCCACCTACCCTCCAGCTGCAGGCTGTAACATCAGGCTCTGAATCCAAGCTTGAAGTGCTGGCTGACGGCAGCATTAAGGGAAGTGCCACAGGCTGCTGAGGATGCAGCTACAGATACACCTTTCTCCTGTTTCTTTTCTAGCCTGAGGTGCCTGGGTGCAGACACTGATACTAATATCAGTATTCCTCTTCAGCGCTTACGGACTGCTAGATCTGGATTACCATTTAGGTACATAGCTGGGGGCCTAAATTAGGAGCCTAATTGTCCTTGTTTCCCTCCATAGGCAAGCGGAGATAAGGTTACCAAAAGAGCTTGGTTCAACCCAGATACCTCTCCCTTCCCTACCTCCTTCTTTTTCTCTAGGAAGACAAAGCTCCTAATTGAGGCATTGAAATCAAAAGTGGGATTAATCCATGTCTTAGGTGCCTAACTCAGCAGTAAATKGTAAGAGCCCGGGTACTGCAGTACACAGCATTAATTGCAGGTCCATTTGTCAAATGCCTGCACAGACTGAATCCTTTTGATTTGAATATAGACTGTATGTCTCTGGCGTTTGAGATCTAGGGGCTTACAAAACTCTGTTCTGCCACTCTGTTCTCCAAATACTCTGTGTGTGTTTGTATACATTTATAGTTTGAGAAGTAAACAAAACAGCTTTTCCTCCTATTTTTACTGCAATGGGGAAAAAAAGAACTAGGTGAGTAAACTGTTGTCACAGGGGGTTTGCAAAGGTGGAGTTATTTAGACTAGCATTTCCTATGCGATGGGCAGTTCCACCACACAAAGAAGAGGTGATTACAAAAGAGGCACAGTGGTAATGGTCACCACTTGCCACATACATGGCAAACAATGAAGAGGAAAGTTGTATAGAGCAAGATTGGTAGTCTGGGTGTGTTCAAATTGCCATTTCATAGGGTGACACACAAAGCAATTAGGGAGCAAGTGATGGAGATCACATGGTTGGGGTGATGGAACATAGACCAAAAAGCAGCGACTCTCAAAAACTCCGTGGGGTCACAGTGAATGAACAGCTCGTATGAACTCTGTGCTTTAGGAAAAAGGCTGACACAGTGCTTTGGAAGAGAAGGGGAACATGGGGAAAGTAGTATCTTGCTATGCAATATTACTGAAAACTTTCTAAACTTTCTAAAATATTGTGTCCAATTCTACTATCCATATCCAACACAAAGGTGTTGAAAAACTGGAAAACATGAGAAAAGACTCATCTAAATTATTAGAGAGTAGAGAGACTATCAAAACTGAGATTTAAAGGTTGTTGTGTATGCGTTACGCAGCATCACATAGAAAATGAGACTCATTTAGCAGAGAAAGTCCTATCACAAACCAGCGAGCACAAGACAGACACATGAAAATAAAAATTAGGTGCAAATGCTCAAGGGTGTCGGGAGTACAGTATTGGTGTCATGAACGGCAGGGTAAGTGTGCGGTATGAAGGTCAGGTGTTAAGTCTCTGGAAGTCAGGAAACTCGGAATGAAAATTTTATGGTCACCATAAATCCACATTTCATGTTTGAAGTTCTTACATTACATGGCCACATACCAAGGTGTGACTACTTTGGTAAATATTTATATTGCCAACGGTTTTATAACTAGGGTCTTAAAAGAGCAGAGGTAATTATAACACGTGGCTTTTGTAGACTGGCAGGTCAGGAAAATAGGTGGGAGTTTGCAAGCCCTCAGCTTGCAAATGGGGCTTGAGTGCTCCAGGCGGCACGTCTCCATCAGATGATCTTTCTTCTTCCATTACAGACCCTCTCCACACATGCACCTGCAGGAATTACCGCAAACTCTTCTCCATATACTAGTTTGGTTAGTTACTAAGTTTGCTTTTGGTTTTCCTCATGTTTTCTGAGATAATGCATTGTACACGGGTGAGTCTCTTACCAGTGCTCCTGTACTGACAAACTTACCTGTCCGTAAAAACATTTCCCTGGGCCAACATAAAGCTGATCTCACGTCATCAGCTCCTTCCAYGTGGTTGCCCCCCCTTTTTGCAACTGTCCCCTGAGTGTGCTGGAGCACACATCATTGGAGGATCGATGGCCTTGCATCTCCTTTGCCTTGTAATTTGTAAGCTGGCTACGTCGTGCTTTGAGGGAAAGCAGGGGCAGTTTGACACCTCTCTCCCCCAGCGCCCAGGTAAATGACAGGCTAGCACAAGGATAAAAAGTAGAGAGTGCAAGGATAAAAAGTAGAGYTGTCTTACCTTCGAGGCAAAGTTGCTGCAATAAAATGCTTTTGAAAAGCAGCTACCCTTCACATATTTAAGGAATACGCCCTGTCCGGAGCTCTTTACGGAACTGCATCCTTCTGCTCCCCACCGGTACCCTGCTTTTGATGATAAGATAGCTCATAAGAAATCTACTTTGCTTTCTGCAGAATCCTATTTTATTTGTGTTCTGTCTCACCAGAACGTTTGCATCTATTTCCTACTGTGTCAATCTTACTAGGGTATTGATCAGTTGAAAGATCACAGTCATTGTTCAGCTATGACGGTAACCCGGAAGGGGGGTAAAGGCACAGAAACCCTTTTAGGGTATCAGTGAAGATCCTGAAGATCTTCTTGTAGCCAAGGTCATAGCCGTGATCAGCTAATGAGCAACCAGTGGTTCACATGTTTCTCCTAAAGCAGTACTTGAATAGTGCCTCATGACTTGTGCAGGAAGTTGCTTTGTAAAGCTTTAAAACCCCCATGACATGTTACCGGCTAAAGGTTTCTATTGATCTCTTACTTTCGTTCCCTTTAATGGAAATTTATAGGAATTTGATTTTCTTGTGACTTCCAACAGCTGGTAAGAACAAGCTGCTAAGGCAGCTCCAAGGAAGTGAAAAAAGCCTGGCCTTGTAACACTGCGGCGCTCCCGCAGTGCAGAAACGCTGCCAAGGCGGAGCGAAACCCGAGTGTGACATGTTGATAACATCCTCCCATCAGGTGGTCTTTTCCACTAGCTTTAAATGTCAACAAGTCTGAGGAAAATGTCTTTGTTAAGCTTTGAATGACCTACTTTTGGGTATCTGGGAATAACCAGAAGACTAAAAGTGTGCATCTAATTTTAGCAGCCCTTCATTTTGTGCATGCGAGCTTTTGTGTTCTACATCTCCAGGAAAAAACATTGATTTCTTGCTGAGCCAAAGACAAATTTTGTTGGTTTAAAATCAGCCCCATGTTGAGTCACGATCACAGTGAAATCATCTCTCTTGAAATTACTGAGTCTGTAATTGTCATCTCACTTTTGCTTCAAAAAATAATACTGAGCCCATTCCAAAGGTTCTACAGTTGCTGGTCTCTGAAGAAAACGTCTAAACAACCCATGCTGGAGATAATCTGGGCAGCTGTGTTCTGTTTGTTTCCATTTCCCCCTTGTTTTTAATTGACTGATAGTAAAAGGGTAGACTTCTTCATAGCAAGTTTCTGCAAGTCTTCTAGCTCAGTAATAAGGGCAATCCGGGAAAAGTTAAGAACAAAAAAAAGAGTTGTTAGTGTGTCACCAGGGAGTCTGAGGACACTACTGGTGGCGTTGATGGTGAACTAAAGATCTCTGACACAGTTTGGATAGAAGAAGCACTAAACAAGTATTTGACCATTGATAGGGATATTAGTGCTGTGCAAGATGATTGTTTGGAAGGAAGCAAGTCCAGACATGGGTGAAGTACAGGCTTCTCAGCTCCAATACCTAAATTGGACATTGAACACCACCTTTCTTGCTAGGAGGGACAACATATAATGTCCCTCATATAATGTCTGAGTCCACTAGAGTGTTAGACTAAAACATGTGTTTAAATCTCACCCACACTGGACAGAAAAAATGTCAACAGAACTAACACAGATGATGGTAGGGACTGAGCATTTTGGGCACTTATCTGTGACTTCACAAAATAGAAGAGAAATTAAAGCCAGCAAAATGCAATGACACAATGGCAGTAGCACAACAAAACTATTACCAAATTCTCTGGAGCCAGAGAACCTCCCAGCTGATGGGATCAGCCATAAAAGCAAGCAGCACCCGCTGGCAGGGATGAATGGGGTGAACGTAGTTTGGGAGTGTGTTGAGTATCTGATAACGTGTGGTGTTTCCCTGTGTAATCCGTTGAGCTCGGCAGCGGGTGCCTCTCTTCAGAGGCGAGCCTTGGGCAGTCCGACCGCTGCACGCTCCTAGCCTCAGCCGGGCTTGGCAGGACAAAGAGAGTGACAACCACTCTAAAAGCAAAAGCCAAGCTGTTTAACAACCGAGCCCTCTGCCATGCTATGACAAGAGCACCCCTGTCCCAGGGTCGTGTTTATCAACACGGGGAGGATCCTTCTGTGGCCCATCCATCCCACCACCGCTGGCCACCTCCATCTGCAGAGGAACATGGAGCCTACCCACTTGGAGGACTCCCAACCCCTTTGCCTGGAAGATTTCTTCCCCCTTCTTAAGGCATGCACAACGAAGTGCAAGGGGTTTTAACTCTTTCAAAAGCCCATCTTGCTTTTGGGTGATTATTATTGCAACAGCTGTAGAGTTTATCTATGCAGGTGTCCAGTCGGCTGTTTATGGGGTTAGCCTCAACAGCCGGGCAACGATTATGATTAGGTCATCGTGCGCTCTCTGAAAACGCATCCTCATCTTTTAAGTGTCCTGCTTTTCAATGTCATTTAACGTACTCTTGATAATATATTTGTGATCCACATTTGAAGAGGCACAGGCAAAAAGGGCAGAGAGTCTACTGCYGCTGGGCTATGAAGCACTTCGTCATGTGAGTTCTGTCGTTTGGTAGAGTTGTTTGTCTCATCTCTGAATTCCCCAGGTTTCAAAGGACAACTTAGCTTGGCCATAAAGGTATACAGCTAGGAAAGGTGTTTATGTAAATATTTTTCTCAGACTCAAGCTGTGGTTTTAGAGGCCCACACTTAGGTTCAGTGTTGGATTTGGAGAGGTGTTGGTCTGATGATCTGCTGAGGACAAGCGGTGACAAAGAGTGAGGACGCAACAACTCCAATCACCAGTTCACCAATCACAGACGGGCAAGCTGCGTGCAGGGAGGCTGCTGTGCTTCCTGGGAGAAGTAACCTTTGTCTCAAAACAAAAAGCAAGAAAGCACTTGCACCTGAGCCTCCAAGCTCTTTATGGGGGTCTGGCTGCTGCCTGTTTCGTACCACTCGTTGGGCAAGGTATCTTGCACAGCATCTTGATTTCAGGCTGGGTTTTTTTCAACATGGCAAATGGAAGGAAAAATAACTTGAAACAAATATTTCCTGTTCTGTGGTATTTAACAATGAAATTGTAAACCACAGAAGGGACTGGGCTTGATCTAAAGGTCTTTGAAGTCAGCAGAACTATTCCCACTGATTTCAATGCGCTTTGGGTCAAGGCCACAGGAGAAAGAAAGCAAATGTTTTCTGCCCAAAAAGTATTAACCATTGGCATTCAAAGAACAATGAAGTCTGATGTGTAAAATGTGTTCCTTTAAATAATGCAGTCAGAAACTTATTTAATGTCCATCTGCTTCCTAATAATTTGTCACTAATACACTGAAAAGGAACACATTTATAGAAATCATAATCATATACTGAGAAGAAAAAACACATAATACTGTTGTTTGCTTCCTATCTTGCTTCCATTCCATTTTGTGTGTATTGTACTTCTCCCTAATGTAATAGTACTTATGCTGCTGGTTATGTTATCACAGATTAAGCACTGTAGATTTCCAGCTGAACTAAAATTCACTGCACTGATGGCAGTTGACAAATATATAAAAATTATTATTTTTCTGTACAATTTAATCTTTAAAACATCACAATGTTTTTTTTGTGAMTGAGAAGAAATAGGTCAGAGACACAGAATTTGGGGGGGGCAAAGAAGTGTTGTTCTGGGAGTAGTGTAGGTGCTGCCACTCCTATCATGGTTAGTCAAATAGGCTGCGTGCAGCAGCTTCATATGTAAAATCAGCAATAGGTTTGCCTGCAAATTTTGTCTCACACAGTTATTAAATCCAAGAAAAGGAATCTATCTGCCAGCTGCCTACTGCCCAAGGATGCTGTCCTTCTGAATCAGCAGAGCCAGCATCATGTCAAAAGGCCGTGCTCAAGTCTAACACATGACAACAAGCCCATTGGGGTCTGTATGTGTTGGGGCTTTTTGTTGGCACGCAACAGCAAAGCCCGAGTAGCTGAGTTTGCCTGTGCAACAAGCTACCACCATCTAGCAGTGACCAGGCAGAGAGGAGATCCCAGCCTGATGAGCTGCRGAAGAAGAGACGACAGTTGCCATAGCCAGCCTGCATTACCTGCCCATGAAACAAGTGAATCAGCGTCCGCTGGACGATACAGCAAGAGAGGAGGGGCACTGGATTAAAGGTGTTGCAGAAAACTGAAGGATATGGATTAATGCCGTTTTGCAGCCTTCTTTAGTGGTGGCAACGACCATCCATGGTGTGTGCTACAGGTAAGAAGAATTTTTCAAGGAGGGCTTCCCATTTCAGGATACTTCTGTGAAATAAACTTCCTCGTCTTTCAACACCAGCCCTGGAAATGTCCTCCCACTGTAGGAGCCAGTGCATCGTTTGGAGATCAGCATAGTTTATTCTAGGTTTCAAAGAGGAGAAACCAGAACAGAGTTAAGAACTATCCTACGATTTGTAAGAACCATTATTTACATTCATGGGAAAACCACAAAGCAAGGCAAACATAATGTAATTAAAAAAATGTGTTGTTTTTTTTTTTAAAAAAAGCATCCCGGATTGCAAGCATGGTACTGTTTGTACTAAAGTCTGGGTACTGCTAACCACAGTCCAACAAGAGACCAGTTCAGCTTGAGTTTCCTCCTCGGAAAACCTCCCCCTTCTCCCCTACATTTCTTCCCACTGCAGAGCTGCACTCATTTGGGTTGCATAAATACAGGAGGGAAACTCTAACAAAGAAGAAAGGGTTATGAAATCACTTCATTCTCTTTCAGATGACAATTCTGTGTCCTTCAGGCTGTCAGGCTGGGACATTGTGGTGGTCTCAGGCTGGAAAATCATGTAATCACAAAGGCAGATTTTCTGATAGGGTGTCTTACAGAAAAATGAATTTTCCATGGAAGTTATCTATATACTTCAGTAAGTGCTTTAGAGCAATTAGAAAAAATGGCATATGGTAAAGCTTTCATATTTTTATAATATGTTAATGATTAACTGACTTCCTACATCTTTGTTGACTTAGTGGGAGAGTGACAAGGAACGGCGAGGTACCTATTTGGTAGCATAACAAGTTGGACAATTTGCACGGGCATTTTTTTCCACCTCCCTTCTGCAACTTGCTTCATCCAGCTGACACTGCTTCAAAGCCTCAGGCAACTCTCAGACTCACAGAAGTAAGTCTCCTTTTTTTTTTTTTTTATGTGACTTATTTTATGAAGTGCTGATAGAGAACAGATGGAGAGAGATTTAAATATGTATTTGTTTCCTATAAAGAATGTTTTCCCAACTGGGAATTGAAGAATTAAGTTTTCAAGCATTAAATCATAGGGATATTGCTAAGAAGAGACCTTCTTAATTACTATGCTGTTGGGATTTTTTAAACTCCCTTTCTGCTGCAAGACTTAGATTGAATAAAGGATTTGGTTAGTAAGCCATGTCCAGGATAGACCAATAAAGCTGCATCTAGGCTATAAAACTTTACAAAAGCAGGATTTGAATGTTAATTTCAAAATGCATGCGGTGCCTGGCAACATCTAGAGCAAAAATATTTGCTTAAAACATGAAATAAACAGAAATAAATGAATTCCTGCTTACACGGGCTGGGAAAAATAACTTTGTGCATATTTTATATAGGCAGAGTTTACCATGAACTTCCTCTTCAAGTTGGTTACAAGTTGCAGTAGAATTCCTAAAGCAAAACCGTCTTTCAACAGGCAGACAGGCTGCGGACAGGGAGATTCGTACTTTGCTCTTCTATGGTTACAATTTTTAGTGTATTTTATTTTAGCTGTGCTACCGCTTACAAAGAAACAAGTATTGTCTCCCATCCTTTTGGAAAGCTCTCCTTTCAACCACGCACCCAACGTCTATGAGGAAAATCTCATCACCAGGTTGCTGTGTGCCCGCCGTGTGCTTTCCGATCCCCCACTCCGTAGGCAGCTCCTGACGCACCGTCGGCACAGGCAGTGCTCGTTCCTCCTCACCGGGTGCCCGTGCAGCAYGTCCAGGCTGATGTTCCAGGTGCTTCAGGTGTTCCTCATTTCTCCTGCCGGCACCAGGTAGCATTAGTCCCCATTCTTTTGGCTGGAAGGTGACTCCTCCTGGGTGACAACTTCCCATGCCCCAAGCCTGTATTCCGTGCCCGCTTCTTCCCAGTCGTGCGTGAGCTCTCTGGGACCTGGATGTGGTTGCCTTAGTCACACTCCTGATCCCTTAGCGCTCTTTTCTCTGTGCCAGACACCCAGGGCAGGCAAGCTTTTGGGCTTCCCTCTGCTTTCTGTAGCTTCCTAACAGGATCCCATCTCAACGTAGCCAGTGTAGCTGCCTTGGTTTTTCAGGGGCTGTCATTCCTGGCGTGTCCCTAAACTGTTCTACTTAGGCTCCACGCTCCCTTCAAGGCAGAGGCAAAACAATCTGTAGAAACTATGATAATATGGGGTCATCTGGGTCCTGGGTCAAGACTACTGCTGCCCCGCTCCGTACAAGCCTGCAACATTTCCTTATTTAACAAAAGCTTGAGGTGGGCTCAACCACAAAAAAGTAAATTGGAGACTGAAAAAACAGCAAGGAATATATAGAAGTTACCAGTTTTTCTTCATCCTACCATCAAAGCGAATTAAATAAAATCTTTTCCTGAAATGGGCAAAGAACTTTTATACAGCTAAATTTCAATGTATTATTACTTGGTGGAACAGAAGTGAAGATCGCTTTGGTCTGCTTGTTTTGAAAGAGACTCTTCACTGTCTGTGAAGAGAAAGTGGAAGCAGCAGAGTTTATAACACTGGATATTGGCATTTGGGAGGAAGGGGATACATAAGGTGTGTTAAATCTGGAGTTACTCTGTAATGACTTTTATGCTCTACTAGTTTGTCTTTTCTAATTGAAAATGAGTATGTTAGTAATAGCTGAAACCTAAACATGAGAGATCAGGGTTCAAGATTTCATGAATGTTACGGAGACTGTATTCAAGGAAGAGGTCGTAAATGCAGCTAACTTTTTATCTAGGAAAATAGGAGCAAAAGAATTGCCGCACTGAGTGTTTATTTAAATGTCTTTTGAAGAAGCTAAAAATAGACTAATTTAGCAGCCTCTGCTGGCAACCCTTGTGGCAGGAACCACAGCAAAAAGATAACCTTAGAGATAAAGCCACACTTCAACCTGTGGTTCAAGCTGTRCTGAAACAGTGATGATAGAAGGATAAAAAACATTTCTGAAGTTCTCTTCCAGACACATCTGAACTCAAGGGTCTAGGGCATTACTACAGTCTTTGAGTGTCATGTCAAGGATCGTGCAATTTGTGTAAGACTTTCACAAATTCACATGACAAGTCCCAGCTCCATCTCACACTTCCCGGTAGCCTTTGCCTGTGTCTGAGATCTTATGTGCCAGCGGTTGATGAGTGGCCCATCCAGCTCTGCCTGGTGCTTGAGGTCCCAGAGGGGGAGAGATACAGCAGAGGGGATGCTGCTGCTGGGAACATACTACCTAGCACGTACCAACCTGTGAAGGACCCCTACTAAATGGCAAACTCCCTCCACACCGCTGAAAGCTAGTGCCATCTGGTCCTCAACCCATTATAAGAAATGATGCATTTAAAGACAAGTCTTGCAGGTGATTGCATGGTTGGGGGCACACTCTTATGCCACCCTACAAGTTGGACATCACCCCCTGGCACAGGCCTCCCCCCCATGAAGGAGTCTGAGACCCAGTAACCTGAAAGGCCCAATTATATTTAAATGCACTAATTAAGAAGGTATGCTAGTTTTTTTTTCCTTTCCTCATTTACCTGCAGGTTTTTTTAAATCTTTGTTTCAGGAGCTTAAGRTAGGTTGAGTTTTAGAAAGCAGATCTGAAACCCAGCTGAGGCATATAGACTCCTRAATGTAATTAAAACAACTTTTCAAAGGATCCAGTATTAATTCCAGAAGTGAAACGCATTTGGTGCTGTTTCAGTTTCTCTGCTCTGAGAACTGATATCATAGCCACAGCCTTTTGTCACTTGCAATTACTGGAAGCAAAAGAAGTGTTGACAAAATTTCAAGTATAGCTCCACTTCTGTTTGCTCCTGCTGCTGAGAACATCAGGAGGTGGAACTGCAGCCACAAAGACCTGACCTTTACCTCTTAGACTGCAGCATTTCATTTTATTCTTTTTAAAGGTAAGCCTGATGCACAGATGACCCAAAAAAGACTCTGTGAAACCACTTGGCAGTTGAGAGAGCAGCTTGCTTCCATTTTTTCTCCTAGAAGCAAGCTTGCAGCTGTAGGAAAGTCAACACAGCTCCTGGGCATCCTCATCTGTTTCTTGTAACTGAGATGGGAAAGTCGTGTCTCATTCTGTCCCTGAGGTGTAAGGGCAATGGCTCAACACACTTTTCATCAACAGCTACTCACTGTGCAGTGCTTGATTTAAATAAAAATAAGCAATAAAGACAAAAGGATCCTTCACGATTCTATATTTGGATGAATTCTTTAGCATGTATCATCTTTTACTGTTAGCTTCTGTCTTCTCTGTGCAAATTTCCATTGAATGCTAGCAAGTTTACATTTAGCTTTTASTCCAGTAGGGTATTTAGTTAAAAATACATCCATGGAGCAAAGCCCTTCCAAACGAAGGAAATGAAAGATGTTTTAAGAGAGAAAATGATAGCAAGGGACTATCAGGTGAGAAGCATGTAGAAGCAGCTCTCCTTTTTTAGCTATTGTTTCTAGACTTTCCAAAGACTGTCCCCAGAAGCTGCTGGAATGCTTTTTGGATTGGACTGAACTGATTTTAGATGAGAATGTTGTTGAAATCATGGGACACCAACAGATGGAACCGTAGCCACCTCTTAACACACTTCTCTCATTTCTTTGGGTGAAAAGGATTTTCAGTCATGCTTTTCATTCACTGGCATACACACCACGTAGACCWAGCTTGTTCCTCCTGGCAGGATTGTCTTTGTAGCCTACCTCCATCCCACGAAATAGCTGGCATGCAAACTTTGAATGCTGAAGTCTGCAGCTCTGAGTGAGCTTCCAAATCAAGAACCTTATGCCAGTAACACCAACTAATTATTCAGAAGACCTCCTGTAGCTGACCGTATATGAGTTCATTTGCCTTAGGAAATTTCATATAGTGATCATGTTACATCWTGGTATTATTCAGACCATATAGGCAATCTTACTATACTAATTAAAATAATTCAAAATATTTATAGAATGACTAAAGCATGAAACCAGCCAATAGATTATGCCAATGCTGTCTGTGTTAGCACAGACCGCCATATGATCTGGGCTTTGAACTGTATTTTATCCAATATAGCTCTAAACATGCAGGGACCGAACTTTCACATTTTTTCTCTCGAAAGGCTGGAAAGGACATTTGCACAGGGACTAAAAGGTTTTATTAAAAAAAAAAAAAATTCTTCGCTTTTTTATGCGAATGGCAAGTTAGTGATGGATGAAACTCGTCCTTTCTGAAGGGGATGCCTCTGTCCTTGAAACCTACAGGAAGGGCCCTGCTGGTGTCGGAGCCGGCTCCAGCGCCTGCATCACCCCCCGTGGGTGGGGACTCGCGCGGGGTGCCCCCCGCCCGCTGGCGGCTCCCGGGCCCCCAGCTGCGGCGGGAAGCGCTGCGGGGCTGCGGGGCGTGCTGCCGGAGCCCGGCGCTGCTGTTTCTCCGCCCCAGCCGTGGGCCGGGCCCGTCGCCCTTCTCCTCGCTGCCGCCCTTCTTGGCCGAGGCCYCACAGCGAGGGCGCCGCTGGGGCGGGTGAAGTCCTGGAGGGAGACGCCCTCTGCAGCTCACTCCCGGTTTTACTCGGCATCTGCGAGGGAAATGTCTTTTTTTTTGGAAATGCTTGCCGCCGTACTCCTGAAAAATAAACGTACCTCGCTACATTTGGGGGAAAAGGAGTCTCCCTGATGCTCTTCGGCCGCTGGCAGGCGCCGGGCGGGAGCTCGGCGGGAGCCGCGGCGGGGCCGCGGGGTGGGGTGCCCCGGCCCGCCCCACGGCCGGCCCGTGCGGCCGCGCTCGGGCTGAGCGTTCAGGTCAGACACTTGAGACTAAATATGTTCTTATGCAAGGTCTTCCCTTAAAATCAATGCTTCTGGCAAGTGATACGTACCTCTTCTCATCTGACGATACCAGCAAACCCTATAGTGTGTTTATTAATATTCATAATGATAGAGACTGGAATCTTGAGGTAGATCTTTGTTTTAATTTTGACATGTTTTCATAGGGCAAGTAAATTCCTGTAAGTATTTCACCTTGATATTTTGTTCCTTATTTTCTTGCTGAATCTTAATACCAAGCGGTCATAAGTATAGGCTTCTGTCTGATTTTCCGAAACAGGAAAGTATGATAACTGTAATTCAACTTCCTCATCGATCTCAAAMGTACTTCTTCTTCACCTTGATTTTTCTCTGAGTCAGTCACTACTATCAGGTTAGATCAAATAAGTTCCACTGGGCAGAGTGTGGAGAAATGAGCCAAAATGAATCATTTCCTACCTAAGCAATTTTTTATGTCTAGACATTCGGTACCTCACCTAAAGCTCATCTTTGTTAGCTGGTTATTCTCCAGTGTTTTCAGAATTTTTGCATAGCCTTGAATTCTTTCATCCTGCGGGTTTGCTTGTTCCACGTTTTTTGTGAACCTCACAGGAAAAAAAGGTCTTTTCCTAATTTTTAATTTTATAATTCAATTCTGGACACCACTGTAAGTAACAGCACATGACGGCTTGATAGATGGTCAGTAATCATGGATACGATCTCATTTAATTCTGTGGGAAAGCAGGTGAGTAAATTCAATCCATGAAGATATATACTGATACCATACTCTGAACAGCTCTCAGTGACACGGATCGGCCTGCTTGCCTATCTTTTATGACCTTGATTGCAGCAAGTTGTTTAAATGGATGTTTATGATGTATATGAAAAGTGTTACAGAAATAGAGGCTCTGCACAAAATGGTATTTTAATATGGTTCAGGTTTGGCCTCTGTGTGCTCAGCTGATTCAAACAGAAGCAGAAGGGAGTCAGCGCAGGACTCCTTTGATCGCGCTCTTTTCTGTCTAGCATCTTCCCATCACTAGACACGCACAGAAATGACACTGTTTTGATGTGGAACTGGGACAGAAAGAAAACCRTTCATCATTTCCTGTGGGGCTACTATGCTGTATGGCTGGTAACAACTGTTAATTAGAGAGAGGGCTTTACAATCACTTTGTAAATAACGTAGCGGATTGAGATAGCATTTATAAGTTGGTTTTGGTTTAAGCAGATGAAAACACAGGAGTCTATTCCGGAGCAATTTCCTCCATGCAAGAAAGGGTTGAATGTACATTTGCAATAATGGAGATTAATATGTTCCACAGGAAATCAGTCCTATCGGAGGTACATAGATGAAGTGGGAGGCCAAAACGACAAAATTGCAGATGTTGCCGTGTTTGGCTGGCATCAAAACCCACTCTGTCCCATCCTCTTATCACTGGCATCAGCTTCGGGACTGAAGTAAGTATATAGTGGGCACTGGTATGAGAAGATGGAAAGTGTTTGCTTAAGGCCATATTGTTATGAAAAGATTTTTTTCTTTAGTATTTCCACAGCTGGATTTTTGCAACTAGATTGTATCACTGAATCTGTTAGGTTAAGATAAGTAAATAGAAAATTTATTGCTTTAGTAACAAAACATAGTTGCAGATCTATCTTCTTGTTATTAGCGTGAACTTGATACAGTATTTCTTCTGTCTTGAATGCAATGGGAGCAGGAGAAAAGGTATTTTAGATAACTCATAAAATATAAAGATCCCTAGAACCTTTCAGATCTACACAATAAAATCAAGACCACATCTTCTCTGATCACAACTCATTCCTAAAATTGTTCAGAAGGTTGTATGAAAGACGTGGGAAATTAACAGATTTTTTTTTAATTAGAATAAAAGCATAATTTGCACTCAGGATGTACAGTCGGCAAACAAACCTAAAATCGTTTGCTAGTCTAAATGACTAAAATCTTTTCCACCACAGCGTTAGGATGATGTGAACTGGAGAAGTTGAGCAGGTTATGGATGCGTGTGATTTGTGAAGGTAAAACATTACAGAAACCTTGGATAAAGATTGAGGCTGGGAAAGCAATGGCAGCACATCCAGGCTCCAGCCCCTGCACAGAATGTTRTATTTCTGATTAATTCAAGTATTCCTGCTAATGCATTCATGGTTAAATAATCTAAAAATGGTCAAAGTTCAGTGGTCGCTATTAGACTTTGTGGCCTGGATTTGCTCGTGCCTCTGAACTACGGCGTTCTCTGTCTAGCGTTAGTCCCAGCAACTCTCAGTAAGGGCAGCACAAAAGCAGAAGTCTGTTCAGGTTGGGCTGCTGCACCAAAAACACAGCTGCCAGGAGCGAGGAGCGTCGCTTCTGCGGCTGCTTTGTAGGATCTCTTGCAACAGGCAGGATCCCGAGGATTTTGTCAGGTTTAGTTTCTACTAGCCAGTAACACCAGGGCTCCTGATTACATGCGGTGTGTCTAAAGACCTTTGAACGTAACGGTTAGTTACCAAGGAAGAAAATAACTTGGAAAAAGATGTGAATTTCCCTTTTGGGAATGTAAAATGGAGATTGTAATGGGAGCTAATCAGAGACCCTTCCTTCTCCTTGTGATACAATGAAATATACAGAATTAAAGCTTAGATGTTATTTATCTACGGGCATTAAACTCCAACAAATCACTACAGCTGGGGAAAGATGACTACCATCCTCCCTTTGTACACATATTCTCTCCTGCTTTTTCACTAACAGCTTCACCTGTTCACACAAATAATTGCCTTTGTAATTTTATGCTACGTTTCTTTCCAGTGCCTCTCTTTCTTCACATGGCAACCGTGTCTGCGACAGAGTGGAAGACCTCCAGAGGATGAGCTCCCTGGTCAGCACCTCGCACCTCCAGCTAGCCGCCTTTGCTCTGGGAACCGTAGGCTGGATCCTGTGCACCGCTTCAATGGGAATTGTGGAATGGAGAGTGTGGCATGTGGACAACACCACCATCATCTCCTCTGGTATTGCCTGGGTGGGGATTTGGAAAGTCTGCTTCATCAGTTACCTTCATGTCTCGCCTGGCTATAAAGAACAGTTCTGCCATAAATTGAGTGGCTATGACTCCTCCATTCCCCATGAAATTTATGCTGCTCAGGGTCTCCTGTTGATCGCCATGTGCACGGGCTTGCTGGGACTGACTGCCACAATATTTGCTCTGAGAAATGTTTATGTGGGAATCACTCACAAAACTCTCATTACCCGTTTCTTCCTGGTGGGTGGCTTCTTCTACATATTGGCTGGTCTGTGCGTCCTGATTCCTGTGAGCTGGAATTTCTATTCTGTAACACACAACCAGAGCATCGCTTTTCCTCCTTCTTACTACATGCCCTCCAGCCCAGCGGCACAGGAAGCTGGTGCTGCCATTCCTATCGGGATTGTAGCTGTCATCCTCCTGCTGCTAAGCGGGACTTTTTCTCTCTCGTACAGATTTCCAGTGACTGCAAACACTATCACAAAATCCTGAGGATAAATCCCCCCCTGCTGTTTCAGAACAAGAGCATAGTCAAGAGATAAGGATGGGAGCACGAGTGGTTTTATGGTCAAGGAACTACAGAATTTAATTTTAATCTATAGTAGCCACACTATTTTGTTATATGAACCAGCTGAATTACCATCTTAGTTGTCACATGTGACTAGAGGTTCATCTTTGAGGTAATTTGCTGTTAAGCAGCAACTGTGATTAAGTTTTACCAGTTGTCGTCTTTTGTGTACACAAATGTTATTGATTAATTTTTTTTTTTTTGTAAGATATTTACCATGCTCAAAGAGCTGACTCCGAATTAACTGTCCTGTTTGTTAGAAAAATGTGAAATAACGCGTGTTAAATGTGAACTTGTTTCCTTGTTGGTACTAAACTATTTTGTCCATTATTTAATTACATCTGTAGCAAAGTATGTTTCGTGACAAGTCAAGACTTTTAATACCAATAATATGAGTGTCATCATGGTTGTGTCAAATGAGTCTTCCACGAATTGTCTTACAAAGGTCTTGCCAGTTTCTCCAGGGCACATAAAGAGCCGTGTCTTCAATGCTTCTGTTTTTCTTTCAAGCTATTTGCATTTTATGTCGCAACAGGTTTGCCTGTGGGCAAGGTGCACTCCTAGTGCCTCACTTAGGCAGAGCCAAAAAGTCTGCAAGTGTTTGCTTCTTCATCAGACACTTCACTGAATCCAAAGTTATTGCAAAAGACGGAAGCAACTTCTACAAGTTATTACAAAACTGCTGTCAAAATCAGTTCTCTCGGTAACCGGGAATATTCAGTACAACTTTCAGGGTATGATTCATTTGACCTGATGTAGACATCTATACCTAAACCAGTCATTTCAGCCCCCACTTATAGTCAGTGTAGAGACAAAGACAGTCTTTTTCCAAAATAGATGCCTAGAATGGCTGGAAGAAGACATGCTCCCTAAAAACCTGTTTCTTTTAACCCACTGTAATGGCTGTAATAACTACAGTTGCTAACTCTGGTGTACACAACCAAACTTCACTTAAGCTAAAGTTAGGTGAAATGAATCTGTCATTTCATATGGCAGTGCCATAAAAAAAAAAAAAAAGATAAATGTCACAAATGCTGCAATAAGGGCAATTAAAAAAAATAAATTAAGAGGTTGGGAGGAATGAGTAAACAGTGTTGACAAACTGATGATCTCTTGAAAACAAGTTCCTCAAAAAGTTATTATGCTTTTTAAGAAATGGTACAAAAATCTAAGTAATTTAGTTTTACTCTTTTAAATGTCCTCCATTTTCTAAAATACTCATGGATTCAGAGAAAGAAGAAAAGAAAATGTAACAAAAATGCAGTAATTCTTGTACACTACAAGAAAAGGTAAAATGCCAGCAAAGCAGGTCTTCTTGCTTGTGGCTGTTACTACCTCAACTTGTCCTAGCAGTCCAATTTTTCCTCCACATCTTCCAAGCGGTCTCGACTTTGCTGTACTGTCTGTCTCTACAGAATCCTACAGCACCTTCATTTCCTCTCTGCTCTTCCAGTCCCTTCTGAAACAGCAGCTTATCTTCATCATTGGTAAGTTTTTCATTTGCTGCAAGGGTTTATCTTTTGACTGTTTACAATGCTGTAGAGCACTTTCAAGTGGTGTTTCAATGAAGGCAAGTGATTTAATAGCTTGTTTATTCTATATTGTTTCTAGTTTGATTTCTACTATGCATCCTTTACAATGTTGATAGGTTTCGTTTTCAAATGTGCAAGTCAATAGAATTGTTATCTCTTCCCACAGGGCCTAAATAATATTAGATTTTATCTTACTGTAGTTGTAAGGAAAAAAAGATCTATCCATGTGTTTATGCCATCGTTTCCCCACACTAATAAACCAGCAATATTCCCTGGCAAGGAATTTGAACTTCAACAGAAAATGACTGATTCTTCAACTTTTTTTGAGTCCATGTATGCACAGAAATGTCAATAACCACAACTGTATTTCTCAGCTATATTCACTAAATTATTGGGTTTGATTTACATTTATTCTTCTTGGCTAAAAGAAAAAGCAACAAACAGCATCAGACACATGCCAGGTTTGTGCGTTGCTGCCACAGCTGTTTCCACCAGGGATTCTGTTGATCTGTGCTGATGCGTAGCTATAAAACACTGGTGGTGGGTCAGATGTAGGCTAGATGGTGAGGAAATTCCCCATCCAGATACTGGCATAGATTACCTAAGGAATGTGTGGGTTTTTAAAATAACATTTTGTCAAAAATAAGTTTAGACCAATAGTGCCATGAAGACTGTAGGTATGAGTGAGCCTATCTCAGGACAGAGCGGTGATCTAGATGGAGGTCTTGGCACCCTTTCCCACTGTACTTCTTAGGGCTCTAATACAGAAGTCTATCAATAGTCACATGGTCCAGATTATATGTTGATATTTGATAAAACGTAGTCTGTGGTCAAATACCAGGCTATTTTAAAGCTCCCAGTCCTTCCCTGAAGAAAAGATAGCAGAAAAAAAGATCTTAGCTCAAAACAAAGGAAAGGCAAAACTTCCATTGATTTCAATGGGATCGAGCCTGTCTAATCTTGATCCCTCAAGGCGGTGTGATTCATTAAATTTTAGTGAATGTTTGTGTTCATTAAGATTTTGGTATTGGAGGAAAGTAAAGCTCCTGTGCTTTTACCTCGCCAGCGAGGAGGCATAGTTTCTTTGCACATATTTTCACGACACATTTGTTTCAGAATTTGAGAAGCTAAGTTACCTTTCAGTAGGTCAGTTTGTTACCATTTCAGTTGTGCTTGTACAGCTATTTTTAAGGTTGTCTGTAAAATCAGGCAGCTGAAATGGTTTCAATTTAAAACTCAAAAATGTAAAACTTTTCTGGAAGGCTATTTTTAACCTGCATTACTTTAGGGAGCTACTATAGCCTGGCCCCGCAATCATTTGTAGTGGCACAGCTGAGGACAGGCAGGGAGCTGTAGTGCAAAGACAGGAGTGAGTGGTGGGGGCCTTGAGGTAGAGAGATAAGGGGCAAGAACCTCTTAAGCAAATTTCACCACTGAAGAGATCATATCGCGCAGCTCCGTGTCTCCAGCTTCAGTGCAGACTGGGACCTGCTGCCTCCCCGGTGACAGCACCGCTCGCCTGGCGGGCTCCACCCTGTCTAGGAATGTCTCCACGCTGGCCTCAGTCTACACATAAACCAGCCTGGCTTTATTTTTTCTGCGTTGACAATAAACAAGTATCTTGTGATTCACTCACATGTCTGAATTCGCTGCTGGGGGAATGATCTGAATACCAAGACTCCCTTCGAGTTCTGCTGGGTATATCTAGGCATAATGGTAAGGCATCTGTCTTTGACCTCCATAACATACTCCTTGGCATTAATCTACCACATGATGTGTTTTGTTAACCTTATTTATGTGTACCGTCTACCTCACCTGTCCGTTCATGGCYGCAGACCAAAATGTGTATAAATGTATATTCAATATTTTTCTCAAAGATGGATGCTCAAATAGCAGATGGAGATGAAAAGTGCCTAATAGTAAAACAAGCCAATAGCATAAAGTCTACTGAGATTTTTTTCCCAGGTGAATATGCAATTCTGACCAACATCATTTGTGTTCAGGTAAAGGAAAAGGGAGGAACTGGAGATGTTGTACTACTGAGTAGGTCACCAAATTATTTGAGTTAAGTCAGTAAATAAAATTTTTATTCAAGTCAGCAGTTTTACATGCAGAGAGTCTTAATTGCCGATTGTGAGTTCTTTAGCTGATTAAAAACAAAGCTAATCTCAGAAAGAAGTGTCTTTGTTGTCACATGGCTTATGGTATATTACAATGATGAGAGGGAGGGTGGTTTTCAGGAGAGAGTTATTTTTAGACCTTGGACCATTTTTCCCTTAGAATGGAAAAACTGAAATGTCACAGGCAATTTCCTGCTCTTTAGGCCATTAAAATACTTCAGGACAAAGAGGTTTTGCTTAAAAAATGTAAGTCTGGCTGGCATAGTGTTTAACAGCAAATTGTTTTCTTAAAATAGGAAACCAATGTACATTAAATTAAAGGTTCCCAGAAGAGACATGTTCTCTGAAAAAATATACCTTTTTCAAAACTGAACTGGGATTCCTTTCATTCTTGCCAACATCTGTATTGTCAGATCCAGTATAAAAACATATTTTTCAATCGACATATTCCCTTTCCACTACTCAAATAATTTACTTGAGAGAGGTGAAATTGTTCAATAATTAGCACGGTAGTTTGGAGTGTATTGGCTCTCAATTATTGTGTCAAAACCAACTAGATGCCAATCAAGAGAATGCAAGTGAATCTCATCTCAGAATTATAAAACCAATAAATACCGGCTCATAATTGGCAATGGGGTACAGTATGCACTGTTAAGATCCAATTCACAGAGCATCATGTCACCCCCTTTCTCTTGGGATATATGTGGAAAAGACCAAGTGCGAGGATAATTCCCAGAATGATATTTTGAAGAAGCATGTACATTATGGGCGGGACTTTATACCCAGCACCGTCCAAGGTTACTGCACATGCAGGCTGGTTTCCAGCAGCTGAATATGCAGACCCATTATGGAATAAATTGATAAAGGTAAAAAAATAGATCTTGCTTTGAATTAACATTGCCAAAATATTACCAGATACTTGAGGTCAGCTGATGAGAATAATTTGTACCTGCCCATCCAGCCTGCCCCGCATGGCCTCAGGAAAAACATTGCAAGTAGGAGAGAAAGCTTATGGGAAATGGGAAACTAGAGGCATTGCACCCACTACGTAGGTATATCACAGCTGCCGGCTGACTGGAATTGAGGGGAAAAAATCCCTTGCACAGCCGAAGTGCGTAAAAAACCCTGAAAGCTGCGGAACCGGAAGTGAAGCATTCGCAGCTTGGGGAAGAGATTGGAAATATCAGTGCTATTGCTGAATAGAAGTTTGAAGGTATGGGAATAAAACTGGCCAATATGGAGATGTTTCATCTATCTCTGAAAGAACTATGTAATATCCAGTAGCTAGCCATGGCCAAAAAAAAGGACTAGATCTTGGGGTGAATTTGAAATTACTTAAAGCCAGATTTTTAGTGATTTGTCCATGTAAAGATGTGGTCATCCACTTACTGGACTTTAAGAAGTCCTACTGAAAAGCTTAAGCTGTCCATATGCGACTTTTGGAATAATTAATGTCAGTGGACCTCAGAGCCTTATTTACGTCTGAGCTTTAGTATTACAAATRTGTGTAAAGCCTGACCCATAGTCTTTCCATACGACAGTTTCCCATTTGTAAAATAAAGATAGTAGCAACTCACAAAAAGTAACGGCAATAGATACATTAAAGATTAGTACAATGGGAGACACAGAAGGCACTGAAATAGATCTGCTGAACCACTGGGTTTTGTTTGTACTCCAAAGCCATACTCAGGGACACAGAAGTCCCTTGGCTGTGTGAAGCTGCCTTGCTGTTACTATCAGAGCAGAGGCAGAAGAGGAATGGTGTCATGCAAGGGAAAGGGGCAGGGGRGGAGGGACAGCAAGGGAAAAGAAGGAAGAAAAGGAGGGAGTGAAAAGGGAAAAGAGGCAAATCCAGGGTACTATAAAAATACAAAATATTATCACTATTTGACATCATGATAATAAATATTTAATGAAAATTTCAACAACAGGCAGAAGGGCTGACTAACAAGTAAAGGGTCAAATATGCAGGAATCACTTGTTTCGAAGAGAAATGAAAATGAACGGAAGAAAAGCAGAGGAAAAAAGAGGTAGATGATACAGAAGGCAACAAGAGAGCAGGCAAAAGAGCAGGGAGGGGGCCCACAATGCTCCCATCTAACTACACCGCCTTCGGCAAAGTCCTCCTTGATGGCAGTGACGCAGGTGAGAACCGTGTCCTTTTGCAGCGCTGAGGACACGAGGGACCTGACCGACCGAGTGCAGGCAGCAGCCGCGTGTGCTGAACCCCACTGTGCTGCTCAGGCCAGGCAGTAAAATAATGTACTGTACTTATTTTTTTTTCCCCCAGTGCATCCATCCTGAGCCATGTTTGCCTATGGCATGGCTGTGGCAGTTTGCAGAGGTGTCTGGACCATGCCCTGTTTGGTACCAGCTTCAGCTGATCGGTGTCAGGTATGCTGGGCTGGATGCCRGGTGTCACCTCCCGAGCAGCGCCGAGCATGGCATACCAATGACACCTCCATCGTCTCCTCCAGCACTGCTTGGCTGGGATCTGGGAAACTTGAGCAGTCGCTGTGGAGTCTCCAAGGACTTTTGAAAAAAGGTCTGTCACAGAGTCAGACTCAGTGAAGATGTTACCCCCTGGAAACCTTGTTTGCTCAGATGCTTTCACTGGCTGCTACAATTCTGGGAGACTAGGAAAAACCTACAAGCTTTGCTCTAAGAAATATTTATAAGGGTTGTGCTCAAAATCCACGTATCAGGTTTTTCCTAGCTGGTGGGATGTTAAAAATGTTCACTGGCGTATGTGCGTTAATCCCTGTGAGCTGCAATTTCTGTTCTGCAGTGTGCAGCCATGGTGTCTCATTTCCCCTTCTCCCCACACCAGCCCGGGGCGCAGGAAGCCAGTGCTGCCGTTCCTACCGGGATTACAGCCCTTGTCCTGCCGCTCGTGAGTGGGACCCTTTCTTTTTAACATAAACATGGTATTGTGCTGGATGCCAAGGCTCCTTCTGATCATACAGACTTCAGATGCCTGTGAAAACTGAGAGGCAGGGCTGCAGGACAAACATAGCAACCCAGTGACTTCCTCTGCTCAAGGAGCTCTCTGGGTTCAGCTGTGACTCTTCAGTGACATTCATAATTTGCTGTTTGAATTCAGGGGAACAGAAATAAACTATGCGACAAATGATTTTCACCCAAAGAATTACTTCTTATTAACTAACTCTGAAACACTGCTGTGTCTCGGTTGGGTAGCTGAGTTCACTTCAGCGTTGCTGATAAGTGTTATTTCTAAAGTGACCTTCTGCACAGGTGGGCTTTGTTTTGTTTGTTTTTCAGTTATGTAAATTCAGTGTTCATTTAATTGAATTTTGCCTACTGTAATCAAATGCTGTATCAATGAACTCTTTATCAAAAGGCACCTAAAGGATGCTTTTTTTAATAACATTGTTTCAGAACTGACCTGCACTAGTTCACACAGAGATCACGGCCTGCATTATGCAAGAGGACAGACACAATATTTGCCGTGGTTAACTGTAGCTTTAAATATTATAATTTACGGTAGGAATAAAATAGGATTGTTGAAGTGACTGTACTTTTTAACGTAAGGGTTTCAAACTAAGTGGTGTAATATCCCTCTGGCAGGAAGGTGCTCAGCATATGCCAGTCCATCCTATCCTTCTGTGAGCGCAGACCATGGAAGCATACCCCGTGAACCTATCATCAATGTGATTAGTTGCAAGAATGTTAATGCCTTATCTTCTTGCTGCTGTTTCTCAGAAATGTTTGTATCTGCCAGGACACCTCTCTATAAATAGCTTCATTTCCAGTGAAAACTCAGGAATTCCGAGACTTACATTTTCCAGCTGTACATAGTAAACATTGCTTGGTTTGCTAACAGTCCAGAATTCCCAGATGGTCCTGATGACTTTCAAAGCCGATGCAGACAGTCACCGAAGTTGGTGGCAGTCTTCAGTGTCTCCAGGGTCCTTCTAGCTGCCATGCTCAGTCCAGGCCTCCGACGTTGCTGTCAGGTGCTGCTCTCTCTTTTGAAAGGTTGGTCATCAACCCAGTCAAAGAGAGCATTGACATGACCCATACTCTATGCCAGGATGAGTTTTGTCCACAAATTTCACAAGCTTTGACATGAACATTTAAACAGCAGTCATATAAAGATTGTTATTATTGGTCAGAAAAACTTGCTTCTGACAAAAGCATTGCTTGCTTCTCAGAGACCTAGCAGTGCTTCAGAAAACCTGTTTTGTTAGTGAAACTTCATATTTGCGGCAGCAAATACAAAGTACTCTGGAGCAGATACAACCAAAATGAACCTGAGTGTGAAAAGATAATTCAGGTGGGTCTTACAGGAATCTGATCAGGGAAGTCAAAGGGAATTTAGGAAAGTACTCAGCATCTTGCAGGATTGCTTTTTAATTCCAGTCTAAAAAGGCTAAGCTCTGATATGCAATGTAACTGCCTAAGGACATGCTGTCAGAACTTCTTGGTTTAAGCTAAAGAAAAACTAGGTATTTTCAAGAAAACTATCAGAAGTCCATATCACCTAAACGACCCCATTATTCTATATGAAATCACGCTGTTTCTAGAAAATCTGACAAGGAACTCCCATTCGTTTTAAATTACCTAAATTAAAACCACCCTTATCGTAATGGACACTCCAACGCCTTAAGAGATCTAAAAGATTCTTCTCCTGTCTAAACAACCAGTGCAAACTGAAGATCAGGAGTGAGACAAAAGAACACACAAGCATACRAGCAATGAAGGACAAACCATGGGAGGCATAGGAGAAGAGCAACACTGAACAGGAGAACTATAAAAAAAAGGTTGTGAGGGGTAAGGGAGAAGAAAGTTGAGTCACTGAGGACAAAACTGTGAAAGAGGCAGGAAAAAGCAAATGAATAAGAGGGAAGCAGAAAGGGAAAGTGAGAGGAAGGTGATTTAACAAAGACAGGGAAGAGTAGAGGATAAAATCTGGTTGGAGGTTCAGAAAATACAGGTTTTGCCTGTGCAGAATTCAGCCTAAAATGGTCTTCTACTTAGACAATGAGAATGGACACTTTTACTTTCAGGGATTCAGATTCAGAACCAAGACAAAAAGGGTAAGTTACACAGAGAGATAACTTAGCTGGCCTGTGATTCCATGGTTGACAGACGGCCTAGCATTCAAATCTGGAGAGCTTAGAGTTGGTACATCTGGCAGTGGAGAATGCAAATGACTGCAGATTTATAGAACACATATAAAAATTATTTTGCAGCATACATGAGTCTTGGCAGTTCCTGTCCTTGTACTAGTATTCACCTGCCTAAGCCTTTCTCAGGATTTAACTTTTGGAGTTACAGGGGTTTGTAAATGGATGGGCAACATCTTATTTGGGATGACCAACATCTTCATCCTGAGCGGGTATATCCATGTTAGTTTCTCTCAACTAATAGCTTACTCTGTCCATTCACTGCAGTCTGATGAATTATGCTGCAAGAGGAAGATTTAACCCCGAAGCCAGTTTAATCCATTGTTTACACAAAATCTTAGAAATTGTGCTCAGTTACTGGAAAGCCAGCAGAGGAAGCCCATGTCAATACAGCCTTTTACAAATGCTCTCTCTGATGAATTCAGTGTTGGTGAGTAAAAAAAAAGAGCAGAAAGTCCCAAAGAAAAAGAGCTCTTTGTCTTTTAAAGTAGAAACCGTTTACAGCGACTGGATAGACTTGATAAGAGTAGCTTCTGCTTTAAAGCTTTTACAAATAACAGAAGTTTTTATATCAGTCCACTTTGGCAGATCGGTGTTGGTGACCAAAGTCTGGATTAGGAAACACAAAAATGCTGTTACCCAGCTCTTGTGGTAGTGATCTAATCACTGTGCAATGGCTAGACACACAACTGTTAGGAGATGCATTCGTGTCTGTGAAGTACTCAGAAAATTGTTTGCATTGCTCAGACAACACCTGGACGGCTGAACTAAGGATCAGTGATTTAATACCATTCAGAGTGAGTAGTAAGCAAGTAGCTACAGATACCAGCTTGGTTTTAGGACAGGCTGCCTTTTTGCCAAATCATCACTGGGAAAAAGATTATCAGCTGCCATCATAAAATACAACCAATTAACCTTAGTTGAAAAACTGGGTCTTGTCCTATAATAGACATACATGAAGATGAAATATACTTAAAAACCGTACTAACCTAGTTCACCCTTCTCAGAGTAATCACCTGGCAATGTTTTTTTTAATGAAAAAAAAAAACCCCGACGTAATTTGTGATGTCTGTGATAGTTATTTGAATCCCCTTTTCTGATCATCTGTCAAATAATACTTTACTTACTTTGCATGAATTCTTTTTTCTCTTTTTTTATTATAGGTATTTCTGATGGGGTAAATTTTGCTTCTTTAGACTGAAAGACTGAAAGGTTGTTATTAAGAGAACTGATTCAGGCCTGGGGATTCTTGCAGAAAGAAATTGTAAAAACTGAAAGGAGTTGATCTTGACTGAGAAACTCTCTGCTCCCATGAAAGGCATAAAAGAAAGTTTCCTTCTTATGTATTTAAGCAAAATTATTAAAAGAGAAAGATTCCCCTTAAAATAATTTGGTCAAGTGTTTTAGGCCACAGATGCAATTGCAACGTTGTTGACTTGCAACTGCCATCCATGGCTCCTTGCCACATTTGTTTAATGGAAATCTACCTCCTTTAACAATTTCAATGTTGATTAAATAAGTTAGTCTATCATTTTAGAATAGAATAGAATAGAATCATTTAGGTTGGAAAAGACCTTTAAGATCATTGAGTCCAAATGTTAACCTAACACTGCCAAATCCACCACTAAACCATGTCCCTAAGTCCCACATCTACACGTCTTTTAAATACCCAACTCAACAACTACCCTGGGCAGCCTGTTCCAATGCTTCACTACCCTTTCGGTGAAGAAATTTTTCCTAATATCCAATCTAAACCTCCCCTGGCACAACTTGAGGCCATTTCCTCTCATCCTATCGCTTGTTACTTGGGAGAAGAGACGAACACCCGCCTCTCTACAGCCTCCTTTCAGGTAGTTGTAGRGAGCGATAAGGTCTCCCCTCAGCCTCCTCTTCTCCAGGCTAAACAACCTCAGCTCCCTCAGCCGCTTCTCATAAGACTTGTGCTCCAGACCCTTCACCAGCTTCATTGCCCTTCTCTGGACACGCTCCAGCACCTCAATGTCCTTCTTGTAGTGAGGGGCCCAAAACTGAACACAGTATTTGAGGTGCGGCCTCACCAGTGCCGAGTACAGGGGCACGATCACCTCCTTCTGCCCACTGGCCACACTATTCCTGATACAGGCCAGGATGCCGTTGGCCTTCTTGGCCACCTGGGCGCACTGCCGGCTCATGTTCAGCCGGCCGTCGACCAGCACCCCCAGGTCCTTTTCCGCCAGGCAGYTTTCCAGCCACTCTTCCCCAAGCCTGTAGCGTTGCCTGGGGTTGTTGTGACCCAAGTGCAGGACCCGGCACTTGGCCTTGTTGAACCTCATACAATTGGCCTCGGCCCATCGATCCAGCCTGTCCTGATCCCCCTGCAGAGCCTTCCTACCCTCAGGCACATCAACCCTTCTGCCCAACTTGGTGGCGTCTGAAAACTTATTGAGAGAGCAATCAACCCCTCATCCGGATCATTGATAAAGATAA
>JASVER010000032.1:8475235-8851295 GCA_030449065.1 Oceanodroma leucorhoa | reverse complement strand
GTGTCAAAGGCTTTACTAAAGTCCAGGTAGACCACATCCACAGCCTTCCCCTCATCCACTAGGCGGGTCACCCGGTCATAGAAGGGGATCAGGTTGGTCAAGCAGGACCTGCCTTTCATGAACCCGTGTTGGCTGGGCCCGATCCCCTGGTTGTCCTACACCTGCCTTGTGAGTGCCCTCAAGATGAACCGCTCCATCATCTTCCCTGGTACCGAGGTCAGGCTGACAGGCCTGTAGTTCCCCGCATCCTTCTTCCGGCCCTTCTTGTAGATGGGCGTCACGTTGGCAAGTCTCCAGTCATCCGGGACCTCCCCTGTTAGCCAGGACTGCTGGTTAACATCCTACTAATAAAATAAAATAGTCTAAATTCGGGCTCTTGCAAACAACAAAAAAAAGAAAATCCTTCCTGTCGACTCAAAACAAACCTGTCCTCCTTGTAGCTTTGGGTTATCAATTGATTCATGGTGCTCAAAGAAAGTATTACCAATAGTTGCTCTGGGACTGTCTGTGTGAAATATCTTACATTTTTAAAAGAATTTTTGCAACAAAAACCTGAGACCAGCCTCTCTCACATTGCTGTTGGACATCTTTCATGGCAAAATTATGCATATGTAAGGGCTATCGTGGATCTTTCAGCAATTCATGGAGAAAAATCTTTATCTTAGCCAGTTTCAAACTGCATCTTTAAAACAGAAGTTTCATAAAATCTCTGGAAATGGAATAACAAAGTGAAGGATATCTGTGCTTGGCAGAAGGTGGAATGGCACCTCATATGTTATGTTGTTTTGAGGCTTTAAAAAGCTTTGGCCTCTTTTGCTTTCATYAAAGTTCTTTACATTACGCACTTGAATATGTCTACAGTGTGGGTAAGCAAATTCTCTCACTTGTAACACAGGTGTTGCACCTGTATAATTGGGAAGAGAAACCAGATTTGGGTATCCTCTAGTGAGTGCCGTGTCTCCTACTGCCTCCTGCAGGATATTATCCCCTATTGAGGCCACACATTGGCCTGACCTCACTAAATTCCAATCTGATACCTGTGGGCATGTACAAACATTAAAAGACTGAATGCCTTTATATCACTAAAGTTAATGGATGATGATATTTTGCATTTCAGACTCAGCATCTCATTAAATTGTCTTTGAAAATAATATATTCTTATTGATTGACAAAGTTATAAGCTATAGCAATGTGAGGAATTGTTTAGCTCTACAGCTGGTATTTACTATCAACTGTTACTTTCTCTGTCAAGTTATTCCTTTACTAAAATTGAAAAGGTCTTAAAAAGTGAAAGAAAGGGCAGGTGTCTGTTTTCTTGATGATGTCTGCTTCATGTGCAGACTTTCTACCTCTTAACATCCCATACTTTGGGAAGCAAATCTTGATGCATAAATTTGTTGTGGCACTGCATAAAAGTAAATAAATTCTACATTTAAAAGCACAAGAAATTAGTAGAGAGTGCTCTTTAAAATCAAGGACTGCAAATCTGAGAAATGTCATCAAGTGGGAAAACTTGCCAGGACTGGGATGGGGAAATATTGTCCACAACGGCCATGTCAAATATTTGCAGGTTTTTAGGCTAGCTTTACTTTCCATGGCTTGGCTTAACTCAGGTACATGTCCACAGCCACAACTTGGTGTTTATTTTCACCTTTCAGAATGTATGAGGATTAGAAAATTTAATAATAATCTTTGTCCGTCTGGAAAGGGATTGTCCTAAAGTGGTTTTCTGCATTGCCACTAAGATTCTGCGGTTTCTTTGGGGCTGCTCCGAGTGCATGTGCAAGGGGGCTGCAGAAGAGGGCACAAGGAACCTTAGGCAGCATGGTTGTGAGCCCATTGTACCTGCCTTGCTTCTTTTTGCAGCTAAGTCACAACCCTGGTCTTCATAGTAAAGGAAGAAGAGGTAGGTTTAGTAATCCGTTTTCTTGCCTTTAACTGAACTTGTAAGGGGAGGCACACACCTGCCAATGATTCACTAAGAAAACCAGCTGGGAGTTCAGCGGGTGGGCATCAGGATGCATAACTAATTACCCTGACATACCCAGAACATCCAAACTTTATTCTAAATGTGCAGGTCAACGCAAAGTCACATACATTGCATATGACTAGCACCATTGTTTTGTATTGCAGAGAGGTTTTGATGTGAACTTGCTTCATTTTTGAGAAAGCTAAATCAGAAAAGTCACTCTAAATATGCACCAGATGATACACCCAATGCTTCCAGAGAGGCAGCGGGTATCGCCATTCTGTTGGTGAGTGCTGTTATGCCTTTAAAAAGGATTCACCTTCGTGCACAGCCATGGAAAGCAAAAGTGTCGTGATCTCATCAGCATCTCCCACTTGCATTAGCTGAATGCAGAGCATTTGGAGCTTGGCTTTACAACCACAGTTTTGCCTGCACTGACCAGCCACGCTGGTAGACACGAGGGGTTGCAGTTCTCCACAGGGCATAACTGCACTTCAGAGCTGCCATGTGGCCCATCAACATCTTGCTCGCTGACTACAATGCTGTGACTCCAGCTGATGGCCAGCAGTCTCTGCTATACACTTCTGCATCTGAAGGTTTTGCACCTACTCCCGGTTATCCCAAGGGTAATGTGGTCTCAACATACTCTGGGGGAAAGCAGTTGCGGTGACAAAGATTTCCCAAAAGTCATTATCTGGGCCTTCCTCCTCAGACAAAAGGACTCCCAGGAGGGTCAGTTCATTTGGGATGTCCCTCCAGGGTTTGTCTGGGAGCTGTTGGTGGCAGTAAACCCACAGTTCCTTCCCTATGGCACTTCTGTTTTGAACAATAACCATACTCAGGGTCACAAAAAGGTGTGGACAGCCTGCACCATGCTCATTTGTGAACGAGCCAAAGCAGAAACAAGGCYGGTGTATCAGCAGCAACAGAATTAAAGGTTGCTGTCACATGCAAGACTTCATACAAGAAATGGTGGCAGGGGCAGCAAGCCAGTAACTTCGCTTATGAAAGACAGACACAAGGACTACACGTGGCATCCTAGGGTGGTCTGCTGAGGGGTCTACAGCTGAGAAAGCAAAGCTTTCCTTCAAATAGCTTCAAACCATATATATGGTTAATAATTGGGATGTTCAGTCCATGAAAAATAGACAGGTCTGAGAGAAAAGCCTAAAAAAGGATGTAGTGTAAATGTCAGGGGCTCCCCAGGTTCAATTCTAGGGCCAGTCCTGTTCAATATAGTTATCAATGATCTGGACGCAGGAGTTGAATGCACCATTAGCAAGTTTGCTGATGATACCAAACTGGGAGGTGCTGTTGACTCTCTTGAGGGACAAGAGGCCTTGCAGAGGGCTCTAGATAGATTGGAGCATTGGGCAATGATTGATGAGATGAAATTTAACAAGTCAAAATGCCAGATTCTGCACCTAGGACAGAGTAATGCTGGGCACAAATATAAGCTGGAAGAGGAGTGGCTGGAGAGCAGCCCTGCAGAAAGGCATCTGGGGGTGCTGGCGGACAGCAGGCTCAACAGGAGCCAGCAGTGTGCCCTGGCAGCCAAGAGAGCAAACCGCATCCTGGGGTGCACCAAACACGGCATAACCAGCCGGTCAAAAGTGGTGATTATCCCCCTGTATTCAGGGTTGGTGCAGCCTCACCTGAAGTACTGTGTGCAGTTCTGGGCCCCACAATTTAAGAAGGATGTGAAGGACCTTGAATGCGTCCAGAGGAGGGCAACAAAGTGGTGAAAGGGCTGGAAGGAATGTCCTGTGAGGAGTGGCTGAGGACTTTGGGCTTGTCTGGTTTGGAGAAAAGGAGGCTGAGGGGCGACCTCATTGCTCCCTACAGCTTCCTGAGGAGGGGAAGTGGAGAGGGAGGTGCTGATTTCCCTGGGATCCAGTGACAGGACTCGTGGCAATGGTTCAAAGCTGCGCCARGGGAGGTTTAGACCAGACATTAGGAAGCATTTCTTTACTGAGAGGGTGGTCAAACCCTGGAACAGGCTTCCTAGAGAGGTGGTCAATGCCCCAAGCCTGTCAGTGCTTAAGAGGCATTTGGGCAATGCCCTTAATAACATGCTTTAACTTTTGGTCAGCCCTGAAGTGGTCAGGCAGTTGGACTTGATGATCATTGTAGGTCCCTTTCAACTGAAATTATTCTGTTCTGTTCTGTTCTGTTCTATTCTATTCTATTCTATTCTTGGGGTCCTCAGCACCCTCAGCTTCAATCGACTGCTCTCCTCCCGTCGAGCGCCGTGACTCGCTAACGTGKGCCTGGCACTCCAACACTGCAGAGCTCTCTGCAAGAGGCACCCGGCTTCTTGCCCCCTCCATCCCCCCAAAAAAAAGAAACTGGAAGAGGCCGGGGGGGCGAAGGGCCCTCAGTGCGGCGCTGCCGGCGGGCGGCAGAGGGCGCCCGGGCGAAGCGGCGGGGCGGGGCGGGCCGGGCCGGGCCGCCCCCTCCCCGGGGACCCTCCGGCGGCGAGTGGTGCGGCGCGGAGCAGCGCCCCCCGCCAGCCGCCYGCCCCGGCGTGCCCGCCGAGCTTCGGTGTTTGTGCTGGAGCACCGCAGGGCCGGCTGTACCCCTTCACCCGTACCCCGGCAGCGGAGGCTGTCAGAAGAAGGAACCGTTCGCATCCATACCCGCGGCAGGCATCTTAACAAAGCACTAAACTGCCAGCACGCACCACGCAGAGCAAATAAGTGCCTTTAAAGCGATTTCTTTCTCCCTGTTCAGGCCTGGCAGACCTGCATGGTCTGTATGGGAAGGAACGTACAGACTGTGCGTTCCTTCCTTTCTTAGGAAAGTCTGTCTTAGATGGAGAAGGAGCGAGGGAGACGCAGCCCCAGGTGGGCACGTGCAGCTGCTCCAGAGGGCTTCAGCTGCCGGGGCCTCTGCCTCTGGGTTGACAAGAGACAGAGCCGCTTCGTTCATAGAGAGAGCTTCGTCTGGAAGTCCAACCCCAAATCGTTTTCCTCAGAGGGCTGCCTCTCTTCACTGTCTTACAAACACGACATGAGGAGACCAGACTACTTGTCCAGACAGAGGAGGTTTTTAACCCCCCCACAGCACACCCATGGAGAAGACAAGGCGAGGCAGCGCATAAGCGTGCATCACTGGAGGTGGCCAAGAGCAGGTTTCCTAAGTGTTTCTCAGGGGTTGCATGGAGAACTGGTTTTGATGCAGGGCAGATGTGATAAACTCTCTATATCCCTTTAGCCCTTTTTCTCATAATTCCAGTCATCTAATTAACACCTTTTTTTATTTTCATTCCTTGTGTAGTTTCACTGAACTTTTGCAGCATATGGTGCAAGATATATTAGTTGTATTCCTTCTATAAAGTCTTTTTCCCAAAAATAATACATAGTTTAACAAACTTGAGCCTTTTTTTTTTTTCCTTTGAACACAGGGACATTTTTTACTATTGATGTTCACAAAGTGTTTCTTGAGGTCAAATTTAGAATTTGCAGGAACAGGAATAAAGATGCCCTTAACATTTTTTTTCTGAAATTTCAATACATTTTGTTTTATTCTACTGACTTTGAAGTTCTAGCACTTCTAGAAAATCAAATTCAGAAATTCATCTGACTCCAGTTATACAGGACTGAGACCATAAAGCTTGTTGAGCTGTGAAATATTGGCATGCTGAATTGAGCTGAAGCCTCCTAGGGGTGCTTGCTCTGTTCCCACACTGCACAATGCTACTCTGGTGCGGTAAAAGGATGTTAGTGTTACTTGAAAAACATACGTTCCTGTATTACAAAAGAAGGTACTGCTATGTGTATATCACAGGGCAGAATTAAATTTACATATAACATCTCCAAGGTTCTGCTTTGCTACACTGAGAATGAAGCTTAGAGGCATCGGTCTAGTACAGGAACAGCACTGTACCATAATTCTGTTTTAGTTCTCCTGGAAACTGCAGGTGAGTATGGCAACATGGTAGGCCACTCTGTCTACTGCAGCCTGGGCTGAGACAGTCACTTGCATGATAATTTGCTGATGTAGCTATAAAGGATATCTTCATTTTACAGCAACTCTTTTTTTTTATACCTAAATTATACTACTGTGTAAAAAATAACTACGAGTATTCTGAAAGACTTTTTTATTTTTCAGTTTTTAAGACAGAAAGACAATCTTTGTCTTCTAAAGACCTTAGTTTCCTACTGCTGGAGAGATTTTTCTCCTTTCTTTCTTTAATTCTCCTGGCGCTTGACATTGTTTGGTAATCTCCCCTCCACGGCACTGCCACATCTCTGACAGTTCAGGAAAGCAGACATCACAAAAAACGAGTCCTGAGAAACACACTGTGTATCACATGCCAAACTCTTATGAATGTTTCAGGTTGTTCACATTTTAATCTGGCTGATGAAGTCAATCTGGAGGAGGGCCTGGACAGGTGGTGATGAGATGTCTGGATTCAGTTTCAAGGCAAACCATCAAATGACATTTCTGATGCCAGTAAAAGGAAACCAACCTGAGGAGCCTTCTGGTAAAGACTTCCTTCCTTTGGAGAATTTATGGAAAGAAAAAAAAAGCTTTTTATTTAAAAAAAACTTGTGGTTCTCTCAAAGACACAACTAGAAAGAGCCTTGACCAGGTAGGAAACACCTGATTTTTAATATTCTCTCTACTTTTAAATCTATCATTAAGGTATGTGGGTAGCAGAGTATGACATCCACTGTATGATAAACATTCAGAAGGATTTATATAATTAGATATTACAGAACTAAGATAACACAACGGTGCAGAAATCTTATAACTATCAAAGACAGCTAATCAGTTGCCCTTTGCTCTACCATTTGAACACATGCTACTTGAGCTGGTGTCATTCCACACTGATTTAAGGAAGCTGGAAGAGGAGGCTAGCTGCACAATGCACTGTACTCACACACTGTTTGGGCTGGGATTTTTCAAAAGATTTAAGGGTGATTGGTGCTCAACTGCTTTTAACCAGCAGCTTTTCTTTTTCTGTGACTGGAAGTCAGTATTGGACAGCTAAATCTTTAAGTTCCCTTCCATTCCAGCTTTCAGGTTTTTATCTAAATGAAAAACTGAAAATTCAACTGGGGTGGAAAAGGGAAACTCCTTAGCAGGTAACATTGATAGGTAATACAAGACAGAAGACAGAAGGCAAAAACTAGCTATGCAAGACTAATACTGCCCCAAAAATGAATGGTGCTACAAATGAATGGTGCTACACCTAATTTAACTCAGATGCTGTCATGACAGCTCTCATTTGGTCAAGCATTACCTATAAATCTACTTTCTAATGAAGATCTACAAAGCTGGGAAGAAATTGCAATACTGTGCAGCAAGAGGGAGTGTTTGCATGTACACAGGTATGTATTGTGCCCTGCCTAGTGGTATAAACATTTTTTCTGGCTGAAAAATGTCAGGCTTGGTCTGGGTTCCAAAATAGATTGAGTTGGAAAGAAAGAACTTTAATTACATTAACATTAATTTTGAGAAAAGATCTTAGACCTATATGTAGGCAGCTTTCAGTAAATAGAATGATATGAAAGATCACAAAATGAATGTAATATGAAATACTGAAGTAAAACAACCGACAGAAACATGAAATAGGTACAACTTCTATTCTTTGTTCATAATTTTCAAATTGATTGGTCACCAAAATGCATATGCCATGTGAGTGAGCAGCTCCATGGATATGAATGAGGAAAGGTCCTGTTGAACAATTTCTAGGACTGTGGCCAATATTGCAAACACATTCAAAAGATTTTATTTTCTTACAACCAGGAAATAAAAACCCACAATCAATATTAGTAATTAAATTGGTTTATTTTTAATTGGCATATACATAATGATAACAATTAATGCATTGGGATTTACTTCAGTGCTGCCATAAGCATCTGTTTGGCTATTTAGCTTTTTTAAAGACTTCTGAAAATTGCAATTCAATGTTTCCTTGTAATACAAGCAATTTCCTTTGGAAAGATAGCTGGTTTCTCTTTCGGCTACTGTGCTGGCTTTTAACCTGCAGTACCAGGAACAGGCAAACTGGAAGCTGTGGTTTGTGAACCATACCACTATCTCTGCCTCTGGCGTCACTTGGGTAGGAATATGGAAAAACTGTTTCCCTCCAAACTAGAGGTGTCTGTTGAATATAATGTAGTGTGCTGCCTTCATTTTCATTTCAATGAAATATTCTTCCCTCTAGAAATGTTTGTTGTTCAGATGCTTGTGTTCTGTGCGTGTTTCGTGGGAAGATTAGGAATACTTTTCACCTTCTCCTCATGGAAGGTATTTATGGAAACATTTCTCAAAGACCAGTTGGAGGTGAACACGTGAGGCAGGAGGAATGTCATTACATCTTTTCAGGCCTCTGCTTCTCGGTCTCTGTGAGCTGGAATTTCTATTCTGTTGTAAACAATGGAAGTATCTCCTTTCCTCCTCCTTTCCGCCTGCCCTCCATCCCAGCCAGGCAGGAAATCGGGTTTGCTCCTCCTCTAGGGACCCTGTATGGCTTCGCATTCCTTACATACGGGATCTTTTGCCTCTTTCTCCAGTAACCTGTGAAGCCTTCTGTCGAGATAAATCCTGTGATCGCGGCACCTTAGCTATCGACCTATGGGGCACACTCAGTGCCAGCAGACGGTTGCAGGAAGCTTTTTGGCCTGCGATCCTATACGTATAGGTAATATTTGAGCTAGCTGTGAACAAATAAAGCTGATGGCTGGAAGTCACAAAAAGAAAACTGTTGTTTTTGCTAACTGGCTAACATTTGCAAGGATTTGGCAATGTGATTGCCAGCTGCTACAGCTTGCAGTTGATGTCACCTTCTCTTTGTATATAAACATTAGTCATTTACTAAAGAATGTAAAAAACAGGTGTTCCTTGTTCACTGGTAATCTGTTCTTTTAATGGGATGCTGTAAGATAGCACCTGACATACAACAATTCCTTGTATGCTTGTTGTTATTAACATAAACACACTTGTACTGTTACTTATGCAGTGCCATTGGTATGCATCCTACAGAAAAGATAAACAAAATGACAGATGCCTAAGCCAGGTGAAATTACTATTAACCTCATGACAGACAAAAATAAAGGAAGTGTGGCAGGAAAATGTGAAAGAACATAAAAATCACTGCAAGCTATGCTTGCTTTTTTTTTTTAAAGAGGCAGTTYTGCATTTTGTGGCTAATATGGGAAGTGAAAGTTGAAACCGCAAACTAACAGAGGGAAATTTGGCTTCCAGACACGACTCTTTAAAAAGATTTTGAAATGCAGGAGTGCTTTTATACAGGATGAGAGAAGATATTGAAGACCGAGAAATTTGCGTGAAAAAAAAATACAGTGATTTGTGGAAAAAGGGAATTAAACTATCTTCTGAAGGTGTGCCCACTGGTGAGCTTTAAACTTAACCTTCCTATCAGCTGTATAACGTAGCAGGACTTCTGATGCCATGGCCCCATCTACACTCAAACCTACACATTTTGTTTGAACTGCCAGGAACAGATTTCATTAGATCATTTCAAATGTATGGGTAGACAAGTCCAAAATTAAATTAAGAAAGCATTTAAATAAAATAGATCTAAATAAGAACGTATTAATAAAAGGTACCCTTTTTTCTACAGTAGGTTTTAAATTTCTCTAAATGGGGTACACAGAGACATTTACATGTAGCTGCTTTGGCAGAGGAAAGGCTTACTAAATCAAAATCAGGCCTCCCTGCTTTTCAACCCACCAAGTACGCGCTGAGACTGAGATTCACCCAGCAGGCTGCCGTCCGGTGCTGCCCTGCAGCTGGGTTGGCGACTTGCAGCTCAGGTCCCGCTCTCACAGCCCCGACGGAGCTGCCTGGCGTTCGGTTCCCCACCTCGCTTGTGAGGGCACAAGGCAAAGGGAAGGGGGGCACGCGGTAGCGGGGAGCGTCGCCTTTCTGCATGGTGTGGCGGGCTCTTGCTCGCGTGTGCTTCGTGTGCTGGAGCTGGAGGTGAGCCTGTTTGCTTTGGTTAGGATATAACACCTGTGTTGAGGGTGATTTGTTCAAGTCACATATTCACATGATGTGAAACATGCATGTTTCACATATGTTGACTACCCTATGACTACCCTAACAACAGACTGTCCTTTCTCATGGTAATTGCAATGGGATGACATGATTTATGTTGCCCTTGAAAAACGCAGCGTAGCTCTAAACTAAAAACACTGGACCTTTTTTCTCCCAGGTATAAGGGGAATGCTAAAAATGAGAATGAAGAAACTGCTGTTGCTAATTATGCTAATTATGGGTGCTAGCCATTTAAGAATGGCAGGATGCTGTTCTGCTGAAGAAGGAGCTTGAAAAGTCAGGACAAATGTGTATAAGGAAAGTGGGATACAGTATTAGTCAGTGTAATACACAGTCATAGCACACTGGCAGTCTAACTGCAGTGAGACTTTGTGCAGATATCATCAAATTGTGTTTTGAGGATTAGTAGGGTAGCTTTGAAGATATTACTGAAGTGGTCCTCCTCTTCCAGGCAAGTTACACTGCGATGATACACCTTCAAAAAAACAATGATCCAGAGAAAAAGTAATCTCAATTTTCATTCACATATGTTAGTCACAACTACATTTTTAATGTAGGAGATAGACAATTACCTAAAAGTGGCAAATTTTTAAAAATATTAAGTCTTCCAAAAGAGTGTGAAACACTCATCTGGGGTGAGCAATCAAGCAGCACCCTAGCAGAGCTAAAACATTTTTATGCGCTTGTGACAGCATCGTTTTCTTTTTGTCACAAATTGTCATAGCCTCCCAGCCAAAATTATTGGAATTTTTTCCATTGTGCATGAAGCATTTTTACACAATAATTCCATCTATTCTTAGCAAGATGTTCTCTGGTGTGAATTCTATCTATTGTTAGAAAGTGTTTTTGAGAAAATATGATTCTAATCTTGTGGCTTTTTGCCTTGATATCAAGAGAAATACAACCAAATATGCAGTCATATCTTTTCTTAATAAAATCAAGTTACAGGATCTATTCATAGAGTAGTAATAAATAATGGTGATGTTGGGGGGGAGGATTATATGTCATTTTACTTCTAGTAAAATGATACTCCCAAAGGGTAATGATATTAGGAAAATTAGCTGCTATTAACCTAGTTCATATACAGTCTGTCTCGTAGAAAAAAAAATAATGCATTGGAATAACCTCTGTGGAAAGGAAAATGTAATTTATAATTTTTTCCAGCCAAAAGCAAAATTCTACTCCTTCAGGCGTAAAGCTTACCACTGACATATGCTTCAAGGGGCATATTTAGTACAGTGCAGTCCTAAAACTTCATCATAATGTTGACAGCCATGGCAAAGAAACCACAGTCAGGAATCTCACAACAGAAAAGAGAACGCCACCTGAAATGGTCATTGCTCATTTTCTAGACTTCCCTTTATTCTCACAGCAGAATATAGGATATCCTAAATATGCTGACCAAAACTTCAGCAGAGCTAGTGGTTATGGAAAAGGGCATGCTAATAATGTATGCCAGCTGGATGGCAACAGGAAGATCCAATGGACTACCATAGCTTTCATGCACACTATTATCACATTCCAAATAATACTGTAAATTAATGCTCTCTTTTTTTCTTTCTTTTTTTTTCTGTGTGACTTTCCTGTTGTTCTATCAGATCTGATAATTAAATTAAATCAGTATAATCCATAATCTTCAATTCAGACATAGATTAAAATTATGTCTCACCAGACTTAAGGCACTCACACATACTATTTGGTTTTGGGTTTTTTTCTTTTGGTTTGGTTCAGTTTTTGTGGTGATTCAGTTCCATGAAACATTTAATGGCCTGCAGATTTGTTTTCTCCCAGTCATATCAGTGGCAGAAGTGGTGTCTGAGACCTACAAACCAAGGAATAATTTAATAGGCAGCTCACCTTCCCAGGACAGCCAGGCCTGGAAGCTGGGCATGGCAGCCCCCTTTCCATCTTTCGACTGGATGTCTGCAGGATACTAGCAACTGGCAAAAGGAAAAAGCTGCAGTCCCTCAACTTTCCCCCCCGGAAATTTCCCCCTGGCAATCCCAGTGCCAGAGCTTGAGAAGGAAACACTCATGGCCCTTGGACTCGCAGAGTCTAACGTCAGTGGCACTGGTCAGTGCCATGCTGGTCATCCAGAAAGGTCTCTTCAGCTTCATACTCGGTGTCGTTTTAAACCTTTCAACAACTTTGTTTTTGACAGAACTTTGCATTTTTCACTTTTGCGTCCCAAAAGCTGGAAGTGTTTAGTGAATGAGGCAAGACACTGAGCAAAGAGAAAGTCTAGTGATTAAATCAGCCGCCTCCCGCCCCAGAGAACTGTCTTGCGGCCTTGCCTTTGCCACAAAATTCTTCATTCTTTGTGATGATGGGCAGCCATGTGTAACAGATATTACTAAAGGATAGTATCTTCATCATCCGCTTCAGGCAATTCAAAGTGTGTAACTTGGACATAAAAATCCAGAGCTTCGAAACTAGATGCCTACATTGCTGGTAGAGTCAATGGAGAGGAAAATACATTCACTTTTCTAGGGGCACAGAAGAGAAGTTCGCTCTGCTTGGAGCCAGACCAAATCTTTAGCGTTACATTGGCCTGACACAAGGAGTAACTCAGCATGGGTCTTCCCAGTATCAAACCGTTCTGAGGGTACTGACCTTGACATAAGGATTTTTCTGTGCAGATGAGGCATTGGATCAAGTAATGAATAAAAAAATAGATTTTTAACTTTGTGCCAGATTGCTCTGTTTAGTGACAGAAGCTCACTGCGGGATACTGATCTTAATTCAATATAGTGAGCTCAGCAGATGCTTTTCCTTAGGCTGTATTATTGCTATACCAAGTATAGCAATATGTTTTTTACAATACTAGGCATTACAGAAACTTGCAGATGTTCCTATAGTAAAGGTAAAATAAAGGAAAAGAGCCTTGATTTTACATGTTTGATTTTAAAGGGCTGAGAGATGTTAGAATTAAATTTTAAAAGCCAGTTACAGGTTTTTGAACACTGGAAAAAATTCTAAGCAGCCAAAATGATCATTTAAACTTTCCTTAACAATATATGTGATCCACTGAGAATATGAATCCAGCTATATTTAAAGAATAATCTCTGGGGGTCAGTTTAAATGTAAACGTTTAAATGTAAACTTAACAAGAACTTGAGGATATCTGTACTTTAAAAGCTCTCAGAGCACACAGAAGTCTTCTGCCTAGGTAATTTGTCTAGGTAGTTTTGGAGAGATGATGTTCACTAAGGGGTGACGGAGGACAAAAATTACAAAGGACAATCATCAAATTTATTTTGCTTATTTTTATTTTGCTGTTTTGAACATTAGAAATTAAAGAAATTAGAAATTCTTTGCATATATCCTGCATCTAGCAATTGTCTGTTACACCACTATAAAATATTGGCTTGATTTCTGAGGGTGTTGTTGGTTTAAAAGAACAGTATCCATCCAGCTGGGTTGGCAGTGCTGTCCAGAATAAATTAAAAAAACCCACAAACTCAAAAGCCAACAAGAAAGAAAAAATAAAAATTCCCTGAACAAATATCAGTGACTGCTATACAAGAGGAACTATTCTGGTTATGAATTTACATTCTAATACTCCTATAACATTAATATAATAGTACTATGGCTGTGTTTTTCTGATCTGGGCGTACGGGGGAACTCTGTAAGGAATTCTGCTTTTCTGAACTAGTGTAGCCTATGGGGGTTCTAAGATTCAGCACTTCCATGCACATCCACTGCATGAGAAACATGCACTGAAAGCCAAAATAAACCATTGAATTGTATTTTTGCCTTCATTTCAGGAAGGACAGACTAGTGGGGACTATTATCCAACCCTGTTTTCTAATTTGTTGGTCAGTCATCATGGTGAATGAGGGGCAATGATCACTTCAGTCCAAGTGGAGTGAGATAAAGAAAAGATTTCTTCCTCCATAAGGCTGGGAAGATCACAAAAAACACATCACGGCAAGGATGGAGGGGGGATATGATGCATCTGCGTGGAGAAGACAGAGAATAATCAGTTTCCTTTAGCACAACAGATAGGAGGCATCAACTGGTAATAGTACGAAGGTTCAAAACAATCACAGAATCATAGACTAGATTGGATTGGAAGGGACCTTTAAAGGTCATCTAGTCCAACCCCCCTGCCATGGACAGGGACATCTTCAACTAGATCAGGTGGCTCAGAGCCCCGTCCAACCTGACCGTGAATGTTTCCAAGGATGGGGCATCTACCACCTCTCTGGGCAGTGTTTCACCACACTCATCATAATTTTTTTTTTCCTTTATCTAGTCTAAATCGACCCTCTTTTAGTTTAAAACCATTCCCCCTTGTCCTGTCACAACAGGCCCTGCTAAAAAGTTTGTCCCCATCTTTCTTACAAGTCCCCTTTAAGTACTGATAGGCCGCAATAAGGTCTCCCCGAAGCCTTCTCTTCCCCAGGCTGAAAAACCTCAACTCTCTCAGCCTTTCTTCACAGGAGAGGCGTTCCATCCCCCTGATCATTTTTGTGGCCCGCTCCAACAGGTCCATGTCTTTCTTGTGCTGAGGGCTCCAGAGCTGGACGCAGTACTCCAGATGGGGTCTCACCAGAGTGGAGTAGAGGGGCAGAATCACCTCCCTTGACCTGCTGGCCACGCTTCTTTTGATGCAGCCTGGGACACAGTTGGCCTTCTGGGCTGCGAGCGCACATTGTTGGCTCGTGTCCAGCTTTTCGTCCATCAGTACCCCCAAGTCCTTCTCAGCAGGGCTGCTCTCAATCCCTTCATCCCCCAGCCTGTATTGATACTGGGTGTTGCCCCAACCCAGGTGCAGGACCTTGCACTTGGCCTTGTTGAACCTCATGAGTTTCACACAGGCCCAATTCTCGAGCTTGTCCAGGTCCCTCTGGAGGGCATCCCGTCCCTCAAGAGTGTCAACTGCACCACTCAGCTTGGTGTCATCTGCAAACTTGCTGAGGGTGCACTTGATCCCACTATGTCATTGATGAAGATATTAAACAGTACCAGTCCCAATACGGACCCCTGCGGGACATCACTTGTCACCGATCTCCATCTGGACATTGAGCTGTTGACCATTACCCTCTGGATGCGACCATCCAACCAATTCCTCATCCACCGGCCAGTCCACCCATCAAATCCAAACCTCTCCAGTTTAGAGAGAAGAATGTTGTGGGGGACTGTGTCAAGGGCCTTACAGAGGTCCAGATAGAGGACATCTGTAGCCCTTCCCATGTCCACTGATGTAGTCACTCCATCATAGAAGGCCACTAGGTTGGTCAGGCAGGACTTGCCCTTGGTGAAGCCATGCTGGCTGTCTCGAATCACCTCCCTGTCCTCCATGTGCCTTAGCATAGCTTCCAGGAGGATCTGTTCCATGATCTTCCCAGGCACAGAGGTGAGACTGACTGGCCTGTAGTTCCCCAGGTCTTTCTTTTTTCCCTTTTTAAAAATGGGGGTTATGTTTCCCCTTTTCCAGTCAGCGTGAACTTCACTGGACTGCCACGACTTCTCAAATACGATGGATAATGGCTTAGCAACTTCATCCGCCAGTTCCCTTAGGACCCGCAGATGGATCTCATCAGGTCCCATGGACTTGTGCACCTTCAGGTTCCTTAGATGGTCTTGAACCTGATCTTCTCCTGCAGTGGAGGTAAAACAAAAGCTAATACTTCTCAAAGTGTATAGATAAAGATCTTTGCCATATATATTGGGGATGCTAAAACAATTGGGTGAATTCAGTAAAGAAAATCCCTTGGGAGCTGTTGAATACAAGGATAGCAGCTCCGGGCCAGAACATCCTGAGCTGGAATTTGCTGGAGATTGGAAGACGGTTCTTGAAAAATGTCACTGTATGTCTGATTTGTTCTTATACTCCTCTGGGAAGCTGGTAGTGGCCACCATTAGAAACACAGTACTGGGATGGATGGACTTTGGTTTGACGTGATGATAGAATAATTCTCAGATGACAGAGGTTTTATAGCATGTTTCCAGTATCTAAATCACGACGCACATTGCCAGTGTTATTCTCGTATTGCTGATCTGGAATGTATACTTACTGGAACGCATGTGAACTGGTATGTTTCTTTAGATGGAAAAAAAAAGGAGGTTGGGAGGGGGGGTTGTTTTGTGTTGTTTCTTTCCCTAAGAGTATGCAATACCACAGACAATACATCTTTGGATGAAAATGAAAAATTAACTGTAATAATGTGCTTTTGTGAAACAAAATCAGGCATATATTCTGCACAGCAAACATCTTGTGCTRGAATAAATATCTCTCCGGTGATGTCAATGTGAGAACAAGCACTACAGTGTTGTTGAAGTAATTGGGAGTCACTGAGCAAATGCGCTGGGCAATCCTGCAGAAAGCCTATATATGGTAATTTATCTAGAAAGTTCTCTATTTCTGTTTTTTAAAAGTTTTATGCAGGAGAATGAATACATTTACCATCTTTCAAATCGACACAAGACACATACCCGTCAGGCCTTCCACCGAGCACCCTGTCCGAGCAGTAAGCATCACCAGCAGCAGGGAGGGGGCCTCCTCGCCGTGGGGTGGCACAGCACGTGCGCTGGCTCTGAGGCCAGGAGGCAAAAAAACGTGTCCTGTTGGGACTGAAATGCAGTGGGCGGTGGTCACCGGGTGTATAAAAGCATGCTGGCATGAAAGGTTTCTTTGTAAAATCTAACAGGACAAATAACTCTCCCTTACTTTTAAGTATAAAGTGAAAAAAACACCGGAAGATAACTTTTCTCCTCCAAGTTTAAATTAACTAACATTTGAAAAAAATCAAGCTAACTTCAACAATTTTTTTTTTGACAAGTTGTCTTACAGCAACTCATTACGATGACAAAAGTAACACAAAATTATCATTGCAGTCACCGAGGTTAGTATAATATTGGGTAAATATAGTACAATAAGCCTTAAATTATAAACTCAGTCAGTTGAAATATATTTTTGTACAACGGAGTTCACAAATTTCTCTGCTCACATCTCCACAGGTTAGCCCTAGCACCCACCATCTCGTCCTCCAGCCTTTGGGTCCTCTAGGTCAGTTCTACCCTCTCTTCCACAAACCCCATTTTATTTTGGGCACACGACAAGTCTGAGCTCAGATTGAATCTGTTTCTCAACAGTATTTTTTTAATAAAAATTAATAGCAGCTTGAATAATGAGGCAGAAGGAATAATAATGTGCCCGTATACAATCATACTGCAAATGGTTTGAACCATTAAAACGTTCCAGGTCCTCTGTGGCCAAYTGCAAAGACCTGGATGGAGGAGGAAAAAACAATTGTATTCTGCCAGGAGAAGCTGTTAAATTCCTGTGAGTGAATGTGGTCCTGACTTAATTACCACTTCCAAGAGGCTATTTATAGTTGTCTGGGAAAGCACTTAAGTGAAATAGGCTTAAGTTTGCAAATAGAATAAGTGGGTGAGTATTCACAGTGAAGACAGATGAGAGGCCACTGTGGAGTAACTATCCCCTACCCTCTCAAGCCCTGTGGTGGGATGTTAGAGCAGGAGTTTTATGTTGACTGAACTAGCCTGATGACTCATCAGATCCCTACAGAGAATTTTAAAAATCTAAAATTTTAAATGTTGTGCAATTTAGGCACAGCACTTCATGATGAGCTTCAGACATGAAAGTTGACGGGGACAGAAGGTACCACAGGAAGGCRCATGAAAAATTTCTTATGTCTCCATGAGAAAAAAAATGTAAAACTTTTCATGATTATAAACATCCTAAATGTTTTGATAGATAAAATGCTGAATCTGGACATTTAAATGGTTGGCAAGCTGGGGTGTGGCATGAAGAATGGGATTTGTCCAGGGGAACGTGGTCAGTGGGATTTCCTGAGTACGAGCACTTACACTGTTCAAAGCAAATACTACTGACAGCTGATAAATAAGTCAAGTGAAACGTTATATTAGGAATGATAAAGAGAAGTTCACATTGCCTTTATCCCAGGCCTTTTAGAGACAAATGAGTAGGTGCCATGAAATGGAGGATTAGAAAGGAATATGCAATCTGGATGTAAGCAGACCTGCACACTCAGAGGAATTGATCTACATTTAAATCTATTGCTACAGTTATTTAACATCTAACTTCTGTATATTTCATAACTTTTCTGTTTGCAGCTAATATAGTCTTATTAAGCTGTGAAGCCTAGAGGAGCATATCTTACTGTTTCTACATAACTTGATTTCTTTAAAATTTTCTGTTCAATAATTAGAATCATAGAATCATTAAGGTTGGAAAAGACCTCTAAGATCATCAGGTCCAACAATCAACCCAACACCACCATGCCCACTAAACCATGTCCCGAAGTGCTACATCTACACATTTTTTGAATGCCTCCAGTGATGGTGACTCCACCACTTCCCTGGGCAGCCTGTTCCAGTGCTTCACAACCTTTTCAGTGAAGAAAGCTTCCCCGCCAGCTCTTCTTATGGCACATGGGGACAGCCTGCTCCTGCGCCTTTAAGACTTGCTCCTTGAAGAACGTCCAGCCTTCCTGGGCCCCTTTKCCCTTCAGGACCGCCTCCCAAGGGACTCTCTCAACCAGTGTCCTGAACAGGCCACAGTCCACCCTCTGGAAGTCCATGGTAGTGGTTTTGCTGACCCCCCCCCTTACTTCACCAAGAATCGAGAATTYTATCATTTCATGGTCGCTAAGCCCAAGACGGCCTCCGACCACCACATCTCCCACCAGTCCTTCTCTGTTGGTAAACAGCAGGTCAAGCGAGGCACCTCCCCTAGTAGGCTCGCTTACCAGCTGCGTCAGAAAGTTCTCTTCCACACGCTCCAGGAACCTCCTCGACTGTTTCCTCTCTGCTGTGTTGTATTTCCAGCAGACGTCGGGCAAGTTGAAGTCCCCCACGAGGAGAAGGGCTAGTGATTGTGAGACTTCTGCCAGCCACTTGTAGGATGCTTCWTCTGCCTATTCATCCTGGCTGGGTGGTCTATAACAGACTCCCAGCAGGATATCTGCCTTGTTGGCCTTCCCCCTCATCCTTACCCATAAGCACTCRACCTGATCATCACAATCATTGAGCTCTGTACAATCGAAACACTCCCTAACATACAGAGCCACCCCACCGCCTCTCCTTCCTCGCCTATCCCTTCTGAAGAGCTTGTAGCCATCCATCGCAGCACTCCAGTCATGAGAGTCATCCCACCATGTTTCTGTGATGGCGACTAAGTCATAGCTATCCTGCTGCACAATGGCTTCCAGCTCCTGTTTGCTGCCCATGCTGCGTGCATTGGTGTAGACGCACTTGAGCTGGGCTATCGATCTCACCCCCGACATCGGCATGCCACCCCTAGGCTCATCTCTAGAGAGCCTGGTTTTGTCCCCTTCCCCCTTCGAACCTAGTTTAATGCCCTCTCAATGAGCCCCGCCAACTCATGAGTGAGAATCCTTTTCCTCCTTTGAGACAGCTGAACTCCATCCGTCGCCAGCAGGCCCGGTGCTGTGTAAACCTCCCCATGATCAAAAAAGCCAAAATTCCACTGATGGCACCAGCCTCTGAGCCACGTGTTAATCAGGTGTGTTTTCCTGTTCCTTTCAGTATTCTTCCCTGCCGCTGATGGGATTGAGGAGAACACTACCTGTGCTCCTGATCCTGCAACCGATCGCCCCAGTGCCCTGAAGTCCCTTTTGATCGCTTTGGGAMTTTCTCTCCGCAACCTCATCACTGCCAACCTGCAAATCCACCTATATACACCTATATACTGTGTATTAAATCAATGTCATAAGTGAAGAATTTTGGCATGCCATGGAATTTCAAATGCGCATTATAGAAGCACGTTATATACATATTTCAATGTTTTATGAGCATAATTATATGAGAACAAATAGTTGTGTATACATTTCATTGCAGCGAGCATCTAAGCACTTGATTCGCATTCAGTCAAAGGCTAACCACACCCTTAACACTTGAACTGAAAATACTGTAAGGCACTATTCTCTTCATGTGCCCAGATGTGCTGTCCTATTTGTCATCTACCTCATGTGTCATCTATGCATGCTATGCACTATGGCAATGCAACCCTTAATGCTATTTTCCTACCAGGAAGTGAAGCACCAAACAACAGCTTGTTATTATTTCCTTGGCTGGATGTGGACTACTGACCCAAAGACTGTGACTACAGACCTTCCATGGTCCATTTAATTGGAATTACTATGAAGAAAAGAAGCAGGGGGGAAAATATCAATGACTACAAAAGGCTTGTAGGACTACTTCTTCTTTTCTCAGATGGACTTGTTGCTGCAGAATGAATAAATCTTCCCCTATATACATCCCTCTTGATAAAAGTCTTGTTTATGAAATCTTTTAGTTACACTTCATATTAGATTCAGACTTCTCCTCTGTTTTCTTCCCACTGATTTGGGATTTTCAGTCTATTTTCTATGTGGAAATACCCTGCCTCAAGAAGAGTATCTTACCAGATCTGCTCAGTGTGTAGAGGGAAAGACTTGCTTCCTTTACGTGTACACAGACACAACTCCCTCCTCTGTCTCCCACTCTGAAAGCTCTCAGAGATTTTACATTTCTGCTTTCCATCTCAGCACCCTTCACACCTGTAGCTGAGCCAGAGAATGATCATCGACAGACCCTCTATTCCCAGAGCCCTGCTCTTGGCTGCTGACAGCAAGCGAGGGTTGAGGGTTTGCTACTCTTCATTGCTCTGAAGTGGGTAACTGTTGAACACGCTTCCTAGTACATACCGTATCTCTCTGGGTCATCTATTATGCCATCCCTGAACCCCTATGTAATCCACGGGGACTGGCGCTTGTCCAGTTCCCCTTCCATGACATCTCAGTTGCTACCCCTACGGAAGGGAATGTCCCACCTTGTTCCACATACTTACACCCAAGTGTCAGATCTCTCCTTTGCCCAGTGACCCTCTGAAGGAACTTCAGACACCGCACCAGCTTGTGGCTGCAAAAGTGGAACAGCCAGCCTGGTTTCCACCACACTGGAGGATGCTTGAATCTCTATATGGCAGCCCAAGGACAGCCTTTCCCCAAGACAGATTTCTCAGCCGTAAAGCAATTCAACCAGCTAATAGGTTGTCATATGCAGCATGTATATTTATTTGTTTTGGAGATATATGTACACGTATATGTGTGTGCATCTTTATCTTTAATTTATCTTTATATTTTTACATATATGTGTGTGTGGTAAACAGAAGAGACCTAGAGGGACAGAGCTGGTATATCCCAGTCTCTTATGAACCTTTTATTCTGTTGGATATGGGAAAAGTAGCAAGCCCCAGCTTGCAGGATGAGTGTGACAGCTGGCCATCAGAAGGACAATGATGATGAAGGAGCTTTCGCTTTGCCATCCCAGAAGACATGTATGATTACAGCAAAGTGACAATTTTTAGTTAGGTGTGAGGGCAGTACAAAGGACCCACACAGGCTGGAAGATATGGGAAATGGGAAATAAATTGCAAATAAGTGCTTGCAACTAGAGGATGAGGATGGAGTTGTTATTATACACAACAAGATAACAGTTCTGACTGGCTGCCATTTTCCAGCAATTGTGAGGAAGAAGTGGAGTGCCAAAATGAGGTTGGGATTTTTATGCAGAATTAAGGGCTTTTCCTGTGGACAGTAGGAAAGTTGGAACTTGTTATCTACAACCTACAGTGGGAAATGTTATCTACATTTTTCTATGGAAAATGTTGTGATATCAATTACGGACCTGGGTATAAGAGCATGTATAACTGAGATGATGTGTAGGTAGAATCTGTAATTATAAACACTGAAGATGGCAAGGGAGGGTACATGAAGAAAAGCTACTTATGTAATTTTGAGTTAATGGGAATAGGTGTGCCTGAGGAATGAGTGAATGTGTGAGCAATGTTTGTGGGTGGAAAAAAATGGAAGGAAAGGAAAACAGGTGTGGAATGAAGGTGTGTGAAATACATGAGAATTGAGATCTGTATTATGTATATATGGAAAAAATATAAGTGAGGCAAGGGACTGATGTAAATTTATGTAGATATACCTTTATATGAAATATGATATATTGGTACTTGTACAGATTGATTAAAATATGCACTGCAAGCATTTAATTTCCTGTGGCAGACTTCAGTCTCTTCTAAGTCTAAGTCTTCCATGTTATTACCTGTTCCATACTATGCAGGTTGTCTTTGGCAGAGAGGTTTCTTTCTGCAGCCCAAAACAGAGAGATGCTGTGTTGCACCAGATTCTCCATCCCTCTCTTTCCCTTTACCCTAATGAAGTACGACAGACAGCTGCTCCTATTTGAAAAGGGAGGGAGCAGGGAGACAGGCTTGGCAGGGTTTCATTGTAGGGTGATGGCACAGAACGCATTGCAAATTAGTGCTTTGGCATGAAAACTACAGTGACTTTTTCAGGTTCTTCTCTTCTTGCCTTTTCATGTTACTCAAAAATAATCCTTGGCTTCTGAATGCTTTGTTCATTTCCTCCCAGGGAACAGGCAGAACGATGAGGTAACATCCGAGGAAGGGTACCATTCTGGCCTGAAAAATAATTGAGAGTTCCTGCCTGGCATCTTGGCATGAGCATGCTGCAGACAGAGGGACTTTCTATTCTTGTGAGGCAACCGCTAGCCCTATCATTTCCTACTGGTTACTGTAGGCAGCTCTGTGCACAGTTGGCCGGATTCTTGGAATCAGGTTTTTCAACACCTTCATTCATGAGCATTTAAGAAGCTTCAGCTCCTAACTGAAGCTAATGATTTTTCTAAACACAGGGAGCCTACAAGTTAAATCTGTAGTCTAGGACAGTTTTAAATCTGAGGGTTTTAGGACATCTTCTCATGTTTAGCCTGCAAACTTTGCCTAGGCAGAATATAAGGATTTTTTTCATGTTTGTTCAAGATTTAGGGAGATGTAACCTATCATTCACAGAAGCAGCTACAGTGCACCTGAAAAATCTTGGACCTGTCCTTTACATAGCAGCATATGCATCCTCAATGGCATTTATAACGAATCCATGAGATCCAGGCCCCACTGGATATACAGCTCATGTTTTACATGGAACATGCGCATCATAATTCTGCCTGAGAAACCACAGCCCAGCCAAATCCTCTTCTGGCTCTAACCAGGAGCAATTTGCCAAAGTTGACAAGAATTTAGTCGAAGGGCTGTGAGCTGAACGAAATGTTCCACACTCAATCCTGTCATTTCCCCTCTTGCCCAATGCTGTGTTGAGCTCCCCACCCCCATTTGAAATCTTCTAGCTACCTCCATGGTCAGTCCCACACTGTTTCTGCAACCTCATTCCACAGGTTCTTCACAAAAGCTTGACCCTCCCTTGGGACTCTGGGGACCAATGAGGAAGAACTGGGCCATGTTAGAGGGCGATGCTGCACGTATCCTCAGCAGGGCTAATTAGTCTTGGTGGATTATTATAGCAACCTGGCTCTACTGCTTCCAGGTATTATGAACTAGTCCAGTGTCTTGGCATGGTGCTGTGCAGACATTGTGCTAAGGTAATTGCTGCAAGGACATTAAAAGCAATGAAGGGAGAGTTGAGCTGTGGTGCACAGAAGACAGGTGKTTTTTTTTTTTAAACAAGAAAATCCAATGTCCCAAAATGTTGTTACTATAGAACTGGGCCAGTTGAGAATGCCTACCTCTGCTAAATAAAACCTCTGAAAATGTGGGAGATGTACTTAAAATAATAGAAACTGCAACCACTGAAAAATAGAGTTTGTACCATGCCTTAACTCTGCCCTCTTTGAAATATGCCTCAAAAACATCCGTAACACACAAGCAGCACCTTGCCCCTGGGGATACTGCTGAACTCTCGGGACCGCACAAGACAGACTAACACCCAGTGTTTGCTGAAGCAAAACCTCTGTTGAGATGAGCTGATCCAAACATAAGCTGTCGCGCTTTTGAAGATCAGATCTACAACCTCGCATTTGATAAATTTTACACCTTTACCACATTTTTAATCTACTTCACCATTGCCCTTAGAGCTTCATACACTGGTTTGCTTTCATCACTAAGCCCACATATTACTCTCCTATCACACCTCACTGCTGACAATAGCCCTGGTAAGAAAACTCCAGTCTACTACTATTGAAATAACCTATGAAACATAGGTAAAATGCCTGATCTGTCCTATTATCTATACTGCTCTGTTCTTTGATAACAAATGGCCTGGTGGGAGGGGAGGGGGGGATAAAAGAAAGAAAGAGAAAGGCCTAAGAAGTCAGGAGCAAAAGTCCTCTAATTTCCTGCATTTATAACCACACTGCAGCAATTAATGTTCATAGAGCTGTAACTTAAAACAGTGAATGCAAGTGGAACATAATTGGAATTGCAATGTAATCCCTGGCAAGGTATTGCCAATTTCAGGGGGCTGAGTTAAGGTTGTTTGAGAATATATTGTTAACTCCTTTCCTAGTTTTCAGAAGCTTAGCCTGCATTACCTTAACTCTTTATTTCCAGATTTTCAAAGGTTTAGCTGAAGTCAGCGTCCTGGAAAGTCATGGAGTACCACAGGTCAACCTTAACTCTGTTCTAAGTTTTGGGAAATTTAATTCTAAGTGGTAGCTGGAACTCTGCATTGTGGTCTCCAGCAGGCTCAGGTCAAATCAGATACAGCTGCTTTCTGCTGGACAGCATGAGGTTAAGGGACTGGGCTGAGATGTCAGGCGAGTTGGATGTGTAATTTCCCACCAGACAGTATCCAAGCATCAATACAGCATGATCGCTGTGACTCGTGTGGTCTTTGACACCTCTCGTTCATCATCTTTCCTGGCTCTGCAGTGGACCTCTGTCCCTTCCCCACATCCCTACATACACCCAGTTTGCTCAGCACCCCCGAGGCTTGTCGGGTGGGCACCGCGGGATGGGTGACCAAGGGAGGGCCAGGCACGGCTCCCCTTTTCCTTCGCGCCCCCCCCCAGTCCCCAACGGGCCGTTGCTAAGCRCAGGCCCCGGGCGGGACAGGTCGGGCCTCGGTGGGGCCGCAGCCACCTTCCCCCGGCCCGGGGCCAGGCCGGAGGGCTGCCGCCCTCTCTCCGTAGCCGACGCGTCTGGGTTTGGCCCCAGCTTCCGCGGCGCGGGGTGCGGCTGCCCGGCCGGTCCTCGCCGCTTCCCTCCTCCCCCGCAGGCCGGGCCGGGGCGGCAGGACCCTTCTGCTCCGGCCCCTTCCCCCGGCCCGGCCCGGCCCGGCCCGGCCCTCCGCGGCGTGGGAACAGCCGGGCGGGGCGGAGGCGGGGGCCGGGCTCTGGCGGAGGGAGGGAGGGAAGATGGCCGGGGCAGGCGCCGGGCGGGAGCGGGGGGAGGCGACGGCGGGGCGCTGCTGAGCGGTGGGGCGGGGGCGCTCGGGCCGGCGGGCCGAGCTCGGGGGCTGGGAGCCGCGGCGGCGCGGGGCAGGTCCCGGGCGGGGTTAGGAAGCGCGGCGGGGCTGGTCCCGGCGCGGAGCGGGGCTGGCGCGGGGGAGGATGAGCCCGGCGCGGCGCAGCCGGAGCCGCCCGAGTCCCGCTCCCTGCGGGGCCGCCTGTTAGTGCTGGAGGAGGAGGAAGAGGAGGAGGAGGAGGAGGAGGAGGAGGAGGAGGAGGCGGCGGCGGCGGGCGGCCGCGGCCCGGGCGGGACGGGAGCTGCCCCGGCGGCGGGTGGGGAGCGGGTTTCGACCGGAGCTGGGCGGCGGCGGCGGCCCAGCGGCGGAGCGGCCATGCCGTGGTTGAGCGGCGGGCGGCGGCGGCGGCAGCAACAGCAGCAAGTGGCGGCGGGACAGGGCGGCGGGCCGCCGGCGGGCGGGCAGCGGGGCCGGGAGAGCTCGGAGCTACCGCTGCCCGCCGGCTGGGAGGAAGCGAGAGACTTCGACGGGCGAGTCTTCTACATCGACCATAACACCCGGCAGACCTCGTGGATCGACCCCCGGGACAGGTAAGGGGCGGCAGCTGCCGGCGGACGAGGGAGATCCCGRGGGAGGGAGGGCCCGAGACCGCTTCACCCCGCCGGGCGCCGGCCCCGCCGCCGAGGGGGAGAGGGCGCGGAGAGAGGGGGACGCGGAGGCCTCGGCCTCTCCCCCTCGGCGGCGGGGCCGGGGCCCGTCGGCGACATTTTCCTTCCCCTGGCCGTGGCCGCGGGCAGGGTGTGGGCGGCGGGGCCGGCGGTGCCGCTGTCGGCGGGGCGCTCCGCCTCGCTTCGCTTCGCCCCGAGGCGGGAAGGCGGGCCGGGTTAGGGGGGCCCTGTCACACCGGCCCTCCTCGGCTGATGCGTGCGGAGACCTGAGGGGCAGCCCATGCCCCAGYGGCTGACGAGTTTGCCGCCAGTATTAATGTTAAATTAGATTAAAAAAAGGGAATTAAGGCTCTTCTGCCCGTGGTGGGTGCTCGGCCCGAGTGTTGTGTCTGCGTGGGGGCAGATGGGGCGGACAGGAACATACTGCCTCAGTTTATACTCCTCAAATACTGGACTAGCCCCGCTGTAACCGAATGGCTTGGCCATCCTGATTTATTAGCCGGGCTGAACTAATTGGCAGCAGCAGGCTGGAGGCATGCTGAAGTAATTTGGTAGATTACCTCCTCATAAAAGATAACGCTGCGTGGAGGTAAGCAAACCGGTAAATTCCTGCAGTTAATTTGACAAATACGCGGTCTGCTACAAATTACCCATCTGCTGTGTTGTTTCGGGATAGTGTTTTCAGGTCTCTTGGGCCTGGCGGTGCGTGGTAAGATTGGGTTAGGCCTTTTCATTTTAATTAGGGTGAATAAATACGGGCAGGTTTTATGTTTTTCAGTAGAATTGCGTTGTAAGCAATATTTAAGCGTCATAGCTTAAAACTGGTGGAAGCGTGGACTCTCTGTAGCGGGTACTGCCCGGTAAATACAACCTCGCTTGAAAGCATTAGCCTAAAAATTTCCACGCGGAGTTAGTGAACACAAGTGTCAGTATTCTAGGTGTCTGCGAAATAAGAAACACATGTCTCTGTGTATACTTTTCTATATTAAACAATGTTTTTATAGTAAGTGAAAGTTGGACAAGGACAGTTTGAACCTCAGCCAGAGCTACCTTGCCAGAAGTATGCCTGGAATGTTAAGCAGGCCACAGAAACATTTAAGCACAGTCTGGGTTAAAGACTGTAGTAATTTGAGCGATTCCTGCCGTCTTGCACAATGATACATAACTGTTTAAATAGCCTAAATATTTACCTACCAGACCAAGATCTTTTGTCTTGTTATTTAGACGTACTTATGCATGCACATATTTTTTTTTTGCTGAGGCATTAAATATTTGTTAGTATGCTTTAGATAGCACATTCTTCTACAACATGTGTATGCATTTTAATGTTAGCTTACTTGTAATATGCTGTTTTAAAGGTAACCAGTGACATAACGACGTGTCTATGGCTTCTCTGCATGTCATCCTTTCCATTAAATTTCAGAGGGTATGCGGTTTCGTCTTCTGGAATGTCTTGCATACAGACAATAACGAAAAAGATTTGGCTATTTACTACGGTATTTAAATTCAGTTACCGTTCAACTTAAATGGTATTGCTAAAATTATGACTTCATGTTTTGAAGAAATAATCGAAATGCCACACGATGCTTGAAAACTTGTCTAAATATTTCACACATGTTTAAACTTAGATTTATTTTTCATATTGGGTAAGAACAGGCTGTAGAGCAGAGATTGAGACATCTACATTGGGGCACATAGAAAAGACATGATGTTTTCATGAGCATGTATTGGTAGTTTCTACAGAATTCAAGTAGCAGGAGCTAGTTTTATGGTTGCAGAGTTAGTCTCTGGTTGAGAATAGACTACTTTGTTACTTTAGTGAGATATCTGTGTTCTTCTGCATAGCGGAAAGTGACCAGTCTTTTTGGTTTTCATTGCAGCTATTCAGATTCCCATGGGCAGCAGCAAAGTAGGAAAGGATCAGGCTAGTTGTGTTCTGCCAAAGTTTGGGAAAGAAGGGTCAGAACAGCAGGGAAATGGTACTGAAACTGTATTTTTGCAAAAAGAAGTTGAAAAAGTGGAGGGCAGAATAACCTACTTGTATCACATGTACCTCAGCATTTTGAGTTTGGCGTAGAGTGACAGAGATCAGCACCACATTTCTGTGTTTGAGTGGTTTTGTTTCTGTCCAGAAGGAATTGGACATAACTGGGGGACCTCAGGCCACGCTGCACTTGATCTCTGAGAATCAGCACCTCCAAGCTTTCCGATGGGCAGTAGTCTCATGAGCATCCCCATAGGCTCCTCTTTCCCTGTAGCTGGCACTTAGTAGTTTGTTTTTCTTTTCAGCATTGCCCCTGAGATTTCTCAGCCTTTTGTATAGTTTGGTTAGTGAATTTAATTTGAAGCAGTTATTTGATTAAAAAAACAAACCAAAAATCTCCTGCCCCCCCCAACGTTTTTCCCATTGAAGCCGAGAAGAGAAGGAAATACTAATTGGAGAAGGTGAGGGAGGAGAAAGGTGGAGAATTTTGGAGTTTGGGAAGGAGAAGATGACGAGGGCAAGGGAGGTAAGTCAGAATAATACAGAGTGAGAGGGTATAAAGGACTTGGAAATGGATACCTTATAATTTTCTATGGTAAGAAAAAGTGGAATAAATGAAGAAAAAGGAGGAAGAATAGTAGAAGAGTGATAAAATGAGCAGATTTGAGAAGCATCTTATCTTTGGTATCAAATCAGTGGTTAGGTTGGGGAATATACTGTGTTGATCTGTGTGGATTGTGTGTAATGAATAGATTGTGGGCGGTTCTCTAGCAGATCCTGTAGATCTCAGAATGGAGCCATTCAGTGCATGTTTTCATCTCTTGGTAGTAGTCCTCTTTTATCTTAATAGATCGTAAGTTCTTCAAGGCAGCGAACTGCCTTTTTATCTTGTGTTTGCACAGTACTTGTTATGTTGAGATTCTGGTCAATAACTGAGSATTGTAAATGATCTTATAAAAGACTGACTATGTTTATGATTGATATTGATGATCCTCATGGCACCAAGGATCTTATTACTGTTGCTGTTTGTTACAAGACTGTTTTCAAGTGATTAGAGCTTAGCCAAAACTGTTGGAGTTTGGCAAAAGCTTTCCAAGCTGGTGAGTTTTGTTAGATTTGTTGTATGTGGAAACTTCAGTTAAAATGCAGTGTTGTTGGAACAAGGCTAGGGGAGAGGGAGTGTTTCCTTCGGCTTCTTAATGTGAGTTGTCTTGTTTGTTTGAAGATTTAAATCATCTTGGTTTGGATTGAGGATTTTAAACTTCTAAGGTTTATCAGTGTTTTTGCATGGAGAAATCATCCATTTGGGCCAGTTTGGGAGGCATTGAAAAATCAGTATGGGCTGGGTAAAGACTTAGATTTTAGCAGCTGCGTTTGCAGAAACTTCCTGCAAGCTGGACTGCTGGTACGTTAATTGAAATCAGGGAGTTTTTCTGTCCTGTGTCCTCATCAGCATCTTAATTCTGAGACCTAAAAGCTGCTTAATTTGAGCACAGGAGAAAAACCCTGGCCTTGTAGAGGAGGTGGGTTGGAACAAGGAGTATGGGAACAAGTGGGGTTGGCCTTGGAATTTGACAGAGCAGGGGAAATTTCGGTAGGTTGTGGAAAGCAAAGCAATCGGGAGTTGGGGGTAGGGAGAAGGAGGATGGCTCCTGAAGCCTGAGAAGAAAAAAGTAGAGGAACTGGACTGAAAACCAGTAGGGCAGGGAAAAACAGGTAAGAAGAAACCGGTCTGGTGAGGGTTCAGGGTGTGAGGGTGTCAGCTCTTTTCTTGGCTGTGCAGGGAACCCCGAGGGAAAAGAAGGAGCACTGAGTTCGGATGAGGAATCTTCAGAGTCTGAAAATACTCAGTGGGGCAGCATGCAAAGTCTAGGTGAAGAAGTGAAGATAGTTGGAAGGTGAAATATAAGGAACTATGTGTGAAATGTGAGGACGGGGGTCAGGAAGTGTAAGATGTGCTGGACAAGGAGGCTGATGAAAAATCAGAATTGTAGAGATTGGAAATAAGCAGGAAAGGCTGATGGGCTTGAAACAAGGAGTCAGCTTGAGAAAGTAACTAGGCAGGCATCTATGTTATTATGGGTGCAGAGCAGAAATGCTCAAATGAGTATGGGCAGAAAAGTCCAGAAGTGGTGACTGTTTTTTGCTGAACTATTTCAGGACTCCTCATTCTCATCCTTTATTTGCTTTTACCAAATGTCTGTATTACCCAGTTTGCCTCTTCTCTCTGTGGGGTAGGACAAATACAGTCCATTACTACTATTGTTTCTTCTGTTATGGCAAGTGGCAAAGCGAAGTGTTAAACCCGCGTGCCACTGTGATGCTGCATGACACATGATGCGATTTCTCTTTTCCCAGTTTGGTTTTATAAAGGAATAGGAGACTGCAAGTAAGAAGCTTAAATCAAGATAATAGTCATGTCAAATATTCAAAGCTGGAAAATTCCAGACTTAAGTTGCTTAACTACTTCTCGTTTTGTACTAAGAGAGCATTTTTAGTGACAATCTACTTTTTCATATATTTTCTTGCCTTATTTGATACATGGAGAGGAGCAACTCTGAGGCCAGATCAGAGGGCTGTGAAGTAGATGAGAATCGCTTCTAAAGTTTTTTGCCAAAATGGGAAGATGTGCCTCTTACAAGTGAGGCAAAGGATCTTTTGGCACACCAGCATGTGATACGGTTAGAAAGGCAGTGGCCTCTTTGTCAAGGCAAGAGACTATCTCCTAGAGTATTGGAATGTATCTCTCCAGTTGACATTACTCAGCAACTCAAAGACAATCAGAAGAAGCATTTAAATAAAGATTTTTCACAAATGGCATTTTTCTGGGCCTAGCTTAAACCCCTGCACTGAGAGTTGCAAGTAGTGTCATTCAGTATTAGAATTCAAATACTGATATTCCAAAGCATCAGAAAGATGAAGGCAACAGAATAGTTAGTACCACTGCCATTTTTGAAAGTTTACTTCAAGTTTGTATGTGTTTTCAGACTCTTCATGTCTACTTCCTTTTTGTTGTATTTTGATTATCAACTGTGTTAATTCACAGTTTTGTTTTGAACTAATACTATTTGTGGAATGGGAAGAAAACAAAGTGATTATTGATAGTTATTTTAATATTCCTCTGAAAATATTACGATGACTGGACAGATTGAAATCACATGCTTTATTTGACTGTGATGCAGTCYGTTAACGTGAAACATAAAATGTAACCTGTAGGGTACAGAAATGTATTTTTGGAAGTGATGCTTTGAAAACATTTAAAGGGGAGCAGAACTACTGCAATACTAATTTGGTTGTGATTTTATTAAATTGGCTCTCTAGACTGTCAGCACCAAGTTCACAAGAGATGGAGATGGTTGTAAAGAAAAAAAAAAAAAAGGAATGAGTATGGATCTGGAAAATGTGTTCTCCCATGAGAACAAAAGAGCTGAATTTATTCAGTTGAAGAGGTGTTTAAGAAGTGGTTTGAGTACTGTTCATAAAAAGAGATGATACTGGAGACTTTAGAGCTCTTTTGTTTAGGAGATTTATAATAATATCTGATAGTCAGAAGTTAAAACCAGAAATATGATAAGTTTTTAACAGTAAGATATATTAAATGTCAGAGTAGTTCTTCCACTCCTTTAGCTCTCTAGATGAAATTACCTAGTTCAGGGTTTTTTTGCCTGATTTAAGTCAGCTATCGCTTGAAGTCCCATTGTCTATGATCATCTATTTTTACTGCCTCCATTGCATGATATATCATTTGACCTATATATAATATATATAGCTAAATATATCTCATAAGGATTGACAGAGCAGCCATCCTTTCATTAGAAAGTGGAGAGCTTCTCTATCTGGTTGTTTCTCTTAACACAGCAAGGAAGAAATCCAGTTTATCCCCATCACTTGAGGCATCTGGGTCTCTGCAGTTGCATCATTTGATTACCTCAAGTTAGCAGTAAATACAGTGGACTTGATAGAAATTGTATTAAAAGCATTGCATATAAAGTAGTACTTGAGATCCAGATGTTTTGAATTTTCTGAGCAAATGTCAAGCCTGGATGCAGTGGATGGGAAAGCTGTGCAGCTGTGTGTCTGCTCTCCTGGCATGTGACTGGGAATACATGCTGCAGCACATGGTGTTAAGAAAGGGCTGCGGTGCCCTAAGCCTCCCTGGGCAATCTGCACATATTTGTACTTTAGTTCTTGTTCAGAATAATTCAGTAATGATTTTAAAGGCATGCTGTAGCTGACATTTGTTTCACATATATATATGCCATGATAAATCTACTTCTCTGCCTTTCAGGAGGGAGATACGTTCATTTTWTTTTTTTCATCCTGTCTGGCAGGTCTTCAGACAGGCAGATATTTAACTTTATATTGTGAGCGAATTCCATAAAAATGCTTATGATTAAAAATTAATGTAGGTGCAAGTGTCCTAGAATTAATGTTAGTTGGTATTAGGTATGTTTTTCAAGCCGAGTCTTTAGTTTGATTGATAGATTCTGATAACAAATGTTAATCAACTGATTCATGGTAAATAATTTTAAATTATCGCTTCCCCCCCGCCTTGATCTCAGTTCTCCGATTTAAATGTTTGTAAAAAGTAGCTTTTAATTTCTTGTCAGATTTATGTTGCTTGGGAAAAAGCAATGCCTGTATGAAGTGAGCATTCACGTTTTCTTGTAATTTAATGTTGTTACAAATGAGTGCTACATTGAGGATTATAAATATTTTTAGTAGTTTTTCAGTGTCTCAGAAAGTAGAGGTGGGAGGTGTCCACTCTTTCTTCCTAAAGGTTAAAGTTTTTCCTTCTAGTACAATAGTAGTGAATTATGGTTTGTTTAATTGGTTTTTACTGGTTAAAATACATACACTCCGAAAGTCTAGCTTAAGTAGTATAAAACTGCAAGCATGTGTGCTAAAGCATCAGAACAGCTCTTGAGCCACGGTAACCTCATTAACAAAAGAACGCTGTTAAGCTTCTTAAAGTTTTGTTAAAGGTGAAGGTTTTTTGTGTGCCTGTGTAGTTTTTACCTCTAAATGGAAGTATTTTCAGCAATTAGATAAGGAATGCAGACACCTGCCTTATTGTATTTGTGTGCATGCTAGAAAGGACTAAATTAGCACTTGTGACTTCAGTGTGTTACAGCAATGCGATGGCACATGTTATGAGGGCTTTTTCTTGAAGGGTTCTGTGAGATGGTATTGACTGCCTCACCTATGGGTTGGATCTTACAAACTGAGAAACTGTGATCTGTCAGATGTTGTCAGTGCTCGAAACCGTCGGAGAAGGTACTTTCCTATTCCTTGTGTGTGTAAATCAACGTATATCTGAGTCAGTATAGGCATAATGGTTGTATTTATTGTCATTAAAGGGCATGAAGCATTGTTAAAAGAAAATTGGGTGTTTGCATTAACATATCTTCTAAAGGGTGCGGGGGGGAAAATGTCTGCTTTTCAGGATCTATAATCTGCACATGTGAGAATGCAAGTTTTGAAATGTCACAAGGCTAGGGCTGGGTTTTAAGTTCTATGATCTGGAGAAAAAATTCCCTGTTAGGCTTGGGTTCTAGTGATAAGTTTAGTTTGAGAGATAACAACTTAGTGTTTTTAGTGAGTGTAAATATAGTGACAGCACTGTGCAAACATAAGAACAAATGACTTGTAGGCAATAAAAAAAAATTAGAAACTTCTCTATAGCGAAGTCCTGTTAACAAGCTTCATAGAGGTGCCTGTTAAATGTAATGTTGGTTTACAATTTTGTGTTGTTTACTGGAAGGTAGAGCTTTGTGAAGTTGTATGTGAGACCGAACAGAAGTATTTAGTTGATATTTTGGTGAAACAAAGTAAAACTAATACTTTTCTGCCTACAGTTAAAAATAGAACTTCCTGAATATCTTATCTGCTGCAGATGTGACATTCACCAGCAAAGCCAGCCAGTATCTCAGCTTTTAAGTAATCTTCAACTTGTTTCTGGTTGAAAGAAGCTAGCTAAAGAAAACACACTCTAGGTACTTTTCCTACCTCTCTGCCTGCCGTGGCAGAGCAGCGTGCACGCTCAGCAAGGTTTCGCAATACAGCACCCTTGAGCTACTGGTTAGCTGCTGCCAAAAGCAGCTGTGTCCTCCCTGCCAGCCACATGGTCTTGCCCCTCTCATGCACTGGTACCGGTGCTTATCTGACCTTACGGTAAGATGAATTAGCAAGAAAAACCTAGGCAGTATTTCATTTGTTTATTTTTGGGGAGGGTAGTTTTCAGCCAGTTTAGTTCCCTAAGCTGACTTACCTTCAGGGCAGATGGGTATTTAAGTGGCTTACGTCAATTAAGTTTAATTCAGTAAGGAATTGGCTTAGGCAAAAGTGATGAGTCAGCTTAAAACCTTCTTTGAGTAAATCCTCTTTGTGAATGGCAGTCCTGACTACTGATTTTTAAAACACTCCCTTAGTAAGACAACACATCTCTAAATAAGCTTTGAGTTATGTTTAAAAGGAAGGATTCACTTTTCGGATGTAAGACGGATGTATAAAAGCCAGCAGAAGTTGACTAAATAGGTGTCAGGGTCAGTTTTTCAGTTGAGTAGCAGCATTGAAGTGGCAATTAAGAAGTGAGAGGGCTCCAAGCAGCAGAACTGTTTTGGGGACTGAGTTTGGGGTATCAGCAGCAGCTTGGAAACACTCATGAAAGGTTTGGTGAAGTCAGTGGTGAGTGTTGCCATCGCTGGCAGGGAGCAAAGTTCGTGCCTGAGAGAATTGAATCTAGGACCGGATGGGTGTCTGGGGAGGATATCAGAAGTGCGGTACCTTGGAGATGTGTGTGAGAGGGAATTGGGTATAAGRTTGGCTGGATGTGGGGAGGATCTTGACAGTGGAGCACCTCCAAGGAGGATCTCGGTTTGGTGTAGAAGCATAGGGTGTAACTGGGGAAGGGTGGAATGTGAAAAGGCATGTCGAGGTAATAACAAAAACCACAGAGCAGCTATTGGGGGGACTTGGAAGGTGGCCTTGTCACCAGTGTTTGGAGCTAAAACTCATCAAAAGATTGTGACAGTGTGACTGGGGGATTTTTCAAGGGCCCCGAATGGGTCAAGGTTGAAATTGTCAGGTCATAGAGGAGGAGTTTGTAATATTTGAATTAGATGAACAAGATTTTGGGACTTCGTTGTATTTTTGCCTTCCTACCAATCCCAAGCCTATTTCATGGAGATAAATCCCTCAGTTCTTAACTAGTCATCGATGGCAAGGGAACAGGGATGTAGGCTTTGTTCTGCCATGCTACAAGGGTCTTGATCGTTTCTTGATTCTGTTCCAGATAGGAAAATTAATTTGGAATTAGTATAATTAGGGTGTGCTAAAGGCATGGTGAGGCATGATCTGTCACTTTTAATGGCCCATTGAATTGTTTAAGTCTGCCATTTAATACAGCTAGCCTCCTGGCGAGGCTTGCTCTAGACATATGTTGCATGATCAAATAAGCTGGAGTATTTCTCAGTTTGTTTCTCTGCCTGTCTTTTTGTGGGTGTTTGCTAGAGTATGAAAGGCTCTTGCGCCCAGTGATGAGCTTGGTGGTCTCACCGTGGTTTGCAGGATGGGGGCGATTCTGTGCTGTACTGTTAACTCTCTTGGCTGAAGGAGCTGATTGACATCAAGGGCTGAATTAGTGAATATCAAAAACTGAAGCGACTAGGTTTTTTATTTTTGTTTTCAAATACTTTTCTATTTCAGTATATTTAATTGGCAATGGGACAAAAATAAAGTACAGTGATATCAACACCCTTTAGCCAGCAACAGAGAATCAAAGGCTATCTTTCATAGCTTTCTGAAAGAGTTATTTTCAAGATGAAATATCTATGGAGAATCTTGTTGAAACTATTTTGATTTATATTGTACTTAGGCTGAAGCTCTTTCACACACACGGTGATTAGGATTCTTTATAGCAAAATGTGAAGTTGGTATCAAAGCTGAAAATGCATAATACTTCAAAATTGATTTATTTAATCTTGGATTACAGTGTAAACAGCTAAAAATAAGACTTTTAAAAAACCTTGATACACAACACATTCTTAGAAAGAGTGGCTTATCCTTGATTGGGAAGGCAGCTGAAGTACTGCATAATTATCTAATTCTGTAGCATAAACAAATTGTGACACACTTCTCTAAGGTGGATACAGTCCAGAATCACTTGACTTGAACAGCAATTCCACACATGCTTAAAAGGGAATTTCAGAATAAAAAGTAAACTACCATTGGGTGGTTTTTTTTTTTTGGCAATGTTGAGATAATTAGTAGATGGAGAAAGTATTGCCTGTGTTTGGAAATTACTGTTTAAACACTTGGGTGTCGTCTTCTTCCCCCAGATTACATCTTTTGGATAAGACTAAGACTCAGTATGAAAGATACAATATGGCACATACGTAAAATCCCTGAACCCCAAACTGCAGAATAAGCTAACTACAAAACCCAAGAAAAATTGATTTAACGACCATCATGGCTGTTGGATCATAAATCAATGTTAGTAGTATCTAAATAGTCTCTAACACTATAATTGATGACTAACACAAATTAATGATAATCATCAGGTTATGAGCTAGAGAAAGCGTAACTGACCTCTCCTTTGTATAATTAAGAAAATAATTGGAAATGCATGTAAGGACTGGAAATGCAGTAGATAATTTGTCAAAATTCAATTAAAGAACATGTGTATTCATATTGTGTGTTCACATGCATATTCCCAACTGTATGCAGTGTACTGGGTGATGACATTAAAAAAAAAAAGTGTATGCTACTTTGTGTTGGTTTGAGTTGTCTTATCTTTGCTTTTCTGCCAGCTCATAGTTTATTCAAGGAAAAACCTAGCGGTGCTCTTGTGGTTATGGGTGTACTGAGATTTGTGATAGGCACCATGTGCTCAAGACTCTGCACGGGCATTTGAATTCCACTTCTGTGTTTAATGTAGCTTCTCAGTTGGGCCAGAATTATTTGTTTAGAAAAATGTTTACTAGTACCAGCTTGCAGAACAGATGGTTAAAAATGCTGTCCTTTGAAATGATGGTCTAATTTCTTGTGTGTCTCGAGATTCCTCTGAGTAATCAAATACAGACCTTTCCTAAACACATCTACACGTGTGAGCTTCCCGTTTCTTCATTTCATAATGCTTCAGACAGTGAATTCTTCTTTTAGAAGTACTTTGATAATCCATTGTAGCTTACTTCTTAATCACAGTTTGATTTTGATGCTTCTATCTTGTCTGTATGGCAAAAGACGTAGTTTTGACTAAAATGCCATGTTTCACAGAGGTTTTAAAAAATTACTTTCCTCAAAAGGAAAGCAAAAGCGTTTTAATTAAAAATGATCAGGTATTTTTGGATCAGCTTTATTTTGCATCTGGACTGGTTAGCCATAAATTTGTGTTGGCTCTAGGGGAACTTTGGGAGTAAATCTCATGTCATCAAGAAGAACAACTGTTATGAAAACTTCTTTTTGATTTCACTCAGTTCTCAGCCCTTGGAAACTGCAGCTTAATGCACACATGGTCCAGTATTTTAATGTACTTGTTTATAGCCAGGACTTCAGAAGAAAGTGACTCTCCAGTTACCTGTATTAATCAAAAGTAGCTACAATATACTTATATAGGAGTCCAAGAAATAACATATTTCTTAAGCCTTTTGCCTTAGTCAAGGGGAGCATACGCAGAGACTGAATGAGAAATCCTAGGGCTTGGCCTGATCCTTCCTTTCGCATTGTTTGTATTTAATAGTTCTCTGCAGTTTGAGTCTTCCGTACTGATTCAGCTAAACTTCTTCTTGATTTCTCATAACACTGTGTAATGCACTGAATTTAAGAAGCATTTTTTTTTTTTTTTAATCTTAATGAACGGCTAGTTTCAGGTAAGTTCCTTTAAATTGATCTGCAGTGTGGAGCATGATTACTGTTCTTGAAGTGTGTATTCAGGAAGATGATGAGGGGAAAAATTAACTGCTGAACCCTGCACACTTCTCTTAAGCAGTGATAGAGTGGTAGGCTGGGATTTTTTTTGTTTGGGCTGTTTTTGTTGTGGTTTGTTTTTTTTTTAATATGGTATAGCTACAAATGTTTTTTCCAAGAAATTGTGAAATAAACCCTTTAATTTTTGCTTTTAAAAAAATCTTTCTCTTTAGCCTGTTTTTGGAGTAAAATGTCAAGATGTTTGTGATCAGGCTGACTCTTGGATTCTGATTGATTGATGGAACTATGAAGATACTGTATTTCCAGTTCCAGGAATTATTTTCCTATTGTAAAGTAAGCTGCTTTGCAAATTCCTGGTTGTCTTTTTTAATAGTTTTCTGTATGCGCTTATATGAAATTTTGGAGAAGTGTTACAAATTTATTCAGTTAAACATGATAGAAGGCTTTCAGAGCAAAACACCCTTTTAGTCCATGAGCAGGTATCCAAACACAAATATGTAGGAAGGAGTATATGGATGTTTTGTGCAATGTCATTTAATCATTTGAAATTTCAGCAACTTACCATCAACAAGATTTCTTACAACTATAGCCTCAGTGCTTCTGTTGGTAAACATTGTTCTGAATTTACAATTTGGAAAGTTGGAGCTGAGAAATGTTTGTGGGAAATGATCTGTGGAAGATTTGCTGAGCCATGAGCAGTTTTGTTTGTTTGCTTGGTTGGTTTTGTTAAAAGAAAAAGCACAGTAGTYTTTCCTATCATTGGCTGTGAATGGCACTCAGAACCTCCTACTTCTTTGTGCTGAATCTGTTTTTAGGGATTCAAGGGCGTCTTAGGGAATTACCAGTTACCTTCATTTTTAATGCATTTTCAGAAACAGCTTGTGGGAATCTTGGCACAAATTTTGATATCTCAACTTTTTCTCTTCTAGGAGTGTGTCATGTGCTTAGGAAGTAAAGTCTTATGTTTTCCCAGAAGGGCATCTAAAAAAAACCTTGAACATTTCATTGAGCTTAGATGTAAACCTGTTTTCATGCTAAGCCAGGTCATAGGATGTCTTTCTATGACTTAATAAAAGGCAAAATGCCACATGGTTCATATGGATGAAGAGAGAGAGAGAGATTTTAAACAAATGTTCATAAAGTTTGTCATAATATTCTCGAAATCTGACAGACTAGATAAAGTTCCAGTGATCATGGAAAATAGTCCATTTTTGTAAACTTCTCCCTTCCACTGAAATATCAAGTGCCTTGTACGTAGACCTTGTTACAGGTACAGAGTGAACTGTCTTGTACCAGAATATGCTGTAGGATCGTGTTAGGTAAACTACTTCTGGGAGTAATCTTGTAAATCTGTTCGTGCCTGTTCAGGGCTTCTGTTCGGTAACAGGATGATGTAGCTGATCTTGTTCTCTGGACATGTGCCTGCTAGAAGATGTTCTGTTTCACAGTATCTGCCAAACGACTCTAACTCTTCATTACTATTGACCAGGACTTGGTTTGGATCCTTGAGTTAGACTTTCTCTCTTTCACTGGTTTCTGACTTGTACGAAGCTTTTTGGCCATTACCTGATTCTTTTGGAAATAGTATCTGAAAGAGGATATTGATAATGTTTTTCCATCTAACACCTTACATGTAAGGGGTTCAGAATTTTTAAAAAGTTTTGTCGTTTTTGTTTTAAAATACAGCTGCATCATTTTATCATTAATACTTACTGTAATAAATTTCTGGAATATCTCCTTTGTGTAATTTTGTATGGTGCGTGAACATCTGGGGTTTTTGAGGTTTTCCACATATGAATGTTTGCCCACACTGTTCTTGAGATACTTGTTTTATTCTTTCTGAAGTCAGTTGATAATCATGTTTATTTTTTACCTTAATCACAACCATAAGTTTCTTTTCTTTGCATTTAGAATCTATGGAACATTTATAAAAGGCTTTTCTGTCCTCTTTTAAAAAATAAATTACCCTGTGTCCAAAACTCTTGTTCCATTAGGAATACCCCTAAACTGTGGATAGTGTCCTGGCTGTGGAAATTTTCTCCCTGCCCTCCAGTCCATTGGTGTTCTTTAAAATGCAAGTCTTTCAAGATCATATGTTCATTTTTGTGTCTTTGGCCTTTTATGTATGTGCTCCGAGGCTTATTTTTCAAAGTGGATGAAGATTTTAATACTAATACCTGTATCCAGATATTTTTAGGATATGTCTCCTGTAAAGAAAAAAAATGTGTTCCTGAGATGTTATAGAGATGAATAGGCTCTTAACATAATGTTAGTACATTATGTTAAAAATGAAATAGTTCCCCTTTACTGTGATTTCTGTCTCAAATTAGGAATACATCAGTTTTTTTCTCCCCATCAGTGAAGATGGTCAGATGTCCAGACTGTTACGACAATAAATTCCAAATAGATGTAAGAGCACTTTGGTTAAAGAATTTCTGAATGTTTTAAGATACTACACCGGGTAGAATTTAAAATACATAATTTTGGTGGGGGTTTTGGGGTTTAGTGTTTTTTGTTTTGTGTTGTGTTTTTTTTGGTTTTTTGTTTTGTTTTTGTTTTTTTTAGGAGGGGGAATTCTGTGCTATGAATAGAGTGCTAATACAGGAGATTTTCCTCGAGTCCACATTTTACCCATTTTATATACTCTCTGTATGCTAGCAGGCACGCTTTTAAAATGTTGGGTGGTGTTTTTTTTTTTCATGGTAAAAATAGCTTGCAGCTTATTGAAAAACAAGGCAGACCTGTGCCTCAAAATCCAAATGAAACTGCTGCTTAGATGAGGCTCTAAAGAGGGCATTTATATGTTGTGGAATGAATGGCATGCCTGCGCTAACTCCCGCAGGCCGGATATTTCCAAGGTATCAGACAGAGCTGTATGTACTGCTCTCTTCCCCTTTCAGATCCAAAGGTTTCTCCCTCGGCAAGGTCTGAAGGACCCCTGGCCCTGGTGGGGAGAATGGGGTGGGGAGCGGGGGGCGGTGGGGGGAAAGAAAAAATGGGCAAGGTAACTATGTATGCGTGGTTTTGATTTTTATTTTTATTTTCCACCCAATAGTTCGTAGGCTCCTTGTACTTTGTGAGCTAGCATTGTTTTTCTAATCATTGTTCTTTGAACAGTGTAGTTAGGAATTTCCTGTTCACGTTTTACTACAATGGTTTGTTTAAAATGATAGACCGCAGTCTTTTTCCTGACCTAAAACTAGATTAGCCTTGAATGTCGAAGAGAAGTCGGACAAATAAAGAGAATAGACTGTATTTGCTTATGTCATGGAGAGAGGCCTTTTAACCACGGGCTCAGTTATATCAAATACCACAAGTCATGTTTCTTAAATATTTATTAAGACAAATAAACATGGTTATTGTATGAACTGGCATGTCTCCAAATTCCTCTCTCTTTGATTCTCATGGGTGGGTTGCTTTTAATCAGGAGAAATATTTTTAATCAAGACTTCGATATCACTGGATTACCAAAACTAGCGTTACCTCAGTTCTGCATTCTCCCACGTTGTTATATGTACAAAGTGCAACAAAAGAAACCTCAGCAAAGTTCAAGTTATAAAATGCAGCAACAAACTGTCAGGAAATACTCAAATTGGGAATAAACCTGTCTTTTCTCAATGCATCTGGTGCTTGTATTAAGGAAAAAGTAGCATAGTCTTCTTACGTATTGCCAGACATTTACTTTCAAATTTTGGGGAAAAAAATCTCCCAAGCCCAGCAGTGCTAGATGCACAAGGAATTGCAGCATCCTTATTATACAATTTATGTTTATTTAGGACAAGTTCCTTGTATAACACTGCTAATCTATGTCAATAGTGCACACCTGTATTGATGGAACAGTACAGGTAATGAGGCTATTGATTTTTATATGGAACGAGATAAAATTTCAGTGTTTAAAAACAATATATGACCTCCACTTCTGGTTTTTATTTTACAGAAATATTACTGTAACATAAATTTTATTATGGTGTGACCCAAAAGTTTTATCCAGTTTTGGAGGGATGGCACATTGACTTGCCTGAGTTGGCTACTGATCGTTACTGACAAGCGTCAAACTTGTGAATATACACTATAAAATGCTCTTGGGTATTTTTAATGCAAGAATGTCTGTGAAAATGTGCATGTGAAATTCTGATAAACCTACTAAATTAATTTTTCAAGCTGGGAGATGTCAGATTTGTAAGGTTGCGGAGTCTATAGCTGATATGACACACAGGCATGTCATTACAAGGGTGTTGCCAGTTAAAATACTCAGCTGTTATGGTATTTCCAGCTTAGCATCTAACTTTGTTCCACCCAGTAAATAGTCACATAAATAGGACTAGCTGTGGAGTTTTAAAGGAAATATTTAATGTATTTTTAAAGAAAATAACATTTGGAAGGGAAAATATTTGGGTAGCTTGCACGTGAATGTCTAGGGTAGGGTAGGGAGATGCCTTGCATGGTACTGAGCTTGATGTGCTAAAGAAGCTCGCAGTAGATGTTATGTGGAAAATGTTACCATTTATAGAAATCAGGTATTTCCGTGAGTACCGGAACTAACGAAGCCTGGTTTCCTGTGGGTCTGTGTCTTACAGCTGATTGACTTCGGTGTCTGGGAAGGTGAACGTTCTGGTGGACGCTTTCTGCTTTGCATTTGGGGTATTTGCATCCACTTGCTCCTGAGTAGATTTTCTGATACCTGGTTAGATGTAAACATGGGCTTCTCACTTGCTACTAGGCCTCCTACTTTCATAAACTGTCATAGGTATTTGAATTATCTAGGGAGTTTCCCTAAAATTTGAAACTCATCAATGGAATAAAAACCAAATAGACTAAGGTCTATTAATTAATATTGTTATTAATAAAAATCACATATTCATATTTTTATATGAGGTGGGACTACAAGCCCTTGATTTTTTTTATGCCCCTGTTGTCTGCTAGCTTCTAGTAGCCAGTTCATTGAAACTGAAGCCAATTCCTAAAAACCAAGTGATGTTTYTACCTAGTAAGTAATAGGAATACATTTTGAGATTAGTGTGCCAGATTTTGTGGAATAGGCTTGGACTATAATCGTTCTGTAGTGTGTGTGCAATTGATGCACTATTCCCCCCAAATGAAACAAAGCATTAGACAGATTTAACTTTCCAGTGTAGCTGTTAGGCTGCATTGCCTGTGGTACGCTGCCTGGCTTTTAGGTTTGGTTTCCTGTATGCATGAACAAACAGTGCAATCTTGAGTAGAGATCCAAAGTCCTGCAGAAGGTTTATTGGTGAGATACTTGCTATTAATGTACCTCCTGGAGGTGTTAGCAGTCGTTTTTTGTTCGTAAGGGTCAGAGATGTATTGCATGAAATACTGTCAAGGCTAGTGGGTGCCATTGGATTCGCTGTCAGCAAAGATTGTTCACTTTGGTTTTGACCTTAGAATAGACTCATAGAATCATTAAGGTTGGAAAAGACCTTTAAGATCATCGAGTCCAACCATCAACCCAGCACCCATGCCTACTAAACCACGTCCTGAAGTACCACATCCACACGTTTTTTGAATGTCTCCAGTGTTGGTGACTCCACCACTTCCCTGGGCAGCCTGTTCCAGTGCTTGACTACCCTTTTGGTGAAGAAATTGTTCCTAATATCCAATCTAAACCTCCCCTGGCACAACTTGAGGCCATTTCCTCTTGTCCTATTGCTAGTTACTTGGGAGAAGAGACCAACACCCACCTCTCTACAGCCTCCTTTCAGGTAGTTGTAGAGAGTGATAAGGTCTCCCTTCAGCCTCCTTTTCTCCAGGCTAAACAACCCCAATTCCCTCAGCCGCTCCTCAAAAGACTTGTTCTCCAGACCCTTCACCAGCTTCGTTGCTCTTCTCTGGACACGCTCCAGCACCTCAGTGTCCTTCTTGTAGTGAGGGGCCCAAAACTGAACACAGACCTTCATTAAGCACGTATTTTTCTAGCTGGAAAAGCTGGAGTTCAGTAAGCTTGGGTGTGAATAAACAGGGCCCTCCATCTTCCATGTGAATGCTTTTCGTGTAGCAATACGGGTGAGTAGTTTATTCCACTAGATGAAGTGAGGTGAATAAGGTGAGTAAGCAATTTCATTATGAGACGCTCTCAGTTGTGTCTAAATGCTATGTTGCAAATGTGGCTCGTGCTTTGAGCTGGTCGGGAGCCAGGTGGCTGTGGTTAATTCATCACCGAACCTGAGCTAACAAGCCCTGTGTAGGCTAGGTTATATTAGATGAAGCTCCGTGTATGCACGGGAGCCAGGGAAGAGCTGCTTTGGGTCTGCTGGAAACATCCTGTGTAGACAAACTCTGCAAGTGTTTGTGTGGAGTAATTCATTTACTATATGAATTTACAGTACCTTTACTGTAATGTTACTCTCTTTACAGTGATCAGTTAACGTTGTTTTTGTGCAAGTTGTAGGCGCTAGTTATTTCTCATAGGGTTGTATTTATAAAGCATACATAAAATGTGTATTATCATAGGATGTATCACCAGTGTTTGTTAAATTGATTCATAACTTTCGTATCTGTTGATTTGCAGTAGTATAGCATTTTGTATATAATAAGGTTATCTTAAGCAAAGATCTTTGAAATGAAGCCATGATTTCGGGAAGATTTCTAATATAATCAATCACAATAGCTACCTGGAAAGGTAAGTTGAATCTTCAAAGTAGACAACTAAATTACTCTCTTCAAATACTTGATAAACAGAAAAGCACCTTTTTTTTCCCCAGTCTTCCAAAATCCTGCTTTAGATTCATTGCCCTGTCTCCCAGCTGTGTTACTGCAATGCCTTTTCTCACCTCCTCTTCTAGTTGTTGTGAAATACCAGTCCTAAAATGTTGTTTGCCTATTTTAATCATGCCTCTCCAAAGCAAGAGAGAGTATGGTTCAGTGGTACTGGTTTGGGATTTGGGAGATTGGGGTTCAGTTCTCTGCTCTGCCACCTGCTTTTTTGTGTAGTGTTATTTTTAAACTCCTTGTATCTGGTGTTCAGGTGGGTACTAATTATGGTATTTCTTAACTTTACGGTGGTGTTCTGATTATAGATGAATAATGTGATTGTATGAATACAAATAAAACAAGAGTAATGTAAAGATTCAGTTCTCTTATTTTTGGATTTGTTTGCCAATGTTTGTGCTTTTCGTTTGTAAAGCACTTCCTAAAATCAGTGATACTTCAACACTTTCAGTTACAGCCTTCCAAAGGCAGAAGACCTCAGTTCCTGAATCTTGTATTATTTTGCCTAGATACTTGAAATAAAGTTTTGCTGATGACACCAGGAAGAAATGTAGCAGTGAGCAAGCGAGCAAGCTTGACTTGAGGATGGAATGGTGTGGTCTCTCTCTCCCTCTTCCCCCCACTTCCTTTCTACCTTGCTGTCAAAGGCAGTAGGGATAATGCTTTTTAAGGAGCATTAAAAATTGTTGGGGTTTATTGATCTTTATATTCATATTACAATTGCGCTTGCCAAGTAAAGTACGATAAACATAGATGTTTCTCATTTTCTGCAAGTGGACTTTCTCTCATGTGTTAAGCTGTGTCTTTTTAGCTATGTAGCTTGAGTTAAAAGTTTTCTTTGTATTAGGTTGATGGGGGTGAGTAATAGGTGTCTGCCACAGTACAGAATGGTTGGCAGCTTAGCCTGTAGCAGTTTTGTTTGGGGAAAGCAGTAGCCATAAGGTCATCAGAATACTGCGGAAATTAGTAAGATGTGTGTGACTATTGACAGCATGTGATAGGAAAACCTGTATTTATAATGAGTGTCAAGTACCCCTCCAGTTTCTCCACCGAGACGCTGCATCGCGAAGCATGGTCAGCGCGTGCTGCTCCTGTGCCAGCCCCGGGGMCGGGAGCTGCCTCTCGCTCCTGCGCGCTGAAACGAGCTTGAGGAGCACGTGCCGCAGGCAGCACGGCGAGGCTGGCGTGGCGCTCACGGGGCACCGCTGGAGCTGGCCGCCCTTGCAGAGGAACTGGCTGACCTCCGCTCTGGAGGGCTGGGGTGGCTCCCACTGCTGCGAGAAGGCATTTGTGTGCTTCCAGGAAAGAAAGGTGGAGACGGTACTAAGAAATGAGTATTTTTGTTGCTGTTTGGATAGCTATGTATTTTGTACAGTCAAAATTTACACTTACAAAAGCTTGTGATTAACAGCAATGTAAAGGGAACAGAGTAATTCGTGCCGTTAATGTGTGTGTGTATGGGGAAGCCATGTCTGATCTGGAAGGTGTTAGAGAGGTTTGAGAATGCTTTTGTAGTTCTCTTGTTTTGGAAGTCGGAGATCAAAGTGGTGTAGGTTCAAAACAATGGAAGAATGTGCTGGGCTTAATTGTACAAAAAACCATGAGGATGAGCTGTTTACTGAGAACAAGGTGAGTTCATTTTCATGGCTACTTTTGAAGGAAGCAAGAAATAAAATTAATCTTGGATCTCTGAAGACAATTTTTTTTTTTTTCTAAACGTTGAAGTTTGATGTATGTTAAAAGTTGCTAGAAGAACTTGTCCATGCTTACAATATCTTACAAGATCTTTAGTACCTGTTAAATTAAACCATGTAAATGCTGCTATTGAAAATGGCATTTCTGTAATTTGTTTTCCTTTTAAAAGCAATTAGAGTCCATATACAAGAGCTCTTTAAACATTTTTGTTTACTTTTATACTGTTCTTGGATCCCATAAAATGTTACATTGTGAAATCATTTTGGCTCAGTTGTCAATAGATTGTGTGCTATCCTTTTAAGTATTCTGGATTTATATTATGGCAACAACGATGCCATCCCATCCTTTGCTTCTGTCAGCATTTATTTTCTGGGAAGAAGTAAATGCTGAATAGTGCCCCTTTTATGTGTTTGCTGGAATTTTGAGAAGTACAGATCATTCAGTCTGTAGAAATGTGCTTACGTCCATGGATGTCCGCCCTTAGCATCGCTGTAGTGCCACCTCAGAAAGCAGGGTGGTTTAGAGATGTCTTTGATAGTTGATAGTCTGCCTTGCATATTGCTCCCTGTTTTAGAGAGTTTGGGGGGTTGTTTTGGTTTGGTTTGTTGGGTTTTTTTGTTGTGTTGGTTTTTTTTTTTTTTTTTGGGGGGGGGGGAGTGGGTGGGGTAGGATCGGTGTTCTTCCCCAGATCGGCATTCCACTTGAGACTTGACTGGTGTCTTAAATTAATGTATTTATTACTGCTTCTTTGTTGAGAGGAGTCAGGGAAAATTAATCGTCTCCATAAAACTAACTTTTGCAGGAATTAGAAGCATTAACTCATTGTGAGTAAGATGTATTGCTCAATATATGGCCAGAGAGAAGGAGGGGGTCTAGACCAGTCATATCTATAAAACTTAGGTTTCCATTAAAATGTAGCACAGCAACAGGGTTTAACTGGAYGTGCAGTGAGGCTGCTTGCATCAGAAAGTTGTTCTGAAAAGAGATTGAAGATGATCAGATAGGCTGAAAAGCAGTGCTGCTGAATGATGATTAAAAAWMCYTTGTTAACTGGGGGGGGGGGAATAGATTTAATGCAATATGATAATTTATTTAACTGGTGGCATCTTCATTGTACTCTAGTTAGAATTTGAGGGCAAAATTGTCAAGGAAGCTAACTGCTYGAGGATGTTAAAAATTTAGGATCAGACTTTCAACTATGATGATGAGTAGGGAAGGGATGGACTGAAGACCTTTGCTCTTCTGACAACTTCCATCTTCAGTAATTGCTTGTTGTGCTGTGGCAGTATGAAATCGGAAAATCCCAATGCTATGAAAAAGAATCCTGTGGATTTAACACTGGGAAGGGCCGAGAGTGGCAATGTATGTAAACATCTAAGTTCACTTATGGGGAAGTAAGACCTGCAAAAGGAAGCTAGATGAAGGATGATGGCAGAGGACAGGCTTTCCTGGCAGCAGCGGYGGTCTAGGAAATGGTGAGAAAATCTCTTTTCAAATTAGTTGTTCAGTTGTGGTGTGCGTACAAGATGGGGGAGGAAAGAGGGAGTACTCCTGTTTCTTTTTCCACAGCTGTCTTATGAGAGACTGTCTTCTTGCTTAATGGGTAATAGTAAAAGGTTTTTAGAATATGATACAACATGAAAATGTGTGGAGCAGAGTAAGTGCGTAAGAGTCATTACCACATTTTTCTGGGAATTTCCTGTCATGCTTGTACGCTCTCCTGCCTTCCCATGCGCCATCGTTTCCCTTTCAGTTCACTTGGGTTTCCTAATAGCCTTTGAGGAGCTGGTGGTAAGTTTTTGAAGTCCTGGTCTCTTAAACAGACTTTAGTCACAGACTTTTCAGCACACATTAAGCATCTGCTGTCTGGAACAGTAATCGTGGTTCAGTTTCCTTCATGCCCTCCTTTTACTGGATCTCCTGAAGCATTGCTCATCAACCCAACAAAGCAAGCAGGCTTACACCACTTCTGAAAACTGGGGATTTTTTTCTCTTTCAAGCCACTCAGAGATTGAATCAGTAGATCTTTCAGCAATTGGAAATAGCTGGTATTGTTGGGAAAAGTTTGTTACCTGTCTCAGATTTTGCTGATCAACTCTTTAAGTCCAGGAGACAATTCTACCTACTATCCTCACTTCAAAGATCGAGAGTGTCCCATTGATGGTTAGGTCTTGCCCATAAATAATTTTGAAGAAAGTAGGTAAATTGGAGTTAAAGAAAATAAAAGTTTAGATGCTTCCTCTGCTAGTAACATGAAGGTCTGTGAAATGCAGGGAACAGTTACTTTGACAAGGCTTCGTATCATTTCTGTGGACAGGTAATTTTCTGTATTTTAAATAAAGGAAACATTATGTCCCTTCTCTAGCACTGAGAAGAGCTTGTATTTCTAATACGTCAGACCTAAACCACACTTCTCTGAATGCATCTGTCTAGCCTGCTTGTTACTCAGTACCAGACAGGCCTCTTGGAAATGCAAATGTTCTTCCTCCACTTCTCCTCCTGTAGTTCATTTAATCTGCATTTCTGATGTCTTTGTGGCTTTTCTGTTGTTGCATGTAAGTGCTCTCTGCACTAAAGATAGACTTGATCATATTTGAGAAAAAGAAAAGAAGCTGGGCGGAGATTTTAATTGCAGTTACTATGAAAAAAAATAGTTTTTAGTGAGCATATTCTTGAGGATATGTCTCAAAACACAGTAGCTGTCTCTCTTTGCACACCTTTCTTCTAATGGTTGTTTGGTCAATCAATCATTACATGTGTTTAGTAGTTCATTTCCTTCATGAATATCTAATTATTTCCTGAGTAGCTCCCAGTGTGTGTTGTTTTTTTTAACCAATCTTAACGGATAAATGGATTAATTAGGTGGTTTCCAAACATATTATCCATGTCAAGTTCCTATGTTGTTAGGTCTTAACCTTTCATGAGCAATGACGGAAGTGTTTGTATTGGGGATTACTGTTCCTGGGGGCAACAGTACCATTGCCTAGCAGTGGATATTCAAAGGTGCTTTTGAGGTTTTGGATTTTCATTTGCTGTATACTTGACTTCCTCAGAAAAGAATCAGACTTTTWAAATAGGCTTTGTTCTTCCCCCAAAACTTTAGAAAGCTCTTTTTAAGATATGGGTCCTGATGCCTAAATGTGCTGTTCCTAACTGAGATATTTTTGTGATGCATATGTAAGGTTTTTCCATATTTATTAAAGTTTCATAGCCAAACGTAGACACATTCTAAAGTGCTAGAATTAAGGTCTGCATTGTCATTATTGTGAAATCGTCTTTATTTATGTGGCTGCATTCTGGTTTTGTTTGGGTGCGTTTTTTGGTCTGTGGGGCCCCCCCCCCCCCCGGAGTGAGGCTTAGTGTACCCTTAGGACGCTGCAAGTTGGATTAACAGCTTTTTTTATGAATAGTAGATCTCGCTCACCTCCTGCCTCCTCTGCATTGCCTTTTTTGCTCATCTGATATCAAAGTAAACTGATTCCATTCAGTGACCATGGGAAACCCCCCAAATTACTGCTTTCCCCCTTCCCCATTACTTTTTTTGCAGTTCTAATGAGTTGAAGCAAACCTACTAGTAGCTTACTGTATGATCAGATGAGTGTCAGAAGTAGTAGTGCTATGAAATGATGGGATTGTGTAGTTTAGGGCAGCAGAGGGGGTTGCATTTGAAGACAACAGGGATCTTTCCAGTTCAGTGGCACCAAGCTGTTAATCCAGCTTTCGTGCAAAAGCTACAGGTGGAGTTTATGGTGTAGTTGGAGGTGGGTAACTGTTGAGTGGAGTGCACAGGGGAGAATAGAGCCATGTTCTGCTTTGGGTTTTCGGAGTCTCAGAGCAGAGGGATGTAGAGGGCAGCACCTGATACATTGGGTAGTTCCATTTTTCCCCATCCTGCTGTTTAGGCTGTGGTCTGTTCACACTACTCCCAGCCATTCCCATCCGCTCCAGCTCTGCTGTTAGTCTTTCTCCCTGTGCTTCTCCTTCTCTGTCTGTGCCACTTCTTGCCTTCCGATTGCCACCTCCTCTTCTTCCAGCACCTGGTTCCTGTTCTCCTCATCCTTCTGTATCACGGTGTGCCTGCTTCCTTCTTTTCCTCCATGGTATTCAGGTGCTAACAGGGATTGCATTGAGACTGGAAGAAGAAACTGGCTTCCTAGTCTCTGTTCCCGAAATACAAGGAGCAGGGCTGTACTGGAAATGTTTTTCTGGAGCTGCTCCGTGCAGCTGGAGCAGGCCTCGCGATGTCCTGGCGCACTGGGGTGGAGTGAGTGTGTAGCCAGGAGAGGTCCTGAGAAGCTGGCGCATGTTCAGCGGAGATTAAATCTGCAAAGGCTTCTGTACTTCAGAGTTACGTTGAGCATGTGTGACAATATTCCCCCTCTTTCACTCCCCTGTGCCTTGACCAGACTTGAACCTTTTTCTGTGGGGATAGTAGGAGACCTAAAAAATTCAGGTCCCGGTGTTAGTAGCACTGAGATTATCTGGGAGACTGCTGTGAGAATTCTAGCACGGGGGTGGGGAAGGACAGCATTTTTTTTCTCTGCTTTATTGTTTCAAATGTCTGAGCTGTTTTAATTGAAACTTCTCACAAGAGATGAGAATGAGGCACACCCTCAGGAGGGAGAACTTCAGCCAGAACAATTTCAGTCTAGCAAAGTAAGAAGCAATCAAAAAATTGCCTAACGAGGCAATGCCTAACGAAGCATACCAGACTTTCTAGTGAATGGGTGGCACGTCATTATAGTAATGTGTAGATGATACAACTTTATACTAGAGCAGTATTTGGATACCTGCTACTTTTTGTTTGTTGATACGCAATACTTCCAGATAAACAGTTCAGCTACTTACTCTGCAATGTACATCTTTTTCAATATAAACAAACACTGCTCTTACCAATATGGAAAATATGCTCTAGGTCAACCACGAGATGTTGGGCTAGATGCAAGAATTACCAGCTAAAGTTTTGTGGCCTGTATTATGCAGGAGGTCAATTAGATGATGACAGTGGTTCCTTCTGACCTTAAAATATGGACCTGGACAGCTGGGGCCACTCTGTGCTGCCATGGTGGAAGTTAGAGGCTTCCTGCGGCTCCGACTTCCTCGAAGGCTCAGGGCCGGGAGGGAGGGAGCTGGAGCTGGCTTTCTGCAGCTCTTAAGCTCTTCTTCCTAGTGCTGGAGCTGCTCTTGCATATGGGGAATTGAACGCTGTGCACTGAAAATATCTGCGTTTACTACTGCAAAGGAATGCATAAATATAGAAAAACATGCAAGTGCAGAAGATTACCCCCAAAATACGATACTATGTGGTGCAAAGGGCCTTTGAGTGAGCAATATCCAAAGGGCAACTCTGGAAGAGACACCTACAACTCCTAGAGGGACTTGTCATTTACAAATGATAGTAATAATGCAAACCACAGAAGTCGGTTTCCTGAGTTGCTGTAAATGGAAGCATGTTTTTAACACTCCTCCTTTTCTAACACAAATGTAGGAAGCTGGCAAAGTAGCTAATTTCAGTGCTCTAGAAAAGTTTAAAGAGAAATAATCTAAGGAAACGGAAGCCTCTATTTTTAACCTTCTCGGTCACGGGAGATGGGGAGGAGGAAGAGGAGGCCATCTACTGTTGAAGTCTCTTTAGTATGTTACTGTATAAATTTAATCTAATTTCCACTGTTGTTTTAATGAAGAGGTACTTGTTACGTGTGGATGTTCAGTTATGTTCAAATTAACATCAGTGTAGGTTTGATGGCATGGTGTGTCTTCTATAATTGTGCTTTATCTCCTGTTGATTTTTTTTTTTTTTTAAATTTTCCCTTTTTTTGGTAGATCTGAAATTTTATACTGTAAAAAAACCCCACATTACTTCTGCTGTCTTACTCTTTGATTTAGTTTCTTATACTGAAAATTAATTTTTCTAATCGTTCTAAATATTTTTTATATTGGGTTTGCACAGGTTGTCTTAAGATTTTTTTTTTCTTATTGCACTATTATTCYTCATAAAAAATATATTATCTGGCTGAATTTCTCTGGATTTTTCACAAAATATTTTTTATTCTTGTATTTTAGCAAAAGCATGTCAGTGAAATTATGAGTAATTCCTCGTATTACTTACTTGGAAGTACTTTATTGGTCTAGCTTGAAGCTTAAATATGATATATTGCACAACTACTGGCAACCATAGAAGTAATAGCATCAAACTTCATAACTTCAACCTCTTAAAAAATTTCAGATGAACATAAATCCGTAAAACTCTGTTTTTCTTTAGGTTATATTACTAAATTACTAATAGTGATTGGGGAAAACACTGCGTTAGTTGCAAGGTCAGCATTAAGGAGGACCATAGGAGGCAAGTGTATTTGGGGAATGTTAATACTACTGGGATAATTAAATATTGGGAAAACGGGCAAAGTTATCCTAAAAGCTTGAAAATTACTTGCTGGCAAGGGGGTCAACCTGGAGCATGGAAGAAGTTGTAAGATTTTAAGTACGTATTTTAGAGAATCTTCTCCCCAACACCTGCATTAACATTATATATTTGTAGCTTGTGTGAATTTGTATTTGTGACTGGTAGGTTGAGAATGTTGAGAATTAAAAGCTTAGAAATGATATAAACTAGCATGTCATAAAGCGTAAATAGTTTGGCAGCTATATCTGTAATTTTAAAGTACAGGCAAAGAGTGAGCTGTGGAGAAGAAAATGTAGCAAATCATTGCAGAACCATTGCTTTTTTCCTTAGGTAGTTACTGGGGTTTAAAGAAATTATTTTACTTAGCAGGGGGATTGTTGCTCCAGTGGTATAAAGGAAGCAAAGATTCAGTTTCTTTTGTTAGATCTCCTGATGTGTTTGGAAAATAAGAGACATGTTTTAAGCACAGTTTTCTTTAATGGATTTATTTTTTAGACCACTTTTAATACCTTAAAGGTAGCCATTAACTGTTTTTGTAATACCAGTTAAAATGTGGAGCTTTTAAATAAGCAGGTAGATTGAGGATGTCTGTATGTGTACGCTAATGTATACAATATTCACTAATGACTTGTCCATCGCCACTTCTAGACAGCTGAAACATGCGCCCATATGTGCTTGACTAAGGGTCTCTAACTCCTGGAAGAGCGGAAAAACCTTAAATAATGAGGTGACTGCCATAGATCACCGCTTGCAAGAAATGGAGTCTGAAACCAAAAGCATCAAAGATCCTGTCAACATATTTCCACTTCAGTTGCTTAGAGCTAAGTCGAGCTTAGTAGCTCTTCAGGCAAGTGATTGAAATCGTGCCCTTGGATTGTGTGTGTGTGTGCATGTGCATGTGTCACATTAGTTGCAGTCTTTCACTCCCACATAAAGTATAGGTTTATTAACGTAGTTCAGAAACTTCAGAAGGGGAGCAGTCTGGAAAGCCTGCCTTACAAATCTGTGGCATAGTTTGGGCAGGGGTCTGCTGGAGCACAGTGTAATGCCCTCTCTGGTCGCAGGTTTCCCTCTGTGCCCATGGGCACCCGCTGCACTAAGGGGGGGCTTGGGGCGGGGGCCTTTTACAAGGCATAATTTCTCTGCTGTACAGGCAGAGTTGGTGCATGACAGCACAGTAGCACGTTAGATGACATTACACAGAAGTGGTACAAGAGTCCATAAAACATCCAGGAATGTGATAATTGAACATGCTTGAGAAATTCCGTACGTGGTACTTTTAGGAAAAATACAGGACAAGTATAACACTGTTTTCAAGAGGGCTGGAGGATGAGAAGGAGGAGCAAAGCTGTTCTGAAAGGTTAAATGAGAAACTCTTGCCTTGAATTTCTAATATTAGGTGGCAGTGTAGACTTCTGGGTGTGAAGCGTTTGTTTACTGTTTTACCTCAGAATTTGTTTTTGATAGGATGTATGTGAAGTCATGGTATGCATATTCTTTTGGCACTTATCTACACATCACTTTGTTCCGAGACTTGAAAAGAATGGTCTCTTGAATATATATTTTTCCAGCCATTGTTTTGTACTCAGTCCAGTTGCATTTACTTTTTCCTCCCATTGTTTGTCACTTTCTGCTTCATTTCTCTAGAAACAGTTTCTGGTAACTTTTAACATGTGTTTTCTCTTTTATTAGTTTCATTGAGCAATACTTATTGGTGGAAATAGTTTCATGAAATTAATTTCAGTAAAATGTAATTGAATATACTCCCAAGTTTTTGCAGGATTGGGGCTTAAAATATTTTAAAACATCAAATTACTTAAATTTTCACTGATAGTAGTGCTGAGTTTGTTTGTGCACATAGACATGACAGATGTCTGTTTCTAATCTCATTAAACTTAAATTTAACTCTAGGGGAACACTAGTGGTTAAGTATAGTTTGGCTATAGCCTATTTTAAAACATTGTTTCTCCCAGACTACAGAAGTATAAAATCCCGTTAGCATCATGTTCATTGGCATGTTTTCTAGCATGATGGGCCTTCTCAGTGTATGAGAAGGGTTCTCTTTGGTTAATAAGCAGTTGTAGACCACATCAGGATGTAATTGCATATATACCTCAAGATTCCGGTGTTAACCTCTGCACGTCTTCAACTGCTTGCCTTCTAGTTGACCCAAAGATTACCAGTTAACCTAAGATTCTCAGTTTTGCTGACTGAAACTTGTCTGAAGTGATTCAAAGCTATAATCTGCTCACAAATGTGTTTTACAGTGCTTTCTTTCTTGAAGAATTTTTAAGTTAAGCCTCTGTCATTTGACACTTTAATGGTATTTGGACAAATCAATAAAGTGTGTGTGTGTGTATGTATGTATATACACACACATACATACACAGATATATATTTAGTTATTTCCTAGCTGGCAAAGAAGAATGATAAATTTAGGCGGGGGGAGGCCTTCAGCAGTGCAGAGCTAACCATTACAAATGTACAGAAACTTGAATTACCAATAGTTGTTGGAACATTTTAGAAAAATCTCTGCATTAATGTTTGGGATAATCACATAGACTTCAAAATTTTGGAGAAAGGTTTAGTCTAGCAAGGTCAGACTTAAGGGTAACAAGCAGTCAGCAAATGCTGACATAATCTTTCTGGATATAGGTTAGTGAGAGAACACAGTAGATGGGAAGACAGTTTTGAAGAACTTTACCCTTTTGCTTCTATACTGCTCGAGAGATAGCCAAGATACCTTAATGAATTAGAAATGAAGGAAGCAATGTAATAGTGAGGATGTGCTAATCTTCTTTGATATAAACTTGAGGTGATCTGCAGGAAGTATTCCACTGCATGATAGTGTCTTGCAGCATTTAAGACCATTTTAGTTACTTGTTATTGAGACGTAAAGCTTCTTTTGATGCATCCTTTTCTTCTAACACATGGAAACTTCGTGGGCTTGAATTTAGAGTTTTATGTCCCATTTTTGTTCTTCCTTGTCTGCTGGGGACCGCCTTTTTCCTGTCTGCTTCATTTTCTTCCTACTTTGAACTCCTCCTGTTATCCTTGTTCATGTGCAAAGGGCTTATTGCTAAGAACTTGCTGGTAAGGTCTCACAGATGYGCCTTTTCACCCTTGCTCAGCTGACTTCCATTAGGGAAGTACAGGTGTTTCCTCCTCATCTGGTAGTTGCATACAGAAGTTGTGACCAGCAGTCAGAAGAGTACAATTTTGTGTGTGTATGCATACACTTACACACAAGTACATATACAGTCCTCTGCGTAAGGGTGTAGCAACTCATCACCTCTCCCAGGGACTCTTCTACGATGGTTTAGTTAACTAGTGGGCAGCAAGTAAGCTAGTCAGAAATTTGAGTTCTCAAACCAGAAGAATCGTTGTAAAACTAAGGATACAACTGCCAAGCAGTTTGTTAGACTGAACTGAACCTAGAAATAGGCTTTAGTGTGTACTGAGAACATAGAAATCTGAGAGCTGTGTGACTTGCTCTTCTCCAGCAGAAGTTTGCAGAGTTGCGGTTTGCAGGATGGAAGAAATAAAGAGGTAACCTGCAGGGCTGGCCTGTACTAACTAGGACCTCAATTACCACTAGCAGGTAGTTGGAAAATACTGTTATTCACAGAAATTGGTGAAAAAGTTATGAATGTTGATTTAGAATCAGTGAAACTAGAAAGCTAGAACACTGCTTTACTTGCCCACTATAAACCTGTGCTGTGTCTGGAGAGGTGTAATGTCATGTTGGGCTTCTTACACAGGTGGAAGAATTCAGCTTGCTTTTCAGATTCTGAAGTTCCCCATCAAGTTTTCCTAATCTTTCAGTTTAGGCTTTTGATTCTTACCTGTTTGGGTTTTTTTTTTTTTTTTTTTTTTTTTTTAAGTCTCTCCCAATATCCAAGTCCTTAAGAAGTTCTTGTAAATATTTACAGATTTTGAGTAACAAAGGCAGCTTTATTAGGATCAGCAAAAGAAAAGTCATAAATATCTTGCATGTTACTGTTTCTAGCTAAGAACATACTCAGTACAAAGGTCCAATTTGACATCAGTTTAGTAGAACTGTAGTCTCCTAATGTTCCCCCCCTTACTGTCTTATCTGCTGCATATTCCTGCTGTCCTCCTCTTATGGCTTATTCCCAGCTGCCATATGTAATTTTGTCTGTTTTCTGGTCTAGATGTCAAGTCACCTGCTGCCTAGACTGCCTTCCTTCAGCCAGCCCCTCCAGCGATTGCCTCTGCTCTGATGCTAATCTTAGGTTCTGGCTGGCGGCTTTGTACAGTTGCCTGTAACTTCGGTCTATCTGTGCATAGACAAACAAAACGTTTTTTAAAGCACTCATGTCTTACTTAACCCCTCTGCCCCCATTTTTTTATTGTTTATTCTCTGTAAAAAAAAAAAATAGTAGAAACAAAAGCAATTTTCTTAAAAAGCACTGACTTTCAACCCAGCTGTGATTTTTGAAGGAGGAATTTCAGTCATCCTGATGAAATGCGAGTATATTTTCAGTAAGAATTTCTCATAATATTTGTGTCCTGAATTTGGATATGGATCATAGCTGCTGTTAAGTAATGGATAGCTGCTTGGAAGACTTGGCTGCTTGTGTGGAACTGTTTCAGCAGTTCCTGAGCAGCCAGACAAGTCATGCGAGAGCTGCAATTCGACATAGCATTTTATTTTATGTTTCAACATACTAAGCCAGTATTTCTTAGCTGTTTTGGGAGTATGGTAAAGGATAAAAACAAAAGTATATTATTTCTCCATTGTTGCTTGTTAGTTAACGCTTATTGTTTCTGTAATAGTGAACAGAAAGGAGGTTAGAGGGAGTCCTCAGGTACATTTATGTAGATGTTTGAAGTAGGCAATATAAACTTCTGTTACTTCTTCTAAGTTAACAAATCATATAGGCTATCTCCTATTCATACAGGTAGGTGCCTTTGCATCATGAAATCTAACTGTTTAGGGTTTTCATGGCCAGCTGCCCTGTTTAGCATTGTATGTAGCAGAAAATATGTTACGTATGATGAGCAGTTTTCATCTAATATGTGTATAATACCCTGCCCATCAGAAAAGTGTTAGTGAGATTTAAAAAAAAAAAAAAAAAAAGTAAAGGGACTGCCTAGCATGAAAAAGTGAATTCTTTTTGTTTTGAAGTCAATTGATTCAATGTAGTACACAAAACAAGACGTGATGATCTGAAATGCTGTATGAAATAAAATGATTTCATTCAGGTTTAGGGCGCCAAAATAGAGTACTCGTGCTTATTATTTCCATTTTTCCTGAATAGTTTTCTTCAGCACAAGGTCACAAAAAAGATCGCTGATACCACTTGCTTTTCTTGGTTCACATAAGCTCAGGTGGCTGTAAAACAAGGACATTTATGGACTGAGGAATAGGATGGCTGATGAAGTTACTGTCTATGCTGCCCTGTTGCGCAGACGTTGGAGCTGCTTTCTACCCAGCTCCTGAAGCACTGTAGCTTACAGAGTGGGGGGTTAAAAGGAACTGCTACCAGCTTGTTTGCCATGCTGTAAACAGTGGCAAACCATGGCTCGGAAGGTGGTGGTCCACAAATAACTCAAATAGTTGTGGGAGTGACATGCTTGTCAGCTGTCTCAGCATAGGTTGTCCAGGTTTGTAATACCATGTGTTAAAGGCAGTTAACAGTTGTTTCCTTTAAAAAAAAAAAAACTAAAAAATCGTCTAATAATGAACACACATTTTTCTCCACACTTAAAAGATGTTGATTCATTACTGTAGCTGGCTAATGTCATCCTGTGCCTCCTGTTTTGCACATTGATGTATGCTGTGTTGGCTTATGGTACTGTAAAGTTAAATTGAATCCAATGCATTGCTTTGACACTATTAGCACTCTTTCATGTGCTTATTTGCAGTTGTTTTTGAAAAAGAATGAAAATTACTGCAAAATACAGTGTGATCTTAAAAAGACTGAATTTCAAGTGACCTTTAGGAAGAGCTGGTGCTGTTATTTCCTTGCTGTAGGGTAGCATTATATTTCTAAGGGAAATGTATTCAAAGTCATTGCTGGGATACAAGCTACCTTCTTCAAGTCTTTATCCTGAGCACAGAATCTCATTTGTGCAAGTTTCTGTCTGGCCATTTGTATTGTGGGTTTATTTTAATGAAGGATTGAGTAGATGTTCAATAAGTTATTTTATTCAGAACTTGAGGTTAATTATGCAGTAAAATGAAAATACATCATTTGGATTAAGAAAAAAGTTCTAAGAGATTTTTATCTTGAAAATATACATATAGTTTGGTGAACTTTGTTGTACTTTTGGCTAAGCAGTCAGTATGTAATTTGCCAAACTTTATTTCAAAATCCAGCTCGTTTTTATGACTTGGCTACTCGAGAAGAGCTGAGTCCGTAATAAGAGGACGGACAGTGAGGAAAACCATGGCGTACTCCAGAGTGCTGTAAGAGGGGGTCCGGAGTTCATGGCAGCATTTGCTGCGAACAGCCCATGCCTGGCTGGTGTGTGCTGCCACGAGGTGAGGCTGCGTGGGTCTAGCTGGTGCCCGGCTGTTCCTGAAGCGTGTGGGAAGCTCCTTGCTTCAGCAGTCGGGCAGCGTGTGCGGGACGTGTCCCTATCTGGCTTGGTGGGCTGGGAGGCAGTGGCTGTGGAGGAGAGCGGTGCTCTCTTCAGGGCAGCCTGCTTGGAGGAGCTGGGTGGGTTGGGGCTGCTGGGGGGTCATGGCACAGCTGGGTGGCCACAGACCCTCTCTGTGTCTCACAGAGAAGGTCCTGCAGGCCTGGAGCGCACTGCTGCCCGGGCCCGAGCTACGCTGGTGGAGGATGTCCATGAAGTGCCTCCAGGACTGCAGTGTGACTTTTAAAAACAAAACAACAACAACCCCCCCATCCTCCTCCTCAGTGTAAACACCCGTGTCTGTGAAACAACAAAAAAAATCATCTTCTATTCCTGCTCAGTTTCTTGGGTTTTTTTTTTTTGCTGTGTGGTTGGAGGGAATAAGAGCCATGACACAAGACAAGAGGATTAGTTGAATTTTATAACAATGGCTGTAACTTAATTTCATGTTTGAAAGAAGGTAAGAAAAAAATGCCTGGCTGAAAGCTGTTAAGTATGTTCATGATTTCTCATTTTGCCTTCTCTCTTTCGTGCCTTGTGACAGTTCAGTAATATACTCAGCGTAATACTTTACTTTGGATAAACTATTGCTAGATTTATCAGAATGTTTAATTCTTTTCCAGTTATACCGTTACTTATTTTTAAACTGCCTGGTATTTTTCAGATCTGTAATGTGAATTAATACAGTTTCCTAGCTTGTAATTCGCATTTGTCAGGCAAAACCATCTATGCCATTAGATGGCTATTCAGAATGAGATCAGATTTAAGAGAACGTTTCTCCTAGTTGTCTGTTGAGGAGTATCAAATTTTATTAGACATTTTCTGCCTCTGCTGTTGGATCTGATCAAAATCAGGAACAAAAATAAAAGCACTGTTGGCAGTTGCTGTTCTTGCATCCTTCCCTCTGTCTCCACTACAAATGGTGGCTTTTCTTCAGAACTTGGTGGTTCTTTTTCATAATTAGTCCTCGTGGTTAGTACTTTCCTTTTGATCCAGGCCCACTTTGGATGATAAGGTGACCCTGGATGTAATTTAGGCATCTAGACGTTGTCTGAGAGATGGCAGCTAGTTTGCAGCGGTGTTTCTACTTTGGAAACACCTTTTCCATTTCCTGTTCAAGAGCTTAGAAAAACAGGCTCTGTTTGTCTTAATTTAGTTCCTCCCAGGGGAAGTTTTGCTCAATTAGACGTAGGGATTTCAAGCAGCCGAGGCCCTCTGATGTGGCATCAGGGCCATGGGAAGACTGAGGGTCTTATCTAGTATTTTCTGATGCCTTGTGTTTTTAGTGATCTGGTTCTGTTTTTGAAAATCCATGACAATGAAATTGCTGCTGTCGGTCAAACTGTGTTTTGGAGAGTTGAAGTATGCCTTTTCTTTGAACGCAGAAGTGTTCCTTTATTATTTAAAGGTTGAGATTTTCTGTGGGTTTTTTGGGGGTTGAAGTTAGATTCTGTTAACAAAGTTATACTAAAGCTGAGAGCAGTTTTGCAGTAATTTATCTAAAATGGTATCTAGCCATTGGCTTTTACTGTCTTCTTTCCTTCCCACCCACTCCCCAACATGGATTGATGCATTCAAGAAATATCTGTTGCTGCTGCATATTCAGAAAGCTGTAGTAATGTATTCTGGAATCCTTCTGTGTATGGGTAATGGAAAAAGATATGAAATAAGTATGCAAGGAGGAGGAAAAACACCTCTTAGAGTTTTATTCAACTGTTCAGCTTTATTTTGTAGTTTGATTTCTGTATTCTAACTGTTTAGCTTGATAATTGGCACAGAGAAGATATTAATAAAACTTGGGTTTTCAGATATGTCTGTTTTACTGCATGCAAATACCAGACTTCCATTTCTTCTTAATGAAAACATTTAATTTGGGCAGAGTTAGAGGTGACAAACCCAAGGCACATGACAATGCTCAAAGGTTTTTCTCTCAGCTTGGTGTGCAGGATTTCGGTTATGGAAGCTTTCTTACTTGTTTCTATATTTGCTTTTTAAGGGTTTCAGAGTCAGAAAAGATTGCGTGCCTAATGACTGAAGAGAATCATTACTTTTGGAAAGGATAARCGTTTCAAGATAATGAAGAATCAGAAAATCAGTTAATCTGAAGTTATGGTTGGCTTTTTGATACATGCAAAATTGGCCCCCGTGGACGACTGTCACTTGTACCTGGGCTGTAGATCCAGTGGCCGCAACCAGTTAATGTTATAAACTGATCCCAGAGGAATTTCGTCTTCAGCTGGAAGTTCAGAACCTTCTTCTTAGTGTCTACCAGTTGTTATGGGAGGGACAGGAGATGATCACTGGTGACAGATAAAATGCCTTAGTTATTCTTTACTACTGTGAATAGCATAGTTCAGGGCTGCCCTGTTTTTTATTTAATTAAGGATGGCAGAATTTTTATTCTGTCTTTGTCTTTATAATGCTTTGAAAAGTTTTTTGTCTTTATTTTAATACTTTCAAATGTTTTGACAGATGTACCTTGTACACTTCTTTATATAGAAGCAGAAAAGACCTGTCCTATTTTACAGTGCTTAAGCTAATTAAAAAAAAACAGAGGGTAAAGCAGTATTTCCAGAAGATGCTTAATTTCAGCAGTCTACTGTTGTAATTTGTGGCTGACCTCCAATATCCATATCTGTTCCATTTTGTCTTTGTTATTCTGGAAACCCTTAGATTCCCTAACTACAAAAAAAATAATCTTGTCCTCAGAGTTGTGCTGGTTAAACCAGAAATGTGTTTTTTCAGTTGACTTAGTTAAACCAGTGCAAAACACAGGGAGAAACTTCCAATTCTTAGTTTAAGCTTTGCATGTTTTGACCTAGATGAATTGAACGAAGAAGGTTCAAGCTACATAGATATAAATGTGACTGAATTGAGAATCAATGTGATGTTATGCTTTGTCTGAAGGGAATCCAATTTGGAGCAACTTTGAATATAGTTTTAAATGAGCAACATCAAGTTAATAATGGTCTGAATATCTGGAAGACAGCTTTATACGTGTTCTTTTTCTTACAAAGTTTCCTTCAAAACCATTAATTAAACTGTTCATGCATGCTTTATAACACTGGAATGAAAACTGGTTAGACCAGAGGCATTGGCTTTCTTCAGTCTCCCTTTTCCAGAAAGTGAGCGTTGTCCTTGTCCTGGAAGCCTGAGCCCTGGTGGGATCATGGAGAGCATTGAATTAAAGTTCTTGTAGTGTGAAAGGTTAGAGTATCATGTGCAGGTTTTATTTATGAATAAAAGGTGGGTGTGTTTGTATAACAGGCAAACATGTCTCATAACTCGTTCCAAAGAAAATCTTGTCTATAGTGTGGTAATTTAGGAGCTGATGTCTAGACTACTTTGAGAATTGTAAACATGATGTCTTCAGAACAAAACCATGAGAGTTTAAGAAAAAATGCTGCACGTTATATTTTTAATATTTGACTGAATTCCAGGGAGATCAGAAGTATTTTGGCAGTATTTTCCCTGACTGCTAGATGAATTACTGAAAGAATGCCAGTCCATAGTAACATTTTCTTTCTTGAATACAGCAGCTTTGGATTTACATGATTACATGATGTAAACTATGTATTTGTCAGTAATGGAAATTTTTTACTTTAAATAGTGGTGCATAAGTTTATATACATCTTCTTCTTATTAAACTGTTTATACATGTTTGAGAATCCATAGCATATGATCAAGCTCTTTATTATTTGACCTAAATAACTTGATCTTTCTACTGTTGTACAGAGCTATTAAAACATTACATATAAGCTAGCTTTTTTTTTTTATTCTACTACAGTTAATTTCAAACGCTTTAATCTCAACAATAGTTTTAGGAGGCAGGTAAATGCAGTTTTTCCGTTTGCTGTGTGCGAAGTTATGTGCTTTTTGTTAGTGGTTGAATGGTGCGCTTACTGGACCATTGGAATAGCTAGAATGTGGCTGTAATAGTATTTCCATCATTTGAAATCTTTACCATTGGGTTCTTCTGGTTGGTTTTGGTTTGGGGCGGGGAAGGACTTCTGGTTCAAAGACAGACATGTTTTAGTTCAGGCAAAGTTACTGTTTTATACAGGTGTTATCAGATGAAGTGCAATTATCAGTCCCAATCATCTCTCTATTCCGCAGTGTATTTGTAAGCATAGTCCAAATCTATTGTCAGGAAACCTTAATTGGGTATTATAACATACAAATGGAATTTCCATTTTATGCCAAACAGTATTATGCCATAGGTTATGCTGAACTTAAGTCAGTCCCTGAATTAATGCATGCATTTAATTTTTGCAAAGCTATTATCATTCTAGGTGTTAGAAATGCCTCAACAAATAAACGTTGAAGGTGTTGGATTTATATCCCGTGTATAATTGAAAGGACTATATTAGTAGCTCTTCTGTAAAGGAATTTTATGGCAGCTTCTAGGGGAAAACATTATCTTAGGGGTTAAGTAATGATTAAAGTGATGATTTGGAAAATATACATGATTTAGCTGAATGTTAAGGATTTTTTACTTGCATCATTTGTTCTTCCTAGTTTTTTTATGTACCGTGGTGTCCTAGAACAGTGTTGGTTTAGAGTCTTTCTGTAGAATTTGTAACCCGGTATTTTCAACATTCCTGTCAATACTTAAATTTCTGTTTTGGTTTTCTGTTACCCACTGGTCTATGAAGAGTTTGCCTGTCAAAGGGTGTGATATTTTAAGCTGCTAGATAGTAATGCTGTTACTTATTAGTTACTATTTCTGCTCTAATGGCTTCAGAATTCTGTAGAGACATTTGTTTGTCTCTCTTGTTTTTGAGGGAGAAGAAGTAATTTGGATGGGACAGGACCAAGAGAATATAATTAATAGTTGGAAATGTATGATTGAAAAGAGGAGAAATCTGTTATATAGTGCTTTCTTAAATTTTATTTCATTTTTTTTAGGGACAAACAATTATACTGCTTTGACACTTTAACAATAAGTTAAAGCCTATAAAGCTTCTAGTAATTTTTAGCAGAGGTGAACTCCGGCTTCCCATTTGTGTTCTTTGCAATATGGGAGAAAAACTGGCAGGACTGCATGCCATTGTAATTAAACTGTTAAACATAGAAACTTGAAGGGAGAAGCTTGTCTCACCTGTTCGGGGAGTATCTGTCAGCATATTTAAATGAAATTTTATTTTGAAACTGTATGTTTGTAATTATTAGCACATTCCTAAGCAGCATAACTAGTTTGTGATCAAATGATGGAGGTATCTTCAAAACATGTAATAACATTCATTGCACTGTAAACTCTGCACCTTTTGTATTTATTTGTGTTATTTTTATTTTTACAGGATTACAAAGCCATTGACATTTGCTGACTGTGTCGGTGATGAGCTTCCTTTAGGATGGGAAACTGTTTACGATCAACAGATCGGAGTTTATTATATGGACCACATAAATCGTGAGTAGACGTATGATTATTTTTAGGAATCCTAGCAAGCTGATGTTAACTGATGGCACTAACTTTGTTTCCGATACCATTTATGCACTTCATACTACAGTGAGAAAATGTATGCAAGTATTTTCTTGCAGTATCTGGTTTCTCAGCTTTCAAATGGGGGCACAATCCTTCTTCCATTTGTAAAGAATTTGACAACCAATGATTGAATTATAGTGTATAAAACTATTTTGTTTTGCTTTGTCATACTGTGGAGTATAGTAATTTTGTTGTTGCTCTTTGTCATATGTCAGTTAAGAAGATTTTCATGCTCTACTCTTGTATTTCCTATTTTTCCAGTCATCCATAGTTCACTCTTCTATATTGAAAAACAAAATACATTCTGAGAGAAAAGTGCTGGTTTTTAATTAGAAGCACTATGAAATACAACAATCTCATCCTGTCTTAAGCAATGTATGTTTTATGCTTTAATGCAGTACAAAGTACTATCAAAAAGACAACAGAGGTCTGTTTTGGAAACTAAGAGGGAGAAATTTCCAACGTTTTCCCTTTTGGACTATTGCTGAGCTTTGTATCGCCACTGTCTGGCACATTTGCCAGTTCTACTTTTAAAAAAAATGTCTTATCTTTACAGCTTTGTACTACTGCTGCTGTTACTGTTGTGCTGCTATCATTAAGCTTCTTATCACCAATGAGTGAATGCTTTCAATATTGTGGGAATTGGCAGTTGGCGGGGAGGGAGAAAAGAAGAAAGTAGTTATATGGGCTATCACAGCAATGGTAAATAGTATAATCTGCAAAAACAACCTCAATACTATCTACTTGAAATCTAGTCAATTAAAAAATGAAAGTGTAGAAATAGGTTTTGGCTTCCTGCCATCATTAGAATTACTTGTGTATTGTGGTTTCACAATTTCTTATTTAAAAAAAAAAACCAACAGAATAACAAATGTTCGCATGATATTGTTTGACCCACACAGGCACTTATTTGTTTTGTGAAATTAACAAAGATCACAAATTAAATAATAAACTTTAAAGAGCTGTTAATGCACTGATCACAAGGATAGATAGCCGAGACAATTGAAAGGCAATAAATATACACTATTAGGTAATTCTTAAAATAACTCTGTTTAAAAGAAATAGTAGCTTAATGATTGCTGTTTAAACTGTCGTGATAACTTTAGTTAATGTTGAAGTTTAATAAAAAGTGAGGTTTACATCGGAATACAGTAATGGAGTGCACTTGCACCAACATATGTACATATGTGTGAATGCTCATATTAAAAAAAATACAAACGAGGATATTGGCAACTCTTCTTTTTTTTTCTTGAACTTTGTAAAAGGCTTTAGGAGTCCCTATAGATAATGAGTAGAACATGAAGTCCCATTGCAATGCTGTGACTAAAAGAGCTACTAAAGCATCCTACTGATAGGCATCTTTGATAGGAGTAACAATCACCATCACACGCAAAAGAAATCACTCCCTTTTGCTTTCCAGACTTTGTTATTAGCTGCTTTACCACACACATCAAGTTTGAACTTACAGAAAGGATATTAATCATTGTAGGCATGTCAGATCTGGCTTGCATTTTTTTCTGTGCAATTGAGAGCAAAAAGTGTAAAAGAGAGTCTTTGCAGAGAGAAATTGAATTCCCAAATGCTCAATGGGAAGGCACAGAAAGAGGCGATTAATATAAATGGGTCTGGGAAAGTAAAGCTAATCATATTAGGAATTAAATAAAGGTAATATATGAACAGAGGGATAGAAACTTCATAGGGCCAGTGCCGAACTGAGTGAAAGGAATCATTCTGCAATTAACAAGGTTGCAAAATTTGTTTCTTTCATGATAACTAATTACTTGCAGCCCACAGATATTATCCTAAATGGTAATTCAACAGTCACAGCAAAATGGGTTTGTCACCCTTAGGCTAATATAGTGCTTGCATATACAAGCAAGATTTATATTCAGAGGGATCAGAGTTGATATTATAGCTGGATAATCATTATTCAGAAATTAGTAGGATGGTCCAATTTTAAACTGTGGACAACAAAGGTACCAATCAAGACTGCATTAACCTCCTTTGTAGAAGTGAGAACTAATAAGCAGACAATCATGTGCATCATGAGATGGTGTCAGACAAGTGGTAGAGATGGTGTAGGAACTGAAGAAATGTTTCTCTGAAATGAGTCCCTTGCATTGTATTCTGAACTATGTCTAAAATACTTGGAACAGCAACTTCCACGTGAAAACATTCAGACTGCCTTTTGTAGCTTTATACAGCATTGGAGTTCTGTGTTAATTGACAAAACAGAAGTGCTTTGGTTTCAATAAATACTGTGAGAAGATGCAGGGGATAATTCAAAGAGAGTCTTTCTAAAGTTATGCTTACCAGGGACCTCTCACGCTTTGTGCACCATCTCAAGCTTTTTGCCCTTGCACCTTAAAAGAAAACAGTAATACATCTGATTTTTCCAAGCCTCTTGCTATGTTTGTTTACGCAGAAAGTAATAAAAAGATTTCTGGGCAATAACTTTCCATTTATATTGAAAAACCCCAGGAACAGAGGGATCTTCTATAAATCTCAATGGTACTTCCAACCCTGATCTCCATCTTGTTCTGTAAATTCAGTACTTTGTTGACGCCCTTACTAAGCTGCTCTTGGCTCTTGTCCAACCATTGCTTAAAAACCTTGGCGGCTGCCAGCCGCAGAATTCCTTTCCCTCCTCCTCAGAGTCTTGGGAGCCTTTGAAGTCTCCTTTAACCAGTTGGGCATTCCCCAATGAGGGAATAATATATTCTCTGCATTTGTCTGGCGCTGTTCTTGAATTACTGTAGTTTTGTTGGTTTTTGTTTGTTTTTGTTTTTGKTTTTTTTTTTTTTTTAGTTGGTTATAAAGAAATGAAGTAAGTGAATTTTATCGTACAACATAGCTTTAGTTTTGTTGTTACATGGCAAACTTGTGTAGAAATCCAGGGCAAAGTGAAGCCTCTGTACTTTATAAAAGAGAAGAGAACATCACTACTGTACTGAAGAAGTTTTCTGCCTCGGAAGAATGCTTCTAGCTTTTGGGAAGACTTCTGAAATAATTTGACAAGAGATGCAGTGCCCTGTAGTATAGGGCCTCAGAAGCTTAATGTGTGATACAACATAACATTTTAGCCTTGGCTGTTTATTGAGATTAGAACTATTAATTTCCTATTCAAAAAGAGATACTTACTAGGATCCAGCTTTTCTGCCTTGTAAATATTTATTAATTTCTGCATAGTTTCCATAGGGGATTAGCAGTTTTAGGAATATTAAATGTGCACAGATTTCAGGAATACTTATGGACAGATGAGATAGCATTGCAAATTATCATGCCCTCAGCAGGGGATGGGCTACAATGTGAACTCTCTTTTCTTCTGCTTGCCCTGCATGCAGAGAAGGATTTATGGATACTGGAACAAGCCACAGCACGTCCTGTCCTGGGCTGCAGAGGTAGTGTGGGGGCATTGGAGCCAGAAGGTGCTGCTGGAATCGAACGTCCCTGGGATGTGGGGAGAAATTGCAGAACTATAGGCATGATCTTTATACTGTTGCAATGTGAGGAGTTGTGGGGAAAGAAGAGGTACAGCTGTTGAGAGAAAAGGTTATTAGGAACCTAATACACAAATCTGTTGGAAGTACTGTTCATAGATGAGCTTCATGTTTTTGTTTATGTACTTTTCAGATGGCTCTCAAATGGTAGAGCTGCTAGCATGACCATGACACCATTAGAGTTCTTAATGTGTTGGGCTCAATATTTTATAGTTTCTTATTTCATCACTGATACCAATATTCTGAATTATGTACACAAGATTAATACAAAACATAACTGGCTTTCATCTCTCGTGAGAAACAAAGTTTGGAAAAAATGACTGGGTACTTAACTCCTGACTGTGCTGCAGGCTCTGCCACTGCTTTGAACACTGACATTGCATCTGCAGCAACTTCTTACCAGTAGAGCCTCAATCATCAGAAATTAACATTCACTTAAACACAAGGCTTTACATGGACATCCTCATGTAAAACATGTTTGCTAGCTTGAGCATCACCACAAAAAGAAAACAAATGAACCAATACTTTTTTAGGATTTTAATGCATGTGTCCTCCTCAAATGTCTTTGCAATTGCAAAGAGATTGCTGTACACTAATAACTTTGAAAATCAATATATAAGGGAAAGATTTTGTACTGGAAACCTATTTTTGATTTGTGTTGAATATGAACTGTTCTAAACCCTGGAAAGGGAAAGCACGTGAGTGCTGTTTCTTAAGACAAAAAAAAGAAGCAATTTAAATGCTTTTCATAGAATCATAGAATCATTAAGGTTGGAAAAGACCTTTAAGATCATCGAGTCCAACCGTCAACCCAGCACCCATGCCCACTAAACCATGTCCTGAAGCACCACATCCACATGTTTTTTAAATGCCTCCAGTGATGGTGACTCCACCACTTCCCTGGGCAGCCTGTTCCAATGCCTGACTACCCTTTCGGTGAAGAAATTTTTCCTAATATCCAATCTAAACCTCCCCTGGCGCAACTTGAGGACATTTCCTCTCCTATCGCTAGTTACTTGGGAGAAGAGACCAACACCCACCTCGCTACAGCCTCCTTTCAGGTAGTTGTAGAGAGCAACAAGGTCTCCCCTCAGCCTCCTCTTCTCCAGGCCAAACAACCTCAGCTCCCTCAGCCGCTCCTCATAAGACCTGTTCTCCAGACCCTTCACCAGCTTCATTGACCTTCTCTGGACACGCTCCAGCACCTCAGTGTCCTTCTTGCAGTGAGGGGCCCAAAACTGAACACAGTATTTGAGGTGCGGCCTCACCAGTGCCGAGTACAGGGGCACGATCACCTCCCTACTCCTGCTGGCCACACTATTCCTGATACAGGCCAGGATGCCGTTGGCCTTCTTGGCCACCTGGGCACACTGCCGGCTCATGCTTTTATGCATTTGAGATTAAAATGGTAACTTTTCTGTTGAATGACCTTATTCTTAATTACGCAGGTGTAGTCACTGACCTTTCAGGATGTTATACTTGTGAAGTTGTAGGTAGTGTCTTAAGGTTGTTCCAACCATTTATAGAGTTACGGGTTAAGCATCGAGATACCTTTCACTCTCCTACGTGGTTCTGGGTTTTTAGGTAGTTCTCAGAATTTTCAGGTTGGCTATGAGGGAAGGTTGGAGCCAGAACAGTTTTCTTTGCATTTGTTATAGTTTGTAAAGAAAAGAATCAAATTTAAATGCCTTTTATATTTGAAAGGTCTTGTCCTGTTCTTCCACTCTGCATCCTCCCTTTCTTCTCGTCCAGTCTGGAGTGATTTTGAGCACTGTAGTGTTAAGTGCTAGTTGAAAAGAGACCTTAACAAAATAATTTGTACTTTGTGGGATAAAGTGTCTTACAACTTTTTTTTTTATGCTTTTCTCCATAGAGCTCACACAAATTGAGGACCCAAGGGAGCAATGGAGAAGGGAGCAGGAACGCATGCTAAAGGAGTATTTAATAGTTGCCCAGGAGGCACTCAATGCCAAGAAAGAGATTTACCAAATAAAGCAGCAGCGTTTTGAACTAGCCCAAGAAGAATATCAACAATTGCACAAAATGTGTGAGGATGACAGCCGTTCTTATGCCAGCTGTGAGTTTGCTAGCCTTTTCTTGATTTACCCACCTGCTTCTCACATCATGTCATGTAAGAAATAGTGTGAAGTGTTTCCATCACCCGATTCTCTTCTGAATGAAGATCCTGACTACAGAAGTGAGGCGCTATCCTTCAACTCTGCTATTCAGGGACTCCCACTTCCTGTTAGGTCTATTAGAACATGCCTTTTTACCATCAAACGGGAATATATCCCAGCTAGCATCTCTAGCCATCTCGGAGCCAGCCATAGTGATGCTTCATGCAAGGCAACAAAGATGAGACTGAATGTAGCTGGACCGGCCACCTACTTGCACTCCTAAATTCATACATTATCCCATCCTCAACATGGCGGGGGAGCCATCAGCTTAGGGGAAGCCTTCTGCAGATCTGTGGTCGGTTTATCGACTTCATAAAGAGTTAGGGACAAGGTGTTGTGGTCAAGAGTACCTCTGACCACAAAGTAGGAAGTGGTGTTTCATTAGTGCACCTCATTATTGAATGCCAGCCTCTGATCCTAATGCTGATGGTGTACATCGTAGAGCCTTGATTTCTTGCCCTTTTCATTCTTCAGATGCCTCTGGTATCTTGGAGTAGATTATACACTTTTTCTGAAATCTGAAGTTTTTGCACTGCTGTCATGGCTGTTGGCTGGTGCAAGAGTAATAGGTGTCTTTGCTGAAGAGTCAAAACAGTCTAGTTCAAAGAAGTGTATCAAATGGATATGCCCACCAGCCACTTGGAAACGTAGGAGAGTTTCACTGCGCTGGTGGCTTTTCAGTGGCTGCCATGTGTACAGCCGTTGTTTAACTGCAGGATTTGCTGGTAAATGCCAAGTACTTGATAAGCATGGGAAGCTGTGCTTAGCCTTTTCTGAAAATGTTCAAGAAACCTGACTGTGGAGGGGGTGTTAAAGCAGGCATCTGGATAGAAGTGTTTAGCTACTGATCCAGTGGTATTTATTAATCCAGGGTAATTCATATGTGTGCCAAAATCCCGAGTAAAAGATGTTTTCTAGGGCTGAGGTGTCCCAGATGGTCTTTGACCAAATGTTCTTTTACTGTTGAACTGGGATTATCTCATATTTTTGTTTAGTTTTAAATATATGTATTCTGTGACTTAGTTTGTGACAAAACTGAATAGTTGTGGCTAGTCTTATTTTTCCCTGTTATGTTCACATTTCTTCAGAATTATTAAGAAAGATTAATTTTTTTTCTTATTAAGAAAGAAATTTTAAAAAAGAAATTGTTTTATAAAGAGTGTTTAACTACTGTTTAAAGATAGGAACAAGGTAAAAGAGAGTGTAATCAGTATTTTTTTAGATTATAAAATCTAAATATACATTTATTACAATACTTTTCTAGGAGCTTGGGCTTTTTGTTTTTTGAAAATTTGCAGTAGTTCTGTGGAATATTTTGTTGAATTACTTCAGGTGCGTATACAGAAAGAAACTTCTGTTGAAGATGATAATATACTAGAAAAATATAACCTGTTTTTCATACTTTTAAAGCTCTTGGAAAAACAAGTTGCTTGAAACAGCAACAAAATATGACTGAAAATGACAAAAGTGAAGGTTATCTGTAGCATGAACGCAAATGCTAATGTCAATTGACTTTTATGTTTCTCAAACTTCTGATAGGTTTTTTTTTTTTTAGGTGTATCTGTGGAATTGATAATGAGATACTGTAAAATCATTTAAAACCTTTCACTTGTTTTGAGGTGAAAAAATTTTAATTTTCTACGGATGTGTTAATATATTTTATATTGGTTTGAGGTCATATCCATCTGTTTTGAGAAAATGGGATGGGCTGGTTAGTCAGATGATATATTAAAAAAAAAAATCCCTTTGGGGATTAATCATGCTGTCAACTCAAGATTCCTCAAGCCTTCTCCACTTGTTTTTCTTAATTTGACTCTTCCACTCCACTCTGGGGTGCTTGCTTCTCCATTTATTGTACAGAAATCTTAGGCTCCTAATTCAAGTGCAGTTAGGTGGCCAAAGTTGGGTGCTTACATTGCGAATATTCCTGCCTCCACAACCACTTGTTTCAGTCTGTTGCATTAAAAGAACTAAAACTTCACAAACTGTTTTTCTGCTCTTTGCTTGTGGGTGCTGCCATTGACTCAGTGTCGTGTGCTCATGAGTGGGAGGTGGTGTGAGCTCAACGGTTGTGGGTTGGCAGGGAGGTGCCCATGCAGCAGTTTTGTGACTCAGTTGTGATCAGCACTGTTCAAAAAAAAAAAAAAAATCCATAGAAAATCCTGGATTTAGAGAATTAGTCCAGGCATGACTACTCATTTTGGCAAGTGTCTGCACGCTTGACATGACCTTGGCGTTGCAGTATTCTTTCGAGAGTCGAAAGGCTCAGTGCAACGCAGACATGGATATGGGTTTCAAAGCAGCAGCCTTCAGCTCTACAAAAGGATGGTAGGTCTAACAGTACAAGCCCATCCGCTCACATACCAGGCATTTTTCAGTGGGCCAGTGCTGCTGTGAATGGCTCACTCAATAAATCATGGTTGGTCTTGCTCAGCCTATCCTGTAGGACCTTTACTTCATCTGTCTAGGCTTTAGCTTGTAATGCCACAGCTTGAAATCATTGCCTGACTCTAGATACACTGTGTTAAGAGCTCACTTACCAGAGGTTGATCTGTGTGTTGGTTCCCTACACTGTTGCTTTAGGAGGCAACTTCTCTCTGACGCTGATTGAATTTTGTTCTGACAATAGTTTTGTTACTTTAGTCCCTATCATACTGTTACGTCGACATACCCAGGAAGCGATTAGCAATTGTTAATGTTACACAAGTTGCTTGCATCAGTAAATGCTACCATCCTGTCATGGAAGCTAGTTGCTTTTAGGCAGGATGCATGCAGTGCTGGTATATACAATTTTTTTTGTTGTTGTTCATGACAAAAAAAAATTCAGGCGGGCCAAAGATAATTCTTCAGTTGTACTTTAGCACAGAGGATTATTTTAAAACCTAGTAACTTGTAACACAAAGAATGAATGCAATGGTCTATTAAATAATGCCACATCTTAACAAGTGTATTAAAGAAGAAAAAAAAATGTAAAATACTGTTTTCCATCTGTTTAGCATTCTCTGGATTTTCAACTAATACCAAGTATGACCCATATCAGATTAAAGCAGAAATAGCCAGCCGTCGTGACAGAGTGAGTAATCTTTTTTCATTTTGTAAAAATATGAATTATGCATGGGGAAGAGAGGGGGACTATGTGTTTTTCTTTTACCTTAGCATTTACACTGGGTGTTGCATGCATTTTTGGAAATACAATATTAAAAAATGCTTTTCTATTCTGACCTATTGTTCTGTTAAAATGAGTCTATATTGTGAGTGACTTGCAAAGTAATGCTTTTTCCATGTTACAAGCATAAAGATTTTTGTCATGGATGTCAGAGGCAAACTCAGACAGGCTTTCAGAAATTGCTTTCTCTGTGCAAACTGCCACAAGTAGTAAATACTCTGCAGCCAAATTCTTTCTTGATTAAGTGCAGTTCAAACCCACTGTCTTCATATTTTCCCATTTACCCATTTTCAGTGGGGTTCCATTGAACTCTAGATTTAGCCATTTATTTGGAAATCTGTTCACAATTCAGTAGACACGTTGGCCAAATAGAACTTTTTAGCTGATTTGGCCAGAGCTCCTCTATGAGGGGAGGGGAGTTCAAGCATTCTGACAGTGGTAGGCAGTTCTGTAATTAAAATGCTTCATTTTAATTTTTTATTTTTTTTTTTAACTAGAATCATGCTTTTGGTACTGTCTTTGCTGAAGGAAGAATAGTTGACTTCTTGAATTTCTCCCATGCTGCTTTAGCAAAGAGTTAGTCTGTACGTTGGTTTCAGGCAAATTGGTACAGCAGTCATAAACAATTATAAAAAGCAGTTTATAATATTAAGCTCTAGAGCCTATTTCTAAATTGTATGTTTCTTTTTATTAATGGATAAAACGGGCTTTAGCATGCCAGGCACTCAGCTCACAAAATAAATGAAAAATACTTATCTTTGCAGGATAGCGTTCCATTTTTGTTGTAGTGACCACTTTTCACATGAGTGCCTCTGAAAATAAATCCTGTTCACCACCCTTCAAAGGCATTTATTCTATCTGTATATGTTTACTACATGCTGACCAGTGTTTGCTTGTTTTACATACTCTAAATGTCAGCATATTCTAAACAAGAAAATAAGCCTTATTTAAATAAATAACATTTAAAGAAAATAAACAAGATCTTCACTTATATGGCTATTTCTCTCTGTTCTTGCATCTTAAAACAAAATGGATAGGATAACCCGTTCAAATGAATGTGTGCATAAGCATTGAGTTGTTTCAGGAAACAGAATAAAATATGCACTATAAAGTGTTTGTGTACATGATGCATTTTTTCATTTTTACTTTTGGTGAGTGTTGAAAGAGTTGGTGAGGGTATAGGAGTTTTCTGGGGGCTGGTATGATGAGTTTTGAGGAAAGGGCAAGAACACACAGGGAAGTGAGGACCATGCAGGATGGTGGGACTCTGGCAGTCCTGGTTTGCATCCCCGTAACTGCTGTGAAGCCACTCACTCTTGGAGTAGAGCTGACAAAATTAATCTATGCCTGGATATGTAGGAGTTTTCTTTTACTCTTTTTTACTGTTTTTTAGTAATAGTTTTGTCATTTATTTTATTTGTCAATTATTAATGCACATGTGAAAATCAAGAGTGCTCTGGGTAGATTTTAGAAAAAGTATCAAGTTTGATAGCTTGAGAAGAGAGCTTTTTTCTTTCATCCCTGCCCTTCTGGGCTCTCGGTTCAGTCTTATGCCTCACCACCACACACTGAAACACCTCCATTCCCCCCATTTGTTTGTAGTCCCTTGAACCTTCCTCCCCCCGTTGCCCTCAAGTATCTGTCAGCTTTGGAGGGCAAGAAGCTATTTCTTTGCAGATCATTCTTGGTGCTGATAGCGCTCTACTAAAGTGTGCCTAACCTATTCAGGTAAATGTTTTCATAAAACGGCAAAAATATGTTTATGGAGGCATCGCTGCTTTGTCACTTTTGATTTATGCTCGCTAGTTGGATCATGGTAATTGGTGGAGGGATTGAGAGGGCAGGACAATATGAAAATAACTGTAGAAAATCATGCTGCCATTTCTGGGAGAGAGGCCAGTTCTGTTGCCAGTGATTTTGTTTTCCCAGATTGAACATTCAATGCTGTTAATTTTTCAGTCTTTTTTTTAAGTGTTGAAGACAGTTGAGAGGTGTCTGTCTGCTACAAGGGGAGAAGAAAAATCATATGGATTGAAACTCACTAGCTTTTAGCATAAGCTACTGGAGATAGAAAACCAATAGAATAGATGAGGGAAATTGATACTTTGAAAGCCGATGTTGTGACTGATGTTTGATTGGGTCTTACGATATTTCAGAAACTCTCCTGTTATTTAAATGTAAATTTTAAAGCAAAAAAAAGAAGAGAACTTAGATTATCACTTCCAATTTTTTGAAGTAACTTAAATTTTTGTATTTGAAGAACAATTATTTTTATTATGAAAGTTTCTGTTACATATTATTACTTTAAATTATTTTGTTATATTCAGCTTTCTAGGCTAAAACGAGAATTGGCACAGATGAAGCAGGAGCTGCAATATAAGGAAAAAGGAGTGGAAACTCTGCAAGAGTAAGTTAAGAGTTTGTGGGAGGATATTTTTTTACTTTATTCGCCTTGGAATGAATTTCTTAGAAAACCATTGCCAAAAAAAAAAGGTTGAAACTCTTAATTGCTTTGCTTCAGTGTTTCTGCTATGATAGTGATGCAGGGTGAGAACAGTGTGAAGTGATGGAAGAAGGGTTGGACAGAATTGATTGGAATGGTGATTTCATAGCTCCACATGCAAAAACAGTTTTGTAGGCCCTGTTCTTTAACTCTTCCTGAAAATGTTGTCAAGGTGGAATTAGATTTTTAAAGTATTTTCCAAACATTTTCTGGAGATACCTACTGCCTGGAGCACAGCCAGAAGTACCATGCAGTGAGTAATATTCCTGTGAACAGTACCAAGGCTTTCTGGCTGGGCACAGTACTTCTCGTGGGGAGGAGGCTGTACACCACAACACTGCTTCTTCCTTTTACCCGATGGTCAGGCCGTCTCATTCTGCACAATATAGCTGATTTGTGTGTGCACTGTAAATTTGATGGTCTGTGAGACCTTGGATTTTGTTGCATGTGTGCAGAATGAGTACATGTGAGTGTGACTCCTTGTCTCCTCCCTGTGAGGAAAGGTAGCCCGGGGCAATTTGCCACTGTTCCTAGGGCTATTAAGCAGCCTGTGCTCTGTTTCCTTTGTGCTCAGTGGTGGCAAAGGTTGTGAACTGTTGTGGTGACCCTCTCCCTGCCACTCTTCCTGCAGGCCATCAGATGGGAACTGAGTGACTTCCATCTGTGCGCTGCTTAGTCACCTACACACGTGGCACATACGCAGGATGCCCAGTGGGATAGGGAGAGAGGTTGCCAGGCCATGGAAAAGATGGCAGGTAAACACAGGTTGTTGCGACTTCCAGATCTGTTCAACAAGGCCAGAGGCTAGCCCATATGTTGAACAACTCTTGGATTTGCCTTGGACGTGTGGCCACGCATTTAGAAATCTTGGCCATTTTTCAAGCATGCATGTGAACCAACTGCCTAATGCAGGCGCTTCCTGAAAACGTTGGAACTGTTGCATGCCTAATGCATTTTGCAGCATAAGTACAATATCTGTGGAAATATTTTGAAGCTTTGGATTTATTGTGTTGGTGCTACAAAGCATGGGCGCACACTTTTGCTTCAGGAATCCTGGCAAAGTTTCAGGGATCCCGGAGCAATTAGGTTGCTTATTTTCCAACTTTGATTTTGATTGGGATTACGTTAACAAAATGATATAAAGGGAGATACTCAAATTTTACTTTTAAAGGGGAGGGAGTAGCCCATGGACTTCATGCTGGTTTTTGGAGGTTTGTTTTTTTTTTTCGGCTTACAAGGTTCTTTAGTTTTATAAAGCATTTTAAAATCTTCAGAGAAGAAAAATTGTTCAACCAAAATCCTTCATTGGCAGATATAATAATTTTCAGGCAAAAATATATTTTTATTGACTACATGAAGCATTTACAGGTAGTTAGGGGAGTTGTTAATGTATGTTGTTAACTGAAAATTAGTAAAATGAAGCACTAGGTATACTGACACAGCAAATATTTTAAGTAATATTTTAAGTATAGTCAACATTTTAGGATGGTGGCCTAGATATGCAAGCAGTAACAGAACAAAAGCAATTTTGTCTTAAGATTCTTAATCATATTTTCTTTAAGTGAGTAAGAATTGCCTTGCCTTTTCTACTTTCTTTATTTGTTTTCCTTCTCCTGGTTATCGGGTTATTTTAAGGGTATAGGTTCAGTTGTTTTTATAAAAGGACTAACCACTTGACTAGGATGATGAAAGTATTTGAAGGCCATTTGAAGCTCAAGATTGTTTTAATTAATATAATTCATTTAAGATAGTCCAGCAAAGTAGTGCAACTTTTTGAAAAGTAAAGTCTGTGAATGATTAAGAATACAAATGTTAGTCTTGGATTTTAGCCCAAGTGAAGTTGTCCATACTCCAGGATGGGGCTATAGGAGAGGCGTTCAAGAGAGGAATTATTTTAAAGCATATCTGATTAGTCAGTGGACACTCTAATCATCTAGTTTAAAAGTTCATGCGTGACAGCTCAGTGCTTCGGTGCTGCTCATTGCTGCTGTTCCTACAGTCACTCTCTGTCTCGTTGGTGCACTGGGTGGCATTTGTTGTTGCTTGCTGAAGCTGGGGAGAATGTTTTGCCCGTATGTTATCCGGGATTGCAGTGAATTTGTGTCTGTTTGTGCCTTACTGAGCTCTGCTCTCTGCAGTGAATTCTTCGCTTGTGAACCAGGGGCTTGTGGGTTTTGTTTTGTTTTGTGTTTTAAAGTAATTTTTTAATTGCCTTTCTGGTAAGATATGTGCTTGCTTTTAAGTATTTTGCTTCTAGTATGAAGGGAGCCAATTTGGAGAGTACTTGCACGGTCTAATAACTGAAGAGAGCAGTTTCTCTAGCCTCCTGGTGTAGTTAGCAGACAAATCGGGCTAAAAGCCTAACAGTGCTTTAGGTTGTCCCTGGGCGATCTCTCCCCTACTCTATATTTGTTGGGAGAAAAGGGTCACTCAAGTCAAGTACCAAAGCTGAAGTATTTTACATTTTGCATATCCACAAAGTAAGTGTACTGTCTGAAAATAAACTCATTGTTCCTTCTTTAAAACAAAAAGTCTGAGTCGTCCCCCCCCTTTTTCTTTTTTTTTTTAAGTTTCTTATATCTCAGACATTTCCCCTTTTTGTTACCTTTTCTAAATTTTTGGTCTGCACAATTTTTTTTCCTCCTTGTGGTAGGTCAAATCTTCAAGTACCTGCCAAACTAGAATGGCATGCATTCTGTTCAGCTGTTTTAAAGCCATGTTCTTCTCTTTATTTCAAGTAGAAGCCAAGAACAATATTAGGAGCTGTCACACTTTGGGCTTTACATCTGGCTGAATGTTTGCTTTGAAAGTCTGACCAGAATGGCATTATGAGCAGGTATCAGAACCTGCTGCCATGTGACTCGCTGTGCAACCTCTGCTGGGTATAGCTCTCAGGGAAGAGACAAATTTTATGGTGAGGGTGGTTAGGTTGCTCAGTATTTCCATCATTTGATGTTGCTGTCTGATTCAGATGCCTTTGTTAAATGCAAATCTCATGCATTGACATTTTCCACGTACAGTGTCTGCCTTGGACTGTGTTTTGTTTTCTGTTCTTTTTAATTTTAGTAAAATGGCTTAGCCATCTTTGAGGAGAATGAAAAAAAAAAAAGTAAAACCACAAAACAACTAGAGAGAAGTGGGGTTTTGTGGCGGGAGAGAGGATTGAGGGTTTTGTTAATAGCTCTGCAACTCCAATATAGTAATAATTTCAAATTTTTTAGTGCTGCAACTTTTTGTTAGAGCTGTATTTTCTACAGTTTCGTCCAAACCTGGCAATGTTTTGATACGTCTTTGGACATCACAGTCTACCTTTGCCCACTGGAGACTTTCTAGAGCTCACTGTTTAAAGCCTGCAAAGATCCCACCCTGCGCGATGGTGTTCCTCAGCCTCCACAGGTGCCTTTGCCCTGAGGTGCAGCTGATCCTGTCGCAGTCCAGAGTTACAGGGTTAAAGATGAGCCTTTCCTGGAACGAATCCCTTCCTCTGACCTGGCAGGCAGTGAGGAATGGCAGTGAGGAGCAGTTCCTCCTCCCCTGTGTTTTCAGTGACCCTTCTGCTCCCGAGCAGGAATTTTGGAGGAAGAAGGCGTTTAGCAGCAAAGGAAATGAACACTTGGCCAGTTGGCTGTGAGAGCAGAGGGAACGCTGAGAGAGATTGGGAGAGGCGGGGAATTAGGACTGACTAAACAATTTGTAGCTACAGACTAGTTTAGAGGATACGAGACCTGACAAAAGCTTTAAAATTAGATTTTAACTCAACTACAGGTCTGTGGTTTGGTGAGGATGGGGGAGTCTTGTGTGTTTGAAAGCATGTGGAGGAAAATAGAGGAACATGGAAACTGCCCTATAAGACTATTAATACCTTATTAATAGGGTATTAATAGTCTGTGTATCCTGGAAAACATGTTTTCCAGGAAATTCCTCAGAATTTGTATACTTTATTTCCTCAGAAATAAATATACTTCCATTTCCTCAGAAAATGTATACTTTATTTATAGTTTTGTGTATTAATTAATGTGCTTTCTGTTCATATAAAGGTCTGTATTTGTATCATGCTATTTTCCATTAATAAAATGGAAGATTCCTGTTAACTTTGTGGCTTTCAAAACTAGAGCTTTATGAAAGGAGGGAAAAAAAAACCGTAACAGACAATAAATAAGTAGTAATTTTGTAAGATGCTTAAGTCAGTTTGGGTTGACAGCAGTACTGATTTAAGCTCAAATATTTCTGGCAGGAAAAACTTTTCTGATTCTTTCCTTAAACAAATATCAATTCGTAAGTTGGACTCCAAAGTGACGTCCAGGAACACGAATATGTGGGTAACTGGACAAAAATCTGGTTGAAATTAAATGATTTCCTTTTCCTGAAATGCCACCTTGGACCTGGCAAACAGTATAATGAGCAATTGTGTAGGAAGCATTTTCTGGTCTAATATTTGCGTGGAATCTATGTTCTTAATGTAACCTTCAGATAAAACCATGTTTTATCTTTTTCATGAAACTTTTAGTGCATTGGATTAGTTGTTTTACCATGGATTTATCTAATCTTTTCAGGATTTTAGCTAAAAATTAGTGAAGACTCAAGTAAACATCTTAAAAGGAAAACAAAACCAACCAAACAAAAAAACCCCAACTTTAATCCACATGACATTTAAGTCCTTTCTGCTTCTTGAACCAAAAATCATAAAGGCTTGTATATTTTCTTATGCAACATGGGGCAAATTCTGTTTAAGTAGAAAGCAGAGGTTCAGACTTATTTTGTGTTGTCTCCAAAAGCAGGAACTATCAGAAAAAAAACCAAACAAACCAAAACTGTAGAAACCCAACCTGTGTTTTTTTCCTAAATATTGTGAGCAGCACAATAAAACCACAGGATTTTCATTGAAGCCTTTTGATTTTTCATTTTAATATTTTAATTTTAAAGCAAGTAATGTGCTGCAAGTAGAACTTCACTGATTTTGTTGGACTGTCAGAACATGCTGAGTGAATGTTGTTGACACTCTTGGCTTAATATAATACTGATCTTGAAACTTTTAGGTATTCTCAATATTTGAAATAGAGCTTGAATATTCTTGTCATATATGTATAGCATACCCTCTCTTACTACATCTTTTTATAAAAAAATGATGTCCTATGTAAACACCAGTGTATGTTTTATTTAACCAGAGGCACCTTCTCTTGGAGATGTTCATTCTTAGCATTGGTGTAGGGACCATTACACATACCACCTTTTTTCTATATACACACTTTCTATTCTAGATTAACAGGAAAATTTAGTTTTTCATATTTTAATAGGAATTTAACACAATTTTCACTAATTGCTGTGGGTAGCCTGTTAAAATCCCATAGCCGTTTGTCATAAATCCAAGACAAAATGATTCTTCTAGTAAGTTCTGCAGAGTCTCTGGTCTTGTTCTTTATCTATGAATCAAAGCAAATTATCAAGATGATACACTGGACTAGGCTTCTGCGTCCTGATCTGTTGTGCATTACTATTGTGAACTGTTGGAAAAAAAGCTGAAAACTCAGACAGTGGATGTCCTTCTTAAGAGAAGATGAGAGATTTTTATGTCAAGATGGAAGTGTTAGTAGTACTTCAACCTGATGTAGTGGGTAGCACTCTTGCTCCTTGCTGAGTTTGCATTTGAAATCTTCTGGGGTGGTCCCGTGTGATGTTCCTTAGTGCGGGACGATGATGTCTTTTAGAAAAGATAGTCAAATATGCCCATAATGGCAGGAAGGTATTTGCAATAAAATTTTAAGAATTAAAAATTTCTTCCTGAGAAAATGAAATGCCTTTGTTAGAAACTTCTAAAATAAGATCAGAGGGAAGTCCTGAAAAAGGTGTTGCAATGTGTAGTGCTGCATGGGAAATGTGACAGCTAGACTGCTAATATCTTTATCTTTTGAGTTATTACTGTGGAGGTTAGTTTTAGGTTGATTTTACTGTTGTTGCATGAAATAGCCCACAGACGTTGCCCGTAAGTAAGCTCTGTATTAGAACATTAAAAACAGGAGATTTGTTGATTCTGCAGAACCTGGGTAGGTAATTGCATTGCTTTGTCTTTTAGAGTGTACTAGGCACTGAGTGCTGTGTTAATTCCAAGTGGAGTATCATTTTATTCCTGGAAATAAAGTGGTACATGAATAAACAAGAGGTCTTAAAATGTCTGTACTCTTTCTAATTATGTAAAAATTCCTGAATTTGTCTTTTCAACAGGATTGATCGTAAAATGTCAAGTGCTCATACAAATTATAGACTGGATGAAGCACAGGCTATAATGAGTGAGCTTCGAACCATAAAGAAAGCTATATGCACAAGTGAAAAAGAAAGGCAGGACCTTATGCAGGTAAAAAATATGCTACTGAACAAATAGCTGCTAAAAAGTAATAACCTACCTCTTTTTTCTTGTTTGTGATTGCACTGGCGTTGCCAAGTTTAAAAAAGGAAGTGGGGTGGCCTAAACTGATTTTTCGGTTTGATAATTGCCAATACCAGGCAGCTTGAAAGAAGTAAGTAGTCATTGTGCTGTGAACATAAGACTTTGTATGTATTTCATATTTTTGTCTTAGATAATGTATTATCCTTACATTTAAATCAATGTCTTTATTAAATATAGGTTTCCATTGTTGCTGACTATATCAAAGACTGCTATGGAGTAATTGTGCTGCATTTAAAAAAAMCCCAACCTTTAAGTTTTACAGTAATTGTTTTTGATTTTGTTTAATGTCTTCTTGTGTTACTTATAATGAAGTAGGACTGAGAATTCATGTGCTAAAATGTTTACCAGTTTGTCTACCATGTTTTTCCTTTTACAAGCATTTCACAAAACTGGGTCTCTATGTTACTGCCACAGTTTGGCAGTTCTCCTTTTCTTGCCCCAAACTCTCCTCTTAAGTACCATATCAAGACACACATTAACTTCAAATGTTCTCAGAAAGTCCTCAAAGAGTATGATTAAATATAGTGTATACAGAAACCATCCTGCAAGCTTTAGATTATTTTATGAATTGGAGCATGAGGATTGAGGGGAGATACATGCCTGAGTAGTGATCTAACTTTTGAATGGATTCTGCATCCTGCTCCGAGCTCTTCGTTGCTATGTCTGCATTATTAACGTGATGGGAGCTTGATCAAAGAGCCATGAGCCTCTGCCACCACAGGGACTTCAGTATAGACTTGCCCAAATATGCTGCAGATATAGAGGGGTGACAAGACACAATTCTCTTCACCCAATCTTTAAGCTGCTATATGGAATAAGGCATCTTTATTACCTAAATTTTTGGGACCTTAGTAAATTAATGTTGCCGTTCAAACATTTTCTTTCAGTTTTCCCTGCAGTAGTGTTTTGCTGGTATTTTTTTTTTATTGTTAAATGATATGGGTAGCTTGTAGTCTACATATAATGAATTTCCATAGTTATACAATTATTCAGTCTCTAAAGCATTACCCAAAGGTCAGCTGATGGACCACAAATCCTTGTTCAAGTAGACAGAACACTTAAGTCACTATGAAAAGTTTCTGCCTTGGCAACTTTTAACATATTTGATATTTTGTGTTGGCCAAGTTGTAAAGTGATTCTCAGTCTTCCACATGCCTGGCTAGCAAGAAATGATTAGAAAGGCAGTTCTTCATGGATGCAGTGACACACATTTTAGGAAGCTAACTGGTAATTTAAAGACTTGTGTGTGAGATCTTGGAGCAGCTTAACTACTGGCCTTGTTTTGAATCCCCCACTAGATTCCCACCCCCACCCCCMCCCCCCTTTTCCTTACATTTTCAGTCCTCAGCAGCACTAAATCCAGCTGTAAACATTGAGATGCCTTGAAAATCATATCTGTTAAACCAACTTTAAGTGCGCTTGCAGTTTCTTTAAATACAGTGTTGAGGGAGTTAGAAGTCTACAATCAAGCTTAGCATCAAGGTTTGGGCAATGCTGGCAGTGCCAGAATGTAGAGGTTGCACAAGACAGAAGTGAAAATGAAAAGTGTTGCCATCCTTCTTCATGAGTCTATGTGACATACAGGAAATACCAGTCTAGGAGATATTGTTTTTGTAATTAATGACAATCTGTTGTGATATCATCCAATAATAGACATACAGTCCAGGAGAATCTAGAAAATAGTTGATCCACACAGGCCTGGCATGCAAAACAGTTCTGCATGTTTTGTTGCAATTGTAATAAGGCATTAAATGCCATAGTTTACAAGATCTACAGTTGTAAAAATTGTGTATTTCTGCCAATTTATTGTGCTCTGCAAAAATATCCAGCTTTCTGCCTGATACTTTTTTGTTTAAATTTTGACCAAAAAAAATTAAGTTATTTTTATTGTCACCAAACATTTGTGCTTTGCCTTTTTATAATTACTTGAAGATTATTGTTATGGATTTATTTAGCTTTGTCAAACAAGTGCAAGTCTATTTCAGGTATCTTTCTAATGAGTTCAGAATTTGATTTTTAATTTCCTATCAATTTTGAAATTGATTTGTCCTCAGAAATGCTACATTTTAAAGCTATTGTTGGTAAGACAAGCTTTCTTGTGAAAAACTTTGTTTTGAAAGCTGTTTATAGAGTAGTTCGAAGTATTGTGTAAACAGCTGAGAATTCATTTCAGAGAAAGGAAATAGACATTTTCTTACTATTTCTTAATTTAAATCTGGCCAGTGTAAGCAACAGAACTAAACATAGTAAAAGTGACTCAATCTTGTGTAGGTGCTTGGAAAATTGTAGCTGTCATAGAAATAAAATAATTGGATTGAGTTGTGTGGGAGAGAAGGCTGACGAGGGATGGAAGGGGTGGTCAGATTTAAACTGGATGCTGTGGTTACAAATAAAGCTAAATATGCAATGTCACTGCTCCCAAAAGGTGGGCGAACTTTTTATATCAGATTGAGTAATCAAGGTGTGTGGTTAGATTCCTGAAAGAAGAGTGTGTGTGTCTCTCCATCCCATTTCATACTTCTGTTTCTGTTCCAGTATGTGCATACGCTTTTAAAACATTGTCCTTTATCCTTAGGAAGCACTGGAGTTTGKTTTTTTTGTGCTTTTTTTCTTTCTTTTTTCTTTTTCTTTCTTTTCTTTACCATTTAAATAGGCTAAATAGGTTAGATAGGAATTGCACTGAAATTGTATGTGGCAGAGAGCTCCCAAATCAGATAGCAACAGATCAACGATGAAATTGATTTATTTCTCTCTTTTTGGGTAGGTTTGGGCTGGTGTGCCTAGAACTTCACATCCATACGATAGGCTGGTCTGGCAGTTTCTGTGGGATTGCCATAAACAATCCATAAACCCCAGATGAAAGATGGATTCCTCCATATAGCCGGGGAGGATTTTACTCCTAGCAGTTTATGTAAATTGTTCCTAACTAAAAGTATGCTAACTCAGGTTGTAATTTTCCATGTTAGGATTGCCGGAGGCTGTGCTTTCACTCATCCAACTAGAAGAACTCAAAGCATGTATGTTTATCCTAGAGCATAGTCACCTGTGCACGTTAGATGTAAGTTAAGCTGATGCTACTTGGTGATTGCCACCTGCCAAATGCTATGTAATTTTTAAGTAGTATCCAGGGTTCAGCAACTGTGCCTGAATAGGAAGCCTGGCCACAGCAGCCAAACAGCCCTTCATTACCTGCCAGGGGGATGCTGGAGGGCGTCAGGAGCACAGCAGAAGAGCATGAAGTAGCTGAAATATGGGAAGAAGTTCAGATTTAAGTTCTGGCATCAGGACCTTTGGTGTTACATATGCCTGTAACATAATACATGTTAGCCAAAGGTGCCAGGTGGGACATAGCTTATTTGGGAGAAACCTCAGGCTTTCTGTATCCTCAGTTTTTGTTCATGTCACCGGCTCAGCTTTACTGGGAAGATGACAAGTTAGTTGTTTGATGTTTGTGTAGCTATGATTTGAAATTATTATTTCCATGTCATAAACCCATTAGGGATCCATCTTGATTCTCCATACAGCAGGAGACTGACAGGGCTAGATGATTTCCAATGAGTTTCAAAGAAGAGCATTGGATGGGTTTCTGCAATTTCCATAAAGTGGAAGACACTCTGGTTTTATTTTTGCCATGTTGTGGAACAGTTCATTTTGCAGCAGGTCTTGGAGGATAAAGAGACACTATCTAGGGACTTCTCAGCAATGTAACTTGAAAATTAATTTTGCTTTCTCAGGACTGAGAGGAAACTATTTTGTTTGTCCTTCATACTAAGGTGGACATACTTGGTACCTACATCTCTCCCTGCCTTTCCCGAGTAGAAAGAAGAGAAAGTGTGTGTGTTCAGGGGGGTGGCAGGGAGGAGCAGAGGCCCCCCCACTTTTGTGTCTAGGGAGCCTGCCTGTTCCTTTGTCCTGCACCAGGCTGGGTATTTTCCCTCTTTTTTTCATCTCTAGTGGAGGCCGGTGTGAGGGAGGGACTAATACAGAATGAGAACGAAGGGACAGACTATGTAGGATGGAAATGGAGGGCACCAGAAAAAGCTGCTTTTTCTGGCTAGTTTCAGGCCTGCTGCAATTCCTATGGATGCTTCCGAGGCTCCAAATCTGGGCACCTTCATCTTCAAGGTGGTCTTGCCATTCTGTGAGCAGCAACCAGTTGCTATTATACAGGTTCATCTTCTTGACTCCATTAGTTAAATTTGTTGTAAGAAAAGGCAACGTTGCTGAATTACCCGTTTTAAACTGCACTTTGAAGACCGAGAAATCTCCTGGTAATTGGATATGCACAATAATTGGGGCTTGTTGCAAATCACCAGTTGTCAGAGCCACTGAGATTCCTGAGAGCCAGCCTTTTCCCATTGCAGTGCCTCAGATTTGTCTCTGATTCTGTAGTTCAGACACTGGAGTAAGCAGTTTTGAGAGTTTTTATGGGTTCTTTTTTTAGAACCAGATGGTTTGAATGATTATAAATTGATACAGCTCTTCAAATTTCTGATAAATTCTTTTCACATCATTTGACTGTCCTTTATCTGCTGGTGAGGGGGCAGAATTAATGTGTTTTTTCTTCTGATGCAGAATGCTCATGGTCTCAGTCATAAATGATGGCCTGCACCATGGTTTTGTTATTAACACTACATTATCTCTACTTCTTGAAAAGTAGAGAATGCACAATCAGAAAACAAAAGCGATATTAACAGTTTAATCTTTTTTTTTAAAAGGAATTATAAGAGTCTTTCAACGAAGCTCTTACTGTGAAACAAGTTTTTGTTATTATTTTGTATGATTCTGTCTTACTTTCCCCTTGCAGGCTGCTTGAGGTCTCTGCTTTATCCTCACAGTTTGTGTCATTGTCTAGACATCTCAGAGGTGTCCCTTGCTTAACCCAAAGTGTAAAATATCTCTAACTATGTGAACCTTGGGTAAGTGAGCACAAGGGTGAAATCAGCTGTCATAAAAATACAATCAATACAAGGTATTCATCAAGTTGGATGTGATAGCAGTAGTGGCTGAGGAATGTAACCTGTGTGGAAGATGGCAAAAGGGCAGGTGAATCACCATTTGTCTTCCCGATCAGCTAACCTGACAGCTGCTACCTTTAAAGAACTGCAAGACATACAAAAGCTAAAACATTCATAGATCTAAAACAAATAATTTTAAAAAAACAACTGTTTACTGTTAGATGCATCTTTTAAAAGGAGAGGTTTATTTCAAAGCAAAGCTTCTGCATGTTAGTAACGCTATGATTAATTTTACTTTCTGTAAATAGCTCTTTATAGACAAGCTACCGGTCATATTTTTAAATAGATTTTTTTTTTTTTGTATTAATAAAAGAATGATAAAAATATTTTTTTTTCTTTATTATTATTTATTTTTTAAATCTCTTCTCCTGTAGAGCCTGGCCAAGTTAACAGATGGATTCAGGAATAGCTGTTGTATTACAGATTCCCTGCAGGATCTCCAGCACAATTCTAGTTCGCTCAGCGACTCCTGTTTACCTCAACAGCACTGCGATGCTTGTTCTCAGACTGACATCACTGGAGAGGTATGTGTTCCTACACCAGATGTTTGCTGTAGAAAATAAGCTGCTTTTGTGCTATAGTGATACATTGTTATTTCCTGTTTTAATTTAAGAGGTGTTGGCTGTACCAGAATGAAAAATCCAAAGCAATATTGGTGGCCAGGGAGTTGCATTTGCTTATTGTTTCCAGAGCGTGTGAGTGGCGCTCATGAGTGGTGGGCTTTGCGGTTCTGCTACTTGAGTGTGGCACAGAGGTGTAGCAACGTGCTTGCAGGTCAGTGACAGGTAAAATCAGCTCCCGGACTCAGCCAGGCCGTCAGAGCACTTCTCTCGTCATCACTTTGGTGACCGCAGGTTCATCTCGGAGTAACAACTCTGGCTGAAGTGTCCATGGACCTCTTCTCGTCGCCAGCTCTGACTTACTGATGCTTGTAATATTGCAGGAGGGAAGAAAACGCTTTGGCCAGCTTGAAGTTGCAGTAGAGACCTGATTGTGCAATAGTGTGCCGTGTTAGTATTTTGGTAGTGGTGATGGATCTATTTTTTTTTTTTTTTTTCCAAATCTTGTTTTTATCACGCTTATCATCATCCTTCATGCATATCAAAGATGTCGGGTAGACCTCTGTTCCTTTTTCCTGTCTGAGACAAGGGAAGTATTTGTTAAAGTCCCAAAGTATGTGTCTTAAAAACTACCAAAACTTCTGAACTAGTCTGTCATACCTTTATGCTCAAATGTGCCTTTAAATATGGTATTTGAGAGGAACATATTATCATTCCCTGGAAATAGTTCTGTGTGAACGAAATTATGTGTTCCAAATAATAAAAGTTTGGCTTGCACTATGGCAGCCCAGCTGTTCTTGAGCAATAAAATATTTGCGTCTGTGGATGAGATTGACAACAAAGCAAGCAACCTGTTTGTAGTTTGGTAGTACTATAGTTTGGATGTTACTCCACATTCGGTTAGAAATTTTTATTGAACTGTGTAACTTCTTAATCTTATCATCCCATTTCTCCTCTGTTGTCATCTTCCACTGATGACTAGTTGCCAAGTTGGATGTCTCCAGAGGGCCTCTACAGAAAAGGAAATCTGTGTTTTTAAGAAGATACACTCCTAAAGCATCTAAGAAAACTTAGCTAACACCAGACTGTCTTTCAGTGTGTTAAGTAGATGGTGCCTTTGGGATGTCATTTTTCGGACTGGTGGTGGATGTGATTATTGAATTCCAAAGTGAATCACCAAAAGGAAAATAGCATTTTCCCATTCACAAAACCTATTGAGTGCCATTCAAGACAAGCCAAATATAGTCTGAAAATTGTGTTTATCAGGTATAGATTTTTTTGTTAGAAAAATAAAATACATAATGATCTTAATTGTTTTCCTTAATTATTAGTAGTGGAATGTGTGTAATAAAGAGATGGGGTTTTTTTACATGTGTGATGATGAAAAGAGCAAAAGCAGCATTTAGATGAGAAATGCAGAGGTGCAGCAATGCACTTAAATAGGGACTTGGGTTTTAACTATTAGACTGTATGCAGACTTCTGAAGAGGTGAACTGCTGATGCCCTAAGATGGAAAAAAGTTGCTGTAGAAGCTGGACTGTATACCGTAGGAGTTGTAGCATAAATGTGCATTCTACGACAGGTTCATGGATCAGGTGATGCTTTTGTAACAGTGTTTAAAACGCACTGATGATCTAAGTGCTGGGTAACACATCACAGTACAGGGAATGTAGTCTGAATTACTTCTAATTAAACTATCCATAAAATAGCTGTATCAAGTAGTAAAATACTTCAGCTAAAAATACTCTCTGTGTTTTAGGCTTGGATAAAGTTGAAAAGCTTTGATCGATGATTCTATTTGCTAACCGTTGATTTCCAGGATCATAATTTATTGAAAGGGCTCATTTATCTTCTGTATTATCAGCAATAAATCAGTTTTGTATTTCTAAAGCATAAAATTCATTTTTATTATGTTATTACTTAAAGCATTGAGGTTTTCTAGTGAGTCCAGTAAGTGAGACTTTATTGTGAGAGTATTTTAAAAATCTCATTTCTCCCTCTCTTTTTTCCCTGCTCTCCTTGCTCTTCAACTCTGCAAAAGTTTGGGTTTGATGACAAAACAAGACTTGTAGACAAAGTAAGACTGAACTGGCAATACGAAGAGGCCAAGAAAAGGTAATTAAAGATAAATTTGTTGTTTTTTATTTTCACTCTTGTGATTAAAGTTTTCAAAGTAGAACTGGAACCAGCCTCCTACCTGCAATATTTTTAGGAAGACTAATTTGCTTACTATTGAGTAGTTCACAGATAATAAAAAGCTTAGGTAAACATAAGACTTTATCATAAGATTGTTATATTTGTTTGCAGAGATAAAGCTAAATGTCAGCCCTGTTCTACACTTGTATAAACACAAAATTGCAGTAGTTTAATTGAACTATTTTACCTTTTTTTCCCCTTCTTCTCAAACCTCAATATAAACAGTCTTTAAATTTACACTTATCAGCTTGGTCTGTCAGTACATTTGGAGCTTTGCATACCTGTGTTCTAAGTTCAATGTACTGAAGTCGTGAACTAAGTGTGAAGAAAGAATGCAGAACTTCCTGTGAGATAAATGAAGATGTTCAGAGCTGAACAAAAGGGTACATAAAAATGAATGTTGAGATTGAAAAAAAAATCTGATAAAAATTAAAGAAGAAAAAATTACTTGAAATAGTTTAATTCTTCACTAAGTCTTTCAATCTAATTGCATATTGTAAGTATTTCTTTTCTGAAGGTCAGTCTTGCAGTGTTTTTTCATGGCTTTGTAAAAGTAATCTATTCTTATTTAGTACTATTTTACAAATACTATCTACTAGTACAATTTAGTCAGTCCTCATTTAACCTCATTGTTTTCAAACTATTTGCCACGTATTCAGGACAATAGTGTAGATAGAGATGATGACTTGAACACAGTAATTTTATGCACTTATGATTATTTTGATTTGTGCTGATAGAACATTCTCTTGTTAAAATTGACTGACACTTAAAAGATTCTGTAGAGTTAACTTTGAAAACCTTAGTATTTTAATTTTTTTAAGTTACGATTTTTCTTGCTTTCTTTTCAACTTTGTCTATTTTGCCAGTTTTTTACATCTCTCAGAACAAGGGTTAAAAAAAAATTCAATACTTTTGCCTCATTTTTTTTGTATTATGGTGACTTTTTCTTTGGGGGAAACTCTAATGCTGTCATGTGTCTTGGCAGGGATTGGAAGCTTTATAGGCAATTCACCATTTTGTTGTTCTTGGAAAATTTGCCCACATTTGGATGCAGTACAGGCTTTAAAAAAAAGGTTAAATTGGTGCAAGCATGTTAGAGAGACACAGCTAAATCAGGATTTGTAACAGGAATGAAAGTCTGCATTGTAAAATACTGCATGTGAATACCAGTGACTATTACCTAGTAAGGGTTAAATAATTGGGCAAAAAAAGGGCAAAACAAAAACCCATCAGTGTCCTGTTTGGTCAGGACTCAACCCTTAGCATTTAATAGTCCAGTGATAATTTAGGGGTTCATGACAGTTACTGAAAGAAGAAGGATAGAATTTAGTTTTATACTGTTTAGTTTAGGAGAGCCATTAGTGCTGTGAAGATTGTATTAAATGTTTTTAGTTTGGTTTTCGGAATACCTTTTTCTATGTGTTTTTCAAATTCTCTTATGTTATTGCAGGGAAAAGATAGAGTGGTGGTGCAGGTTTTGTTTGGTTGGTTTTGTTTGGTTTTTGTTTTTTTTTTTTTTTTTTTTTTNAGAAGCATTTCTCAGATGGAAATGCTGAACATTTGTTTATGCATGGAATGCAGTATTTCTGAACATGAGAAGTGAGCTGGGGTTTGATGTTAATTAAGTGTAGAAAATCTGGGTAACTAACCTTCCGACTAGCAAATAGTAATTGCAGTAAGGGTAGTTTTGCTGTCCCAGGATAGCAGCTCTGACAATGGTCCGTTATTTAGCAAAAGCATGTTAGTTGCTTTAAAATAGTAGCCTTATTCTGCCCAGTATGTTGTACGGAAGTAATCAACTTTCAGCTTTTGAGTGGAACTGCACAAAGCTCATTGCTCCTACCAGTTATCTCTGTGGTTGCATTCTTCATTTATCATGCATTCCTTCCCCTTAGCTTGCTGGCATTTCTGTAGGGCTTTTGTCTCTACTAAATATCTTTGTGTTCGTTCTCCCTTGGCTGGTGAAATATCTACTGTTACGGCACAGTGTGGGTGACGGAATGTGCTGCGATGGATTAAAATCTACAAAGTAGAAAATTAAAATGCTACAGTATGTCACAGCTGTAAAGCAGTATATTATGACTACTTGCTTGTCAAACGGGGTGTGGAAACATATAGCAAATAAGTACCACAGACAAACTGTCTTATTTCCAAGTTTTAATGGGAGACTTTTAAAATACACTGTAGGAGAAAAGTATGTCTTTTCCCTTAAAGGAAAGCAGGATAAAAAGCCCCGTAATCTGAAGGGCAGTGTGTTGCATTTTAGTCACTCTTGTGAATCTAGCCAAAAGATCATACAGCTCTAGATATGAGCAGAATATTTGCCATATGTAGTAAAGAACTTTTTAAAAATAAAAATGTTCTGTATATGGTGTCTTAGCAAGGAAATGCAGTGTTGGGATTTCTGAATGAACTATCTTGAGGAATTCAGGAGATGAGACCCAGTGACAGTAGAGAAGTTGGCTTATAATCCCAAAATATCTCTTCTCCCTCATAAAAGATAATTTGATTTTAATTCCTCCTTCAGTAATCTCTCTAGCTACTGAGTGGTTTGGCCTTTGCATAAATTAAGACATTCACATAGCTTTTTTTATTTCCCCTTCAGTTTCCCACTGGAAGGAAGTTGGATAATTTGCAATTTAATTTTTCCCATGGGTATTTCAGATGTTGTGAGCTGTGGGTTCTGACCTCTTCAGCATCCTGGGGAAGAAGTCCTCTCTCCTGTGTCTGATCCAGGCTCTGGGAGGAAGCATGTAAATTCTACTTTTTAATGCGCCAATCATGCTGACGAGAGGCTCAATCACTTTTCTTCTGCTCTTTACTTTTCTCTTACCCCCCATTATTTTTAAATAAACTGTACCTTATTTCCATGAAATTTCTTCTCTTCAGATCTGTCAGTGTGGCCCTCCAGAGAAGCAGGAGGGAGGGAGGGAGGATGGTCTTTTTGAACAGACAGCCCCAAGCTGCCTGGATAAATACCGTTTTTAGTTTCAGTTGCTATTTCAGTGAGACCACCTCTCATGAAAGCATTTGCACACTGGAAAGTGTGCCCCTCGAGCACTTTTCTGAATAGACTGTTTCATAGGGAGAGAAATCAAAAGCAAATTGTTTTTCTTTGATAACTCTTAAGTTGTGCAGTTCAGTGTAATGACTACATGAAGTATATTAGTAAATGATCATGAAATGTCATTGCCACAGTGCCTCATATTCTGTGAAGTGTATTCATCACTAGATGAAAAATGATCCTGCCAATAAGAAGCACCAAAATTTTTAACTGTGATTTTTTTTTTTTTTTTTAAATAATCCAGTCTGATGGTAGATGACTTTAATGAACTAATACATCCAAGCATCTTCAACCAGCTTATCTAATTTGGGTGCAAAAGCAGTAATTTGTTTATTCCTTCTGTAAATTTGAATTCAAAGATGTTATTTTTCAATTCAGTTGTTTAAATCATACAGTGGCTGTCAACAGATTTATTTCAGCCTTGAAAAAGCCGCCTCCTCTGCTATGCTTAATATTTCCACACTCCCTTTAAGAATGTTACTTCTTTCTTTTCAGTATAATTGCTGAGTAGTTACTTTGTTGCAAACTTGTCTCATTACCTAAATTAATTTTCAGTTGGGTTTTTAAAAGCACTAGCACAAGCAGAAGTGTGTCAGTGCAACTTGCGCTTGTACTGACAAAATACTTGGTTGGATATTGATAGCAACATTCCAATACTGACACAATAACATAGTCAAGTATTTTCCTGTTAAAATTAATCTTGTGTAGGCAGGTTTCAAGGTGTAATTGCCTAATTTCTAGTGAAATTCAGTGGATTTGTATGCTTTATTCTGCTAAACTAATCTGAAAATCTGATTTAGGGATGAAGTAGTTTGTCTGATATCACATAAATATCTGGCTCAGGCATGTCAGCTAAACCTAAATCTCCCAGTGTCAGTTTTTAAACAATAAACTTTTTCTTTGGGTTATAAAGGAAACTGAGCCATGCTCTTGAACTATCTTTAAAGTTCTCGTTATACCAGTTTACCTGTGAATTGGGGAAAATACTAGTTCCTCTCCTCCATTGTTTTTAGCAGGCTTTGCAGTTTTCCTAAAGGTGAATACCTAATTTTATCTGCAAAATGCTAGTGGACTCTAAAGGTTTCATGAGTTTCTTAAGCCAATTTAAGACCTCCTTGTTATTGAATCAGGCTGCCAGGAAGGCTGGATATTCTACAGAGCGTACTCATGTTGTCCGCCAAAGCCACAGTGGCACATATTTGCAGGAACAGCCAAAGTAGACACAGTGGAGAAATTTTGTGAGCGTTTGGCTGAATTCCCCAGCTTCTTGTTCTTTCCATTTCTTTCTTCCCCTTTCTCCAGCCTTCCCCTCTTTGGATTTAAATCATAATCCACTCTCAAGAGGGTCCGTAAATACCAGAAATTACCAAGTTCTTACACCCTTCATTATGTGTCTTCAGTCCCACAGCTACCTCCTCTCAGTATTGCACGTGGGAGAAGTTCCCTGTTACCTGAAGTGGCAGAGAACTGGGTCCAATTATAAGCCCATTATAAGCCTAAGGAAAAGAGTAAGCTGGGCTGATTTATGTTGATCGTCTCTGCATATTTGTGTGATCTTAGCCACTGTTCTCCTCCAAATCATAACTGTGGATTTTTTTTTTCTTGATTTTATCCCCACTGGTCTTCCCATTCCACAGGTAACAAAGGCCTCAGCTGTATATGTCTGGTATGTCACCCAAAACTCTAGGCATTTATATGTGGGGGGTATTGGTTTTTTTCTTTAGAAAATTCAAACAAAGTAAGTTCAAAGAACTCATTTAAGCTAGAAAGGCCAGAGCTTGTAGATTAGGAAGTGCCAGATGTAGGATACCCATAATTTGTCCCTTTTGTGAGCATGAGTTTTAGGACCTTTGTATTGCTTCAGAGTATTTCCCTCCCCAGGACACCTGTCTTGTTCATAATCTGAGTAATGGTCTAAACATGGGGTTGATTTAATTGTAAATCAGACTCTTTCATCTCACAAAAACTGGTTTTTGCATTAATCTCACTTCTCATGCTGTATTTTAATAAATAACCTCTTCTAAACTGAAATGTTCTTGAGGTCAGCAGTGTAATTTCATTAGTGCTGCGTTCAGATAGCAGTCTTGAAAATGAGGTTCTGGACGCTAACAAAATCTTTTAGGTTCCCCAGATATTTCCAATGACAGAAGGGTTGCCCTATTTTGTCTAGGGTGGTCTGTGTAGATATGTAATGATTCAGACATGCTGTAAATTCTGAAAATACATGCTTTTTTGCCCCCCCCCCGATGTAGTTTGTGTAGTAAACTTCTGTCTGTACTGATCTCCACCCTCATGCTGTGTTTACATTATTTTGGGTTAGGCAGCATTCTAGCTACATTAGTATGGCTATTTCAGGGCAAGTTTGCCATTTTGAATCAGTGTTTACTTAAGATCACCAGGTTAAACCTTTGTCATCCCATCTGTGCCCCTCCTGCTTTTCTGCTTAACAGGAGCTGTTATATTCATCTCCATCTGAAATTTTTAAATAGTGAAATAAGCAGCAAGTCGGTCTGCCTACCTAGGAAACCAGTCATTTGATACCACCTACTCGAGCCTGGAATGCAAGCTCCTCAGCACTTGTTATGCAAGGATGGGAATGGGCAAAATGCCTGGAATGTTGATGGCTCAAAATTAACTGTTTTTTCCCCAGGAATATGTTAAATTGCTATATCAGTAGGCACCTTGGTATCTGGCATTTGGCCAGATAAAAGTACTCTTTTACAGTGACTACACTTAAGAAGTAGTATCTTAAAAAGTACCTGGTAGGAAGGAAAAATGTGTTTAAAAAACAGAGGCTTCATAAAGGATCCTAAATGTTTTTTTTTTTTTTTTTTCCCCTTTAAATTGCAATCTATGTCAAGTCATTGATTTTATTTAAGTGGGTGTTAAAGGTAGGTGAATATATGCACTGAGTCTGAAAACGCAAAACAGACACTTTTTTGTAACATACCAGCAGTGAGAATGGCTGGTGTAGTATAGGTACAAAATCTGGCATGGGCAAGCTCAGTGAAATTGCTTATTTATGCATTTATTGTGTTTGGAAAGAAAAGCTTGTGTTGGGATAAGACAGATTGCAAGTATGGAACATGCTTAAGAGGATTTTTTTATTATGTTTTTAGCAGAACTGAACATGACTTCTCAGATCTTTTTCTTAGGTTTGAGTGAGTGAGACCATAAAAGCCTTAGGGATGTTTTCTAGCCAAGGAGATAAATTTTAAAAAGTTTATCACTGGTAGCTTTTTGGAACAACTTACCATACAGAGGGAGTCCTCAGTGGAAAGCAAGCAACAAAATTCCCCAAAAACTTCGCTTCATTTGCAGGAAATACAGGTTGCAGAAAACTGGCTTACTGGTGCTGAAGTTCCTCTCCCAACAGATTTCCTGCATTACGTTGCGAGTGCTTTTTCTTTGCTTAAAGGGAAAACGTAGAGACAAGAAGAGCTAGCTGAAATGCTGAGTGTCAAGGGAATTAAAGTAAATACCGAATCAGATTTTTGAGCTCTTCAGTGATGCAAACCTTGTCCACAGCAGTACTTTTCCCTTTAGTAACAGTATAATTAATTTACTGTATGACAACTTCCTACTTTCAAAGTATCATCTTAACAGAAATTGAGGGGAAAAAACAAACTTTAAACTGGAACGTCATACGCAAAGAGAGTTACATGCTCTCAGCAAGCTCAAGATTGCTGAGAGCATGTAATGCTCTAAATTAAAACCTCTTGTATTGAGGGTGGTGTTTTACTCTACAGCCAAGCAGATTCAGTGGTTAACTAGTGCTGAAAGGGGGGATCCCACCTTCCCCTCTTGCCTGCTGGTACTTCTCTCTTCCCTGTTGCCTGCATTAGCATTTATTTGCTCCAATGGTCAGCTTCTTAACCCGCTCACCCTGCATTAGAAAAATAGCTAGCAAAACAATTGCAAGTGTTAAAATGAAAGAGAGGCTCAGTCCTTCAGCTGTCTTATAAAACAACCCAGAGGCTTCACCAGACACATCTCATCTTCTTTCATCCACAAGCTGTGTAAGAGCTTGTGAACATGGTCACTCAAATACATTGCCAGGCTCATCTGATTCACACTCGCTTGCCAAGCTATGATAACCCAATTGTACCTGAATTCTGTAATTCTGTTGAAAGGACCTTAAGTCCCCATTTGTTTCCTTTGGCACTGAACACTTGAAAATCAAGCTGTATATGCCTTCAGGAGTGTTTATTGAATCTTGAACAGCGTAGCAGCCTGGGCAGGGGAGAGGAGGGGCTGACTCTGCTCGCTCTTCCTGGCCCTGATGTGTGGTCGATGGGGCAAGGTGTTCTTCAGGAAGCTGCATCTGGAATTCATGCACAATAGCTGAGGCATGAAATATGTAGACTATACGTATCGATTCACAATGGTGCTTTCAGTAGCTATTGGCAGGAAGTTGGTTATTAATGCAAGGAGGAGGAAATGGTATTGAAGGGCTTGATAAAGTGTTCTGCTTTAGACTAAAATGTAACATAATACCCAAGTTCTTTACTTGCTGTAAATGAAATCTAAGGGGGGGGGGGGGGGGGGGAAATCTATTTGACAAAATTCACAGTAAAATTCCTATTCATATATGAATGCAGTCATTGCAAAATGACTTATATTGATACTTTATTTCCCTTCCCCTGGTAATAAGATGGCCAAATACTTTCCAGATGTCAGTATGAAATAAACATTGCATGAGGTTTTGTTTTTAGATGGGGAAAACCTTACCTTTGTCATGTCTGTGCCTTTTCTTTTATTCTTAAACACGTTATCACACTGTGGATCTTCTATGGATCTTCTGTTTGCTTGTTATGTGTTTTTACCTTGCTTTGTTTGTTATTATCTTTTCTTTCCTACCAGATATTTTGGAAAAAATATTACTTAAACTAACTTACCGAAAGAATGAAAGCATATCCCACTTTTATGGCAGGCTTTAAATGTGCTTTTATTTATTTTTTTAATGGATGATAATCTTTTATGGTGCACTGAACTTTGAATGCTACCATTTCAAAGTGAAGGTGAAACTGAGGTGTACAACTGCATAACTGTTGTACAGTTCTTTAGTTTCAAATGTTCAAAAATCGGAAAACTATATTTTCTCTTATTTACTTTTCATTGTAACTTTAACATTCTAAAGTGTCTAAATTGCCCATTGTAAGACAAGCATAAATACCTAGCAGTAAAAGAGTGTTCTCCCTGTTATGCTTATATAACTTTTGATTTTGCAAAAAGACACATTTGTGAAATTTCTAGCTTTAGGATTCTTTATAATATTTATAAGAGTTCAAAATTTGTTTTTAGCAGAACATTTTCTTAAAATGTCAACTGTGAAATTATTCTTACAACTGTTGTTTTGCGTAGTGGTTCAGTGTTTGCGATATAGGAAACTGCTTTTGGCTATAAAGCCTACTACAAAAAAAAATCAAGTTAGCTTATTTAATTGCTTGATTTGATGATGGATCCATCTAAAGCCACCTGTATTTTGTAACTGGTAAATCTTTTTTCCAGACCTATGTTTTTGTTTTACTGACAGCTTATTTATTCTTAAAATTTTGTTGTTGGTCAGGACTGCCTAATATTTTCAGCCCCTTGAACCATTCCTTTACTAGGTGGCACATGCATATATGGAACTATTGTCACTAGATAAGCATCTCCCCTTCATCTCCTTCAACTTCTCACTGCACTTTTGAAATCCCAAGTTAAGATCTGTTAGTGGAAGAATGAGGAATGATAGGATGTTCAACTTCATCAGCTGTACAGGCAGCAAACTCAAGACCTCTAAAATACGAAATGATTTATTACAAAATGAGAAAGCTGTGAAGACAGATATTGCCCATGTGATAGATAAATGCATTGTAGTTCTTATACAGTTACACACTTAGGAGCACTTGCAGTTCATTAGTGTTTTAAAAATACACAAAACAAAACCCACCACAAAACCCAGAAACAAATAATCCTTCCAAACTCTATGTTTTCTTGTTTTGAAATTTAGAAGAAAAAAGTCACAAAAGTCAACAGACTTCACCTTTTGGTATTTTTCCTCTCAATTGTCTTAATCTTTGTCTCTTCTGCGTTTTGAAATATATTTATCCTCTTTTAAAGAGTTTCGAATATACAACAGCAGCTGGCCTTGCTAGACAATGAATCTTGGCCAGGAATGGCTGAAGCGGACAGGGACCGTCTTCAGCTGATCAAAGAGAAGGAGGCTCTTCTTCAGGAGTTGCAGCTTATCAGTCAGCAGAGACGATCCCCAGAAGATATTGCACGTTTGGAGGAAGAAAAAAGACGCTTGGAGGATGAAATTCAACGGGCTCGAGCAACGTCTGCTCATGGAGCCACTGAAAGGTTTGGGAACTTAAATCATTTTCTTACCTACTGTAAGATCCGTATAGGTAGTTTCAAAAGGAAGAGTAGGGAATTTCACTGTGTTGAAGAAACAAACAAACCAACCCAAATGTTACTAATTTGCTTTCAAAAAAGGAAGAGACTACTCCCGAATGCCATTATTTAATTCTGTCTGTCTTGAAGTTTTCTGAAGGAGAGTTAGAGTGATGTTGACTAGTTAGTTCTCCTTTCATTCATCTAAAAAGTCTGAATAGGGAAGAAGAGATCAGAACAGAGTCACAAAAGATGCTTAGAAAAAGTCTGAATAATATTGTCTGGTAATAGAGACCTGAATAAAAGTACCTGGATAGTGAAAGAGTTTTCTCTTATTCTGCAGTGGAGTAATATTCATCTCCAAAAGCATCAGAACAAAGATCCTTTCCTATATTTGGTTTCTGACTTATAACAGGAAAGTTAAATAATTACGTTTTTGTATACAATTTTTCCTTTTAATTTGCAATCTCGGCAGTGGGAGCACATCCCAACTCTGACATTCAGAAAACATAGTAAACGGAGTCATTCTTGAAAACTTAAATTAAATATCAAGTTATATGTAAAAACAAACAACCCCCAAAACATATTAACGGAAACACTGTGTTTATTTCAAAGTTGCCCAGTTTTTCCTGTAGCCAAAGAAATGGACAAAACCTCTTAAACTCTTCTTGTTACCATAGACCGCTTCCAGTGAAAGCGAGAAAGTACTTGTTCTTGTTTCCCAGACTTGCTTCTCTTAAATAGTGGTAAAAACCCAGGTTTGACACTTGAGGAAAACTACATGAACCAGCTTTAATGTGATCTGTGTAAAGGTTAATATTTACATAATTAAGACACTTTTAAAATGTTTGGAAGTGCCTTCCACATAGAAATTTTGAGAATTTCAGTTCCTTTGAAAAGGCTTACTTCAGACAGTAAATTCAGGCAATAAATAGAAAATTAACAGCCAAGCTACGGTTCAATGTTATATATTTTGCAATTTTTGCAATACGGTTACATTGGCTTTCCAGCTTAAACTGACAGAAAAGGGAGTTCACTTTACACTGCAGTGTAGTAAGTTTTATTTGTTGGTTTTGGGCTCTCACGTTAGGTAGTGCATACTACGTTGGCAAGAAGGCCAGGCTATTTTTCCATGTAGTTCATGCTGTGGAAACCAGCGTTCCAATGTGATACTCGATATTTCAAATGCTAGCAAAAAGTTGAGTAGAAGTTAGAATAATATTGAAGGGCACTCTATTTTTGTATAACAAACTGGAGGAAAGCTTAACTATTAGTAGCCCCAATTTGTTTGTTTGTTTGTTTTAGGCTCAGSAATAACCAAAACCATTGCGAGTTCTGCTTTTCTATTTCCACTTTCTCCTAATCGTGAAATACAAAGAAGTTTCCTCTTTAAATAATTACCAGTTCTATTATGTTACTGAGTTTTAAAGGCTCTGAGTTATGCACAGATCAAAACTAACTTAAAATCTGTATGACAGAGGTGGGGTTTTTTTGGTTTTGTTTTTTAGGGTTTTTTTTTGTTGGGTTTTTGTTTGTTTGTTTTTTAAGGTTGGCTGGCAGCCTTAGTTGGAGGCGTCTCTTACCCTTTAGCACAGGTACCTGCCTTACAGCATTGATGACTCTGGAGTGTAGGTTCCTAAGTTTGTTTTTTAAAGTAGGTGGTGTGGATACCCCTTCCTTCCGCTGCAAACTTTTGAATCAGTTAAGTTTCTTGCAACCCTTTGTCTTTTTCTTTTGGTTCCCGCATGCAGTGCCTTTATCATGTAAGTTTACATGGCTGAGTTGCAGCCTTCATTGCACCACTTGGTTAACCTGGTTGGGGGTCTGCAGAAGCAGGAGAAAAGCTTCAGTGTTGGGCGTGCTCGGGTGTGCAGCCTCTGCCGTGTGGTTGCAATGAAGGGAGCCTCCCCAGAGGGCGGTGGGGTTGCTGGAGCCTAGCGCTGCAGCTCCTTGCCAGCATATGAATTGATGAAGTTGAAGGCCAAAGAAGTTGAGAGATTTATGTTTTTACTGCTAACAAAGACATATTTTTTTCATACCTTAACCATCCAAAGTTTATTGAAACTAATGCTGCCATTTTGTTTTATCCAGAAGGACTCCCTTTCAGTTGATAATTTATTTTTTTTTATCCTGCCCATTAACATGTTGAATTCTAACAGCTGTCTTTGCAATTGAGGAAGGTCTGAAGCACTCAGATAAGTTTGATCTGCTTTCTTCAAACTGTCTGTCAGAATCCCAATTTCCAGCCAACTTGTGAATGCAGGGCTGGAGCAGTAACTTCCCTGGACATACAAATGTACAACACAAAACAGATTACCACCCTGATTTTATTTTGAAGTTCAGTGATTGGGCTTGGAAAAACAAAACATCAGGAATACTTACCATTCTGGATTCAGGAAAAGAATAAATGTGATATCAATAGATAAAATCTATTCTTCAAAGTTTTAATAATCTCAAAATACAGAATTTAAGATATCTTATAGGTGTATGAGACCGACAGCATTATAGGTACATTCCATTTGTGTTGTGGCAGTGGTACTGAATAATTCAGCTGCTTGTTATTAGAATGGGCAAAAATAAGTCGCGGCGAGATATTTTTGTCATAGCTTAGTATTCAAAATGCTGTATCACCTGCTTAAATGTAACGATATATAAATGTACTTGAAACACCTAGAATTAGAGCTTAAAGTTGAGCTTTATGGTTACTGCTTAACAGAAGTCCTCCAAAACTTTTTATCTTTGAAATTTGACACTAATTAGCTTGGATAATAGGGCTATTTGGAATGTATTTTTCCTGCCAAGGTGACGAAAGTCATAGTAGTTCTCTGTATTTTACTGGCACATTCAGGTTGATGCAAGGGAAAAAAAGATCTTGTAGAGTCTGATGTTTTTGCCTAGGATTTTTTATGACTTTGCTAATTGCTGTAAGATATTTTCAACATCATGACTCTTACATTGTGCCTCAATTATTTTTCTTGTGTGGGAATTCTGCTGGAGTCTTGGTTCTTGTGTTCTTGCTGGAATTACCATCGCTGCATATGAGCTGCATAAATTAAAACTTTTCATTAAGCAGTGAAACTTCTTTTCATATTCCAAACTGCAATGCAATGATATTTTCCTGTACTTGGAAAGCTCCTAGCACTTCTTGAGCACTACTGTAATGAAGAAAAATAGTAATATGTATCTGTTTAATTATAGGATACTGTTACAGGAAAAGAGAAATTGCTTGCTTATGCAACTAGAAGAAGCTACACGTTTGACCTCATATTTACACTCCCAGTTAAAAAGGTGAGTTATGTAAAACCAGCAGGTTTTGAAGTTTAACTGCAGCAGAGAAGGATATTAATAATCTATAAAGTTTACCTTTTAATACTTTTATGTATGTGTGCCAAGTAAAATCATTTTTTACTAAACTTATACAGTTTGGTCTGTGGAATGTGATGATTTGGATGGAGTTTTATAAATAGTATTAGTGATGGCTATTTAGGCTAGATTATTATTATGTGTATTTGGGAATTTTATATATTATCTTATTTTCTGAAAAGAAGATACGTACTTAAAACCCGTTGTAATAGTTACAGTTTTTCTAATATGAAGATAACATTCTTTTAAGTTCTGTGACGTTTTAATGTTCTGATACCTTCTACAAAGGAGGGGTTTTTGATCCCCGGTGAGATGACAAAATTTTGCCATTTAAATACGAGAATGTGCCAAGACCCACACAGAAGCTCAGAATGTTTTGCATATTCACACATGCAGCTGCCTTTTTAGATGCAGCTCTTGGGGATTCCTTAGCTCAACACCATGCCAACATCAAAAGCTCAGTTCCTGCTGAGCCTCACTTCTCTCTCCGTCACTTACGTTCTTCTCTCCCTAACTGTCTGAGAGTGGTAAGAGGAACTGGAATAGGATTCATTCTAAAGTCTTTTTTATTTTGCACTGGAAAAACCTGTGAGGGTGAGGCTTACGCAGCAGTTTGTTAGGACTTTCCAAATCCCTTTGCACTTATCCCTGACCCATCATTAACATAAATTCAAGCTGGATCATGGTAATCTACCCTTCCTGGCTTTACATTAGTCCACTGATCCAGATCCTGCTCCGGCATCTTTTCTGCCAAATTATGGCTGCTTGCACGTTGGAGGAAAGAGTAGGCTCATCCTGTTGAATCGTTTGTCTTCAGGAACTTGGTCCTGATTTGGTTATCACTTGCACTGTTCCAATCATGGTTGTGCTTGAGACCAGGGCAAGAGACACGAGCTAGACCTTAAAATGCTAAATCATGTCTCTGTGTCACTGTACTGAATACATGTAAAATTGCTTGTGTAATTTGGATTGATGTTTTTGTCTGCGCTGGTGTTTCTGATTATATTTGAAAGGGCCTTTTTTGTTTTCTTTTTCTTTGCCTGCCATAGTCTGTCAGCTAGCACCCTCACAATGTCTTCTGGCAGCAGCAGGGGATCCCTGGCCTCCAGTCGAGGATCCTTGGCCTCCAGCAGAGGCTCCCTCAGCTCGGTCAGCTTTACGGACATCTATGGCCTTCCACAGTATGACAAATCAGACAGCGTTACAGACTACGGGCAGCATTTACGCTTTGACATAATTCCTTTCGAGTCTCTCACAAAAGATGTCCCATATGCTGATCCCATTGGACACTCGAATTTCAATAAGCAGCGGAGGTCTCTGGATACCCCACAGTCCTTGGCGTCCCTGTCATCGCGGTCTTCCTTGTCATCGTTGTCCCCTCCAAGCTCACCTCTGGACACCCCGTTTCTCTCTGCATCTCGAGATTCTCCCTTAGCTCAGATGTCGGAAGGTTTTGAGGAGATGGCAAGCATAGGAGCCCTGGAAATGCTCAGGGCTCAGACGACAGTGTTGGGTGACGATGATACGCAAGGAATTAGCTCATCTCAGACGTCCACTTACCCTATGGACAATGAAGGGCCGCGAGAAATGGGACCACAGCTGACTGCTGTCCAAACTGGTGGAGGTGAGTTTCTGGACATTATTATTTTGTCACATTATCATAGAAAATAGCACACAGACCTAAGCTTACTAGCACAGTAGAGATTGTTCCTCAGTTTGGCTTATTTTACTTCCATCAGTTAAAAATTACGTGGTAGATGTTAGCTGTTAAAAAGACCAACCAACCAAACAGAAAAAAACCCAAACCCCCAAACTTTAGATTTAGGGCAGAGAGGTGAAAGAGTAGAGAAATCCTTGTAAGTAGATCTTAAAATAGTGGTGAATTGGGTGAAAGAGAGGGAATGGAATATGGACTTTCTTTGGAGTGTAGCACATCGAGGAGTAGGTATTTTGGTCTTGGATTGGGAATTAGTGAAAAAAAAAAAAAAGCATGGTTTAGTTACCTCTGAGGCCCCCAATTGTGCCCATGTTGCCATTATTCTGATAATTTAAAGCAACACAAACCCAGGGGAGATAAGGGGGAAAAAACCAAAACCCAACCCCCCAAAAAAACCCAAACACAAAACCAGGCACGAGGTGATGCTGCTGACAGTGCTTGAAGGCTGGCTGACTCCATGTTGAATTCGTACACCCCCCAGACCAGGTTCCTGTGTCTAAGTTCTGCGATGGAGCAGAAGCCACAGTGGCATGGCGGTCATGAGTGCATGGTGCACTGTGCTCATGGGTAGAGTGCTACAAAAGGAGCATCTTTTTTAGGGGGTGTGTGAGAAGTTAAGCATCCGCTTGAGTGGTTGTCTCAGAGAACCTGTGCTCTGTGATGGCAGAGGAGCGATGTGTGCAGTTACCACGGCACACGTACTGATCAGTTTTCTTTTCCTGCCTGACTGTGAAGTTGATGGACTTGCTTTAGCTTGCATTGGTAGAAGCTTCTGAGGCACTAGAGTTGAGAAACATAAATTAGAGAGATCAAAAGAGGAAACAGAAACCTCTTTAAAAAATAAAACAAGTCTAAAAACTTGAGCATACAGGCACGTGAGAAATTTCTTTTCCTGTTTTAATCAATCAATTGAAGAACTGCTGTTAAAATAAAAAAGAGTGTTCCCTGATGATGATGTTTTTGTGTGTTGGCTTGCTCATATTTCTAATAAAACCATACCAGTAGAGAAGGGCTTTTAGAGAATATTTTTAATATTAAAGATTGTAATTCCCATCCCATTTCTATATCCAGAATTCTGTGTTAGCAATTGCGTAGAATGTTGCATTCAGGACTTAGGACATCAGGAGTAATGTGAAATACAACCAGAGAATGTATCATATTATCCTACCAAAATCTTATTTGTCATTATCAAGTGATGATGAGAAGGAACATCAACAGTATCTAAGGAAAAGCTTTCAGCTTTCTATTTTTGAAAAGAAAATGTTACCACTGTGCTAAAAACCCTATATTGCTCAAACACCATTTGAGTCTAGACTCACCTGCTTTCCTTAACGCAGCTAGCATTGCCAGAAGATACTACTGCAGAATTTACATTTACTAGATGTAAACATTTCTAGTGCCCATATTGCAACTTTCAGACCAAAATAAACAGAATTCCAGAGACCAGCATGTAAGCTTGTGCTTAAATTAGTGCCATGAAGAGGCTTCCCGAGGCTTTCTTTAAACCTCAGATCAGACCACAGCATGTCTTCACCCATTGTGGTAAGTGAAACTATGTTAGTAGTTCATTTATAGCTCGTACGTGTTTCCTAGAAGTGAAGGCCTGGTCTGAGGGCCTAGGGAGCAATAGGATGAGGGTCAGGTTCCTGCTTTGATTTTCCTTTTCTCCCTTCTCTGTCAACGTTTCTACACATTTCACGTTTCTCAGAAAATCTCTGGCAGAACATGCCTGTGCTACCTGCTGTCACTGCTGCCGTGTCCAGCTCCTAGTCCAGGGCTTACAACTTTTCTCTGTGTACAACAGAGTGCTTTGTCTTGCTTTGTGAGGAAAATGTGTGGTTAAAAGGTAGCCAGGCTGTCCTTTTTGAGATTTTTTTTTTTTTTTTTTTTTTTTTTTTTTTTTTTTTTTAATACTTGAATTTGAAAACAATTGCTTAAGAAATAATTGTTTAACCTTTCTGATTTTTGGCTGCAGTCATGACTACTTTGAGCTCCACACTCATAGCTGGTGGGTTTGCAATTGTAATGCAGTTGTTTGCAAGTAGCAGTTGGAAGTTTTGAAATTACTTTGATTTTGTACTCTTTTCTTGGTGAATTTGATGGAGCATCAAGCTCGTATATCACAGTTTGGGAACTCCCAGATGTTGGGGGGTTTTGGTTTTCACGGGGGGGTTTTGGTTTTCACTAAGGTACTATGCAGTGTGCTTTGCTGCTGCCACCCAATGGTCTGGTAGCATAATGCGCTGCTGGAAAACCAGTAAGTCTCAGTTTGGACAAATCTCTTGCCTGTTCCTTCACTAGACAAAACATGAGGTAATCTTTGCAAATTCTGGGGGCCAGGAGGGTTAGCACTAAAAAAACTGCACATACTTTGCACTGAAGCAGCATTAGAACAAGTTCAGGGAGTTCTTCAGGAACTGCAGTTTTGATGTTCAGTTGCTGATCTGCTGTTTTATTGTTCTGCGTCTGTCTCAGGGACATACTGTGAAACATGTTAGCATGTGTGAATGGAGGGAATATGCCTGAGAGGATAAATCCATTGTATTTATAAAGCTGGGAGTGGGAGGAAACTTGTTATAAAATATTGGGCTTGAATAGCTTCAATATCTCTTCCTCTCTATCCTAAAATAATCTTCCAAGCACTAAGTTTCCTTTAATGCCTAAATAATCTCTTGTTTGCAAAATACTGTCAGAGATCTAAAAGGTGATTTATCATTGTGTGCTTTTCATTTTGTCTTGTTTCTCATGCGGCACAACAGAAAAATTCACTGTAAGTGAACCTGAAATTACTTATTGTGCTGGTTTTGCTTGTAATTCCTAGTGTGTTTTTCTGTGTGAAGTGTTGGTTGGTTTTTTTTTTTTTTTTTGAGTTGCATGTGAAGAAACAGGATATTTTGCTACATTTGGTTTTGTTTGATATTGTGCTGTATCTGATTAATCATTATGGCATACTTAATTTTTTGCTATGTCAACTAAACAATATATTCATGGCTGTAGTTAAATTCCTGGAAAGTGTTCTGCAAGCTTCAGCTTTATTATATCATAGTAATGCCTGACAGCATCATGGTAGGTAAGGTTTATTTGTGTCTCTGATTAAGTTTGTATGTGAGTGTTTGACTATTTTATTAGTGCATTTTGAGCTGACGTGCAGTATTTGTAGTCTCCTAAGCTTGTGAAACATGCTTTAGATTTATTTATGTATTTTTTTAGCTAATGAAATCTTGGACACCAAAATTTCCTTTGAAGTTCACTTTTTCAACTAACTACACCTGAGAATATTCTTTTAATCAGGGCTGTCTTATGTTTATCAAGCTTTGGCACCCAGTAGTTCTGGAAATTCATATATATTGTCCACTGATTTTGTTATTTAAATAAGAAAATTAAAGGTAATTTTCTATCTTAGAAACCTTATTTTTAAACAATTTCTTTAGCTTCCAGCATTGGAAGGCCTGTAACCTGTGCTAAACCTCGTTCTGTTTAACCCAAAATCTGGTATTTCTTTCTTCTTGACGAATTTTTCCTGCTGACCTTTTTTTTTTTTTTTTTTTTTTTNAGTCAAGGGCATGTTTTGGTGTTTGCATCTCTCCCAGATTCGCTGGGATTGTCCAGATGTTATCGAATGCTTCCATGGCCTGCAGGCAGTGGGCAACATTGTTGTAACATGTCAGTTTTTCATGACGTTATATTGGTGCTTCAGACCAATTTTTCCTTCCAGACAAATTGGGAACATGAACCTCCAAAGGAGAGAGCCCATAAGGTCTTTTGTCTGCTACATCTATACAAAGCGTTCACATAGAGGGGTGAGCCAAAGGCTTATTTACAAAAAGAAGTCATCCTCGTGTAACTTGTTGAAATTAGTACAGAAATTATAGAAGCACTTTCATACAAAATTTATACACTTCTGTGAAGTTCACCCTCTTTCCAGTGATGTAAAATTATTTGGAAACTTTCATATTAAAAGATGTCTCTACAGAGTGCTAGTTTTGATTCTGCATAAATACCAGTGACAGAACTCAGAGGTGGGCTCACCAAATTAAAAGTTCTTAAAAAAAAAAAAAAAAAAAAAAAGGAAAAAAACCCGCAAAAAACAAACCCACCACTTTGTACAAGTGATATGTAGGAGAGTGTGGTTCAAATAGTTTCTTTGCTTTCTGTGAGATAGCTTGAACGTGGCTCTCATTTGCAGTGAGGATGAAATGGGTAACGCTGCATGGTGTGTGATGTACAGTAAGGGTGGGATGCACTGTAATTGGGCAAGGGGGAAGGAAGGGTGGTTCTTTTTCCAGGCACAGAGGCAAATGCAGATTGGGATGTCCTTGGTCAGCAGATAAATTCTCTGCATAGCTGAAGATAGCTAAATCCTTCACTGAATTTGGAGGGGAGGTCCATAGGGCTACTTATGGATCCAAAAGGACAGAGAACTGGCTCTGTCCAGTTTATGGGACATCTTTTTTGGTTTTTGGGACATTCTGGGACAGAATCGGGGAATTTTAGGACAGGACCCTGTGGTTTTTGGAATATCTTTTGGGGTTTTGTGCTGTGGTGCCCAGATAAAAGGAACGTACGTTGGGCTGGCACAGGACTGCCGGGCTCAGTGCATCCTGTCTGCCATTCCCACAGTGGGTTAAAGCTAACCTTAGCCAGACACTTCTGTTGACGCACGCAGTGGCGTGGTTGTATTAATCTGGGGGATTTTTAATCGAGCTTCAAGTCCTGATGTCCTGTCCTGGTGGTGCTTGGTTGGGAGGTGAGATGGGTCCCATGCAGAGGGGTGGCTCAGTTGTCTGTACCTCAGCTGGGCTCTGCAGGTGGAGCTCAGGCTGTTGGCTGGCACTCTGCTGAAGGAAACTTACTGATCAGGTACCAGCCTTTTATTTTTGATGCCTTAAGATAATGTGTAACAGCGATACTTAACAAGTTGTTACTTTGAGTAAGGCATGTTTCATCCTTGTTCAGGGGTAGTAAGCAGTAAACGTCAGCTGGTGCTTGCCTCCAGTGTGATGTGCACAGTGCTACTGTCATTCCAAATGCTGTCTGCTAAAACTGGGAATACTTCCATGCCGTCTGTTTTAAGTTTCTGAGCATGGGTGGAAGCAAATAAGATGCTTTCCCTACCTCTGAAGTGGCACCTCTTTGCTGTTACTTTTCTGCTTTGAAGACGGTCATTGCGCCTTAAGAAAAAGGGGGGAAAGTTGGCAAAAATTCTTCACTGCACAGTGAAGAAACTGCTCTTCCACAGACCTGTTTAATGGTTCTCTCTAGGAGGCGAAACAAAACAACCTCAAGTTAGGAGCTGTCACTGAAGTGTCGAATACTTACCTATAATTCTTGAGCATTACCACTTGTGCACATACCTTAAAGGATTGGTAGCTGCTATACCTACTTGCCTGTGCAAAACCTGATGTATAATATCATTTTTGTTGATACACTTAAAACATGAAAATGATCGCTGAGTCACTATTTATGGTGTTACTGGTGATTCGGGGAAGGGTGGAAGAGGGGGTTGAATATTGCTTCCTCCTCCCCCAGTCAGTTTTCAAAGTCATTCACCAAGAATTTGAAAAAACAGTGGTCTGAGTGAGTTGGAAAGTGCTGTTTCTTTTTGATAAAGCCTCTCAGACTGTAAAAAAAAAGCTGCTATTATGCGATGGTATAAACAGTATGCTTTGAGACTTTGTCTTAGGAAACAAATGAGAACAAAACCTCACATTGTGTTATCAGATAACTTCTTAAAAGAATTAGTTTCTGTATTTGTTTTCAGCCTATTGTATGTTCAGTAGGTAAACCTTAAAAGTTTAGGATATCATGTGTACATATGTTGAATTAGTGTAAGTCTTCCTCCAGGAGGGATTATTCTACCAGAATAGCATTTAATAACAATGCCATTGGTTTATACTTGTCAGAGAGAAATTATCCACAAACTTCCTTCCTTAATTCTCCCACAGAAAATCTCTGGTCGATTGTATTCTAGGTTTTTAACTTAAAGTTAGATGAAAAAGCAATGAACTGTGGTTGTGCCAACTGTTTTGCCACTAGTTTTGATACAATAAATGTTTCTTGTTTAATTTTTAAGAGATTGCCTTGAGCTGATGTTGTCTTCGCTTTTTCTCCATGACAGCTGTAACTCTACGAGGAGACAGTGGTAGAAGATCGGAGAGGAGAGCCAGGCGAGTTTCAGCATGTCTCTCAGATCATTCACTGGCTAGTGACAGTGGCGTGTTTGAAGCTTTAAGCAAAAGGTCAGGTGTATAAATGCATAGTAAGCTGGAAATATTCCTGTTCTACCACATGGTCTGAAAGAATTCATTGTAAATTTCTGAATACGCTTTCAAAATTGCTAATTCTTAGTAACGTAAGAATATTAGGTTGCAAGTTTTAAGGGAAAGAAGCTTTTTACATCCAGTTCCACTGTCATYTTCACAAGTGCCAAGTCCCTTTCACTTTGTCTCTAACATTTTAACACCATATACTTCTTCCTTGAAAGATAGTTTTCTCAGCTTATTAGTCGTAAATCAGTAATTTTATTTCAACCATCTATAACAAAATAAAATTATACAGTGTGACTTACAGTTCTGAGTAGCATGTGRTAAAAGTATAACTGCAAGGAAGAAATATATGAACTGATGAAAATCTAAAAAAGTGTAGGTTGACCAAGTGATTGAAGGATGGGTAAAGACGTGTTATTTTATACAATTGTTGTAACACAATAAACAGTAACTGGGAAGAAGATAAGATTTTGAGGATGCTAAAGAGAAATGGCAGACAGACTAAATATTAAACTACCCTAAATATCTTGAAAGAGGTATTCCAAAAACTCATTTTTTTAAAATTTTGAATGACTACTTCTGTGGGTTTTTTAAATAGGTATCTTATAGAATCATTTAGGTTGGAAAACACCTTTAAGAACATCGAGTCCAACCATAAAATCATCAAGTCCAACCGTAATCCCTTCTTAATCCCTTCTGTATTACCAGTCCCTCCTGTATTACCAAACAATTGCTTATATTCATAAATCACAAAATAAACGTTCATTTCATTATATTTTAACAGCTTGGGTCAGTATGTAGTTTACAGTACTTTCTGTTCCTGCAGGAATGAAGATCTGGAAGAGCCTGTTTATGGTGATGCTGCCAGTAGTGAAGAACCGCAAATACATGTTGGTTTTCTGTAAGTAGTGTTACTAGTATTTCCCTCTGTCAACTCAGCAGGAATTGCTCACTAGTTTTCTTGGTTTTGGTTTTTAACTTTTTAATAAACTTAACTGCAGTGGATAGTTTTAAGAAATTTCTGAATTGAAAGCCAAAGTTTAGTGGATGTACAGATCAGTCATCACATGCCACTTTCTGCTGGGCATGTGCCTTAACCACGGTTCATTCAGTGTCCTTTCAATGCTGACTGATAAAAGGGCCTTCGTTACTTCTTTCAGTAGCATTTTCATTGTCTGGGCCATTAATGAGGGTATGGATATAGGGATACGTCTCTGTGTGCAAGATCTGACTTTTTATGCCAGATAAAGGAGGATTACCTTAGGAAGGTCACAGGTGAAGAGACACAAATACAAATACAGCTCCCAAATATAGTTTTGAAGTCCTGTGCTTAGGGCATGCTATTGTTAGTAGTGGGAGTAGCATGGGGAAGGGCACATTATAGCAGTGCAAGGCAGGATGTTGTATCTTAGCCCTCCAGAATCATCTCTACCCCTTGGAAAACTAATTCCAAAGATTGAGAGTTTTCAAATCTCAACCAGGTTTGTTAGTTCCATTTCCAAATTCATGCTGATGTGAAAGAGTAGAATTTTTTCTTTATTTTCATTAACCCATGAAAATAATGCAGACTGATTTGTCTAATGTAACTGAGGTGTTACACGTGCTCATGCACATACACACACACGTATATGCATATGGTGTAACTGTTTAAACCAAGGAATGTATTTTATAAAACCTGTTCACTATCAAGAGTCASAGTAGGGAATATTATTCTTTTCAAATTGAATAATGTTTAATTCTCTTAGTTCTTATCATTTTGTTACTGTAGCTAATATTATTAATAATGTTCTGTTATCAGAGTGTGATATCTGTAATTGCTTTTGATTCAAACTGATTTGTTTAAAAGTCTTGTTTAACAGYGAAAGTTCTTTTACATTCTTAAAATCTTTTTAGTCTTTCATCTCTATCTCTTAAGCAAAGTATTGATGCTTGGTGACTAAACCAGGAAATTTGTTTTCCAGGCATGACAGTGGAAGCGAATGTCTGTTAGTCCATGTATTACAGCTGAAGAACTTCACTAGTCTAGTTGTTAAAGAAAACTGCAAAATGTAAGCTTAAATTTCACCCAAAGTCTGATCATTGCTTGTTTTGTACCACAATCGTAAATGGCATAAACTTGTTTGCTTTCATGCAAAATTAAGCCATTTCTGAAGAAGATGGTATGTCTTAGTTTACATGAGGATAGGGTTAATTTTATGGACACAAAGTGCGCCTTTTGTAGAACCGCTGTCATAATGGTCAGGTAACAAGTGTAGTCTCTAATGACCCATGTTCTTACATGTTTATTATGCACAGGAAAGTTTGTTCAAAAACATCAAAGTCATGCTTCCATCACCCCATGCCTTCTGGCCCAAAAGCTGTCTACATTATGTGTAGTATTCCAGAAGTATTATTTCCTGTGCAACTTCTCTACAGCTTATCTGTGATGTATCCCAGAATAAGCTTAGTGTAATTTTCTCAAATTCCTACCGTAACATCTATATTAATTAGTGAGAGAGATACCTTGCCCTTTATCTTAACCAAAAATATATAAATAAATAAAAAAAMCAGGACATTGCAGGCTTTTGTGGCCATTACAGCTCTCCTTGAATATCTGTGAAACACCTTTCGAAGATAATTTTAACACAAATACTAGCTGAGAATCAGTACAAACAATTGAATTTTTTTAACCTCTGTCAGCCTGTGCTACTTTTTCAAATTCCATATTGGATTACATAGAACATTTCTTAGCTTATTCCAATAAACGTTTTTTTAAATAATCGCAATGTTGCTATAAAACTCAGTCTTATCTAGTGATATGTATGTTAACGTATTTTAAAGAAATTCGACCCGTGAAAATTGTTGATCTTGACCTCTGGGAGAGGTTGTTTGAAGACTGTGGAAAATGGAGGTGTGATAACATTGTTGTAATATAAGTCATTCTGTGGGAGTTGTTAAATTGACATGCATCTCACTGAATGAGTTGATCTTTGTTGAGAAAACTTGATCTTTGCTAACTCTGCAAACCTCTAGTGGAAATTCTTCATATCGGTGAGTGCATCAGTGTCAGTCTTTTGCTTTGTTTTGAGTGTGAGTGCAAGGGCATGCTGTAGGGAAAAAAATGTGAGTATTGAGTAGTACTCAGCCATGTTGCCTTGTAATTATAAGTAAGTGTCATCTGAAGAAAGTGAAGTACAGTCAGCAAGGTAAAAAAAGACTCCAGAGGGTTTGTTGGAAGTTGTCATCAAGGCAATCAGGCATCTAAGTGGCTCTCAAAAAGACAGTTCTGTTCCCCATCCTCCTTTGTTAACCACTTGCGCTGGAATCAATCAATTGCATGGCTGCATGGTAAATCAGTTGGTTTGACTGGTCAAAAAAGAAGTTTATCTTACAAAAAAACAGAAAAAGCTTTTAGTTTAATGAATTTCTCCATGCAACTGTACATTCTTTGAATCAGTTATTGGGGGCAGAGGGAGTGAAGTTACCTGCAGCAGCTGATGAATGGAGGAGTTGGATTACTCTCTTTTTATGGCACGTAAAGCTGTTTAGCTAACTGATGCTTCACATGGCAGCACTGCAGTTCCACCATAAAGAGCTCTTCCAGTTGTCCTCTAATCATTTACTTGCCTGTCAGTGTCAAGCCCTCTCTGGTGGTGGCATAAGAGTTCATGCAGCTGTGTAGTCAACTTGAGTGAGCCTCTAAGTTGGAATTTTTTTAATCCTTAAGCCTTATTTTTGCTAGGTTAGCTTTTTAACCGAGCTAAGTTTTCTAATCTGGTTCATAGCACAGTTGTATGAAGCTGTTTGCTGGCATAAGGGAAAGTGTGGCAAAAAATAGGATATTGCAGGGGCTGGACAAGCAGTCAGGACCGGGAGAACACAGAAACACTCCTCTAAGTAGCTCTGCTGCCTTCTGTCAGATTAAAATGGTTGTGGATTTTGATTCGAGGCTTGGAGTCTCAAATGAGATGGTACCAGATATTTAAATTTGTTTTTTAAAATGGCAGGCGGATGCAGTGATTGTAGGCTTCTTTTGCTGTCCTTTTGTGCTGGGTTTCTTAAGGGGGGGGGGGTGGGCAGGGAAAGGTATGCTTAGTGGGTGGAAGGAAGAAATGGATTAGTGACATGGGGCAATTCAATTGCCTAAACATAGGCATGTGTTTCCATTTGAAATATCATAGCAGAGCACCTGGTCTCCAGCTGCTGCTGCTCAGGAAGGCTGTAGCTCTCCTATAGATCCTATGTCATATTTGCTAGCCCCGTGTAGATGCCTCAGATATCTCAAGTGCCACTTGGTGACTCTGCTTAAGCACCAAGTTAAAAAAAAAAAAAAAAGAGCTTTCATTAGAAAAAGGTGGGGTTTCCAAATCAGCTTTGCAGTTCTTCTGTAAGAAGAATAAAAAGTAAATTCCTGCAATGAAGAGATTCCAGAGCAGATTATTAATGTAGAAGTTACACTGATGTTTTTGCTTAGCTTGATTTTGAGAAATGCAAAATAGCTTGCTTTATCTCAACTGTACTATTTGTCTATTTTGCTGTTCCCAGTCATGTGAGAGTTTATTTGCCACCACTTGAGTCAGGCACACCAACCACTTACTGCTCTAGAGCTTTGGAATTCCAAACTCCGTTAATATTTAATGACGTTTTCCGAATCCCCGTGCATTCAAGTGTTTTGAAATTAAAATCACTGCAGCTGTATATCTGTTCAGTTGACCATCAGCAACAAGAAGAACTGTTGGTAAGTGGTCCTTTTTCTTAAAAGCTCTGTGATATGGGAAAATAAAGTTACTTGAGGAAYAATTTTTAAGATTGAAAGGAGAAAGTGAAGACTTTATTTTTCCATAAGAAGTGCTGACAGTTATATGTTAATTTTTCTGTTCACATACGTAATTATGGTTGTGTTAATAAAAAATACATAAATATCTGTGAAAGGTGGGATTTTAAAAAAGTTGAAATATGTGCATTTTAGGTTACATAGAGTCTTGGAAATAATTAGCAACATTAGCAGAGGTTGAGAATTGGAGCATTTTAAGCAGCGTTGAAAGTAATGTTATGTGTACTGTTATTTAACTGTTACTTTGCAGAGACATTGAAAATCGATACAACATTTACATTCATTGCTATGGGATTTAGTAGATAAGGAGTTAATTCTTTTTTTTATTTAGTACATTTCTTACAAATGTCTGCTTTGGGGAAAGTTGAAAAATCTGCTGTTGCTAAATTTTGGTGCAAGAGGGAAAGCATTGTGTAAAAATTAAACTTTTCCCCAAAAACTTCATCTGACAGCTTTCAGATGACAGTGTGCTCAAGAMTTCTGTTTCTGCATGGCACTGTAAYGTGTGTGTGATGAATCAGTATCAGTAAAATAGTTTCCCGATAAAAAGATAACAAATRCAAACCTCTTGTTGCTATGTAACAGTGGTCCAGGAAGACAACTGTTACATCAATCTTAACGTTGCTGCAGGATAATAGTGGTCCAGGCAGGTTTCTGTTACACCTTTTACTTYAAACTGATCGAGACATCTGATGTAGATGCATTCAAATAAATGTAGCAGTTGTTTAAATAGGTTACATGTGTCAAATGTGTTAATTTTAGACGTGTTAAATGTTAACTTCATTTAGCTATTTTCAAATGTGGATATACTTGAAGAAATCTGCCTTGGGGCTGATGTCCTGGCTATTTTGAAGTCAGTGGTCTAGCATTTCAGTGAGGCGTTTGAATGGGTTAGTGAAGTTTTTTTTCAGCCTATCAAAGTAGTTAAGAGGTACAGGCATCTCGCTGTCGTGCTGGACTATGGATAAGAGGTGTTTATTTGAGCAAATCTGGTCAAGAATGCATGTTTGTTAGTCCAGCTTTAAAACTAGGTAGCATCTTACATAAACAGTGGTCTTAATATTGACGGAAGCGGACCCAAGGTCTTGTCCGCAGTGGGAAGTTTTGTCATTTTTGCACTACAAACTAATGAAAGAGAAAGCAGCTCAAGAACAGGCTGGATATATTGGTGTAAAATCCTTTATACTGGTATAGCCTGTTCTTCTGGGAAGCTAAATAGCTATTTCAGTGTAAAGCATCTTTATATTGACACAAGTGCATCTAAATTTAGGGTGCTTTTACTTTAACTGCTATTACTGAATTAGCAAAAAATGATAGGCCTTCAGGTTATGTTGGTAGATTTTTTGTCTTTCATAGTCTTAGTGTAGTTTTGTCAGAAATATTTGTCTACAGTAGTTGGTAACATCCTTTAGAGTAAGTTAACAATGCCATGGTTTCTTAAGGTAGGTGCATTAAATTATGTATTTAAACATTACGATTATTGCCCTCTTTTGCTGTAAACTGAAAATAAGCATTTTCTCAAACCGAGAAATCATTTGCTACCTCTCTTTGGAACTGCTGTGATGACATTTATAATTGTCTTTCAAAATCTCTTCCACTGAGATTACAGTTTTTTCCATCGATTTGATCATCCATATATTTCTGAAGTTTTTGATGACTGCTTTCTTTTCAGTTAGATTATGCCAGTTAAATGCTTTCCTACATGCAGAAGCCAGGCTGGAGTTTGTCCTAAGTTAAACGCATTTTTGTACATAACAGGGAATGGAAAAAAAAAAAGATATAAATGTTCAGGCAAATAGTTCTAAGCTTCGCTTACATAGAGAAGTAAATCTACTAAACTTGCAGGATGGTCTTTCCATTCCTTCAACCTTTTACTCCTATGCCCTGCCTTGCTGAAAGATCTTTTTCTGTTTTCCTACAGTTTTCTGAAACTGTGCTTCCTTAAGTTGGCTTATTTCTTCCCTGGTGGCCTCATCAATGTTGAGATAAGGAAGTTGTTATTTTCCATGGTTAGCATATATAGATCATGCTAAAACATCAAAGAAATGCGATTGCCTTTCTTGCAATCACATGGCATTGCTGTTTCACTCCCATTTTCTGATCTTTTACAGTCCTGACCAAACAATTATTCCCCATGTCTTAATTTATTTGAATCCTTCTTCCTGAGTGTAGCATTTGTCTTTTTGCATTGTGTGTTTTTATTTCAGAACATCCGTCCCATTTTTTAACATCATCTTAAATTCTGATCCTTTTCTCATAAATTTTACAATCCCTCTGTTTGACATCACTGAGAGATTCATAAATGCTTTTACTATTCTGCCATCCAAGTTGTTAACAAATGCATCWGAGCAGGCACATGGCAGACTACTAGCAGATCCACCTTGGTTTCTTCATCCTTTTGAGCAAGCTCCAAATCTTGAGGTGGAGGTGAAGTATTAATTAGTCTTTTCAGTACTGATAATTATTAATTGGGTTTGATGGTGATTTTCTACCCAATTAGTCATTCACTTTGTAGTAACAGCTTCTTTGGCATGCTTTCTTAGCTGCTTAATAAATGCAGTGTGTAGGGGAGTATCAGACATCTTAAGAGTCAACATACATTTTTTCCAATATTGGTGATGGGAAAACCGCTTTCCCCTCTACCCCTAAAACCAAACCCAGCATGTCTTAAACATTTTCCAACTCTGATGCAAAAGTGTGAGTATTCGATACATGTTTCTTTCTTAGACTGTGTCAGAACAAGTAGATAATTAGAAGACATCTCTATTTTATATATAAAAGAAAAGGCATCTCTGTTTGTAGCATCCAATATACTGACATAAAATGACGTTCTCAGTAACAGGTTGTATCCCGATATGACATTCTTTTGTTAGTCTCAAAAGCTTTTCTCCGTTGTCCTTTATACACCTGTTTAAACAGAGCCCCAGGGAACATTCATCTTGGAAAAACAATACAATGATTTTTTTTAAAAAATAATTATTTTCTAATTAACTCTTTCTTTATCTGCTTAAAGTTGAATGCAGTTTCTGTATACATTTTCTACTGCCTGTACAATTAGAATCATTGCATCCAGCTATTTGTTGTAGAGATAGCCAGTTAAAGCCAAGAGCAGTAATTAAGGCTAGCTAATGTAAAATCACCTCTAGGTCCAGCTTGTGAACTGATTTTAAAAAAAAAAAAAAAAAGAAAAGAAAAAAATAAAGGCATGAATTTGCTCACAGCTCTTTTTCATTTATGTCAACACCACTCAGAAATTTCTTACATAAGCACTGTCTGAATGGAGTAGGGCTACTTTAAAGTTGGGAGTACTTTTAGTGGGAAGCCTCCATTAAACCTATTTTCACCTGATTCTGGGAGATGTAAGGATGGCTTGGAAAATGGAAAAATGGCTTTCTGGCCCATTTGACTACCTTATGATATAAATAGGCAGGAAAAAAATTGTTTTATACGACATTTTTTTTCCCCTTCGGAAGATGCCTCTGAGGACCAGAGAATGGAAGGRTATCTCAGAACATAGTTCTCTCAAAAGAAAACAGATTAAAGTAATATTGTTAAAGTAATATTAATTTAAGCAAATGCAGAAATCAGATAYGTAATTGAGAGGTTTTTTGAATGAAATATTAAGAGTTGTCAGCTGTAACAATCATACCTACATCAGTCATATAAATTTTAATTTTCAACTTAAAAAAAAATAATACCTACTCTGATCCTTTCTGGTAGTAAGCAAGAGGCAAGAAATTCAGTGTCTTAGACATAACACAACAGAACAAAACTGTGTGTTTTAAGAGACACTGTTAGTATTTGATAAAGTGGGGGTTTTACATTATAAGTAAAATACTCTTTAAGTGAGAAGGTGTCTATCCTGCAGTGTATGTTTATCTTATTGTGGTCAATGCTTTTTGTTGTTTACAGGGCATTGCTCAGATAAACCTGACTGATGCAGAGAATTCTGGTGAGATGCAGCTTCACTGGTATTCTGTTCAGATCTTCACTGGTTCAGACCCCCAGAGAGCAAAGAACAAAAACCAGTGTGAAGACAGTATTCCCCGGTCTTCTGGAAATGTAACTACAATTAAAACAGTATGGCTCTGGAAAAGTGTTTTGTTTACTTTATTTGACCTGCTGGGTGTTTTTTTGTGATCTTATCTCGGGTGAAGTTTGTTTTCGAGGTGCACAGAAGGTGATTCCTTGATTTAGCTCTTGTGGCAAGAGCTGGATTTTAAAAGATTAATTAAAAGCTAGATCATGTCTGGACAGGTGCTTGAAATAGTACTTGGTGTATGTTTGTATGCACACTTCAGTCCAACTAACTAAAACTCATTAAAAATTTCTGCCACTCCACTTCAAGAGGTTGTCAGGAAACGTTCTGCAATTTCCATCCTTGGAGATTTTTCAGCCCTTGACTGGGCCCTGGGCAACCTGATATGGCTATGAAGCTGTCCTTGCTTTTGGCAGGACATCAGACTGGGGGACCTCCAGAGGTCTCTTCGGACATAACCTGCTGGATGGTGCTCCACAGTGAGATAAAGTCTGCCCGGTTTCTGTGAGCAGTTGCATTCATGGAGCACCACGTACTTTTTGATCATTAAGATTCAGGACAGATGTTTGGGGTTTGTGGGGGTTTTTTGTTTGTTTGTTTTTTTAAGGAACATACAATGGCTGTGTTTTTATTTTATTTTCTCTGAATAATATGCATTAAACACAATGGCTCGTTCAAACGGTTTTATTTGAAGTCTAGTTTACCTTTCAGGATGCAGTGACAGCCCTGTTAGCTAGGACAACTGCCCAGCTGGAAGCAGTGGAGAGAGAGTTGGCAGAAGAGAGAGTGAAACTGGAGTACACAGAGGAGGAAATCCTGGAGATGGAAAGAAAGGAAGATCAGGCAGAAGCCATATCAGAAAGGTAAAAATAGTAGTTTAAATACCTCGTCAAACAGCCAAGTGATATTTACACTATGGGTATAGTCTGAAATACAGCAGGAGAAACAGCAAGTCCTTATTCTGAGATCTGCTCCCTGTTAGCGTTAAGAGTATAAAATTCTGTTACTATGTGATAATGTGCAAACAGGAGAAAACCTTATTTGAATAGCTGGCTGAGTTTAGAGGACTTGGAATTTGGGGAGTGGGAAAACATTATATCAAACAAACTTTGCTAGGGAGGCAACTGTAATGGGTTTGCAACAGCACTGTACTAAAAAAAAAAATAATTGTGGTGACATGGGAAATTGTCAAAGAAATACATGCATTGCAATGTTTATGGAGTGAACATGCAACACAGCTCTTACTATTTCAGGGTTTATTACAATGCTATTTCATCATTAATAATACTAGTTTGTTACATGATTTGCATTTTCCTTTTTGTTATCGTTTTCTTGGTATTGTTTTAAAGACCAGAACATGTGCTTTAAGAAAATTAGGGAAGATGATTTTTTTTTTTTGCATGAAATGTGTGTGTTTGTCTGTGCATCTCCAGAAATGCAAGCGGGATATGTTCTCCCTTTGAAAATTCTGTATTTTTATTGGAGAAATAATAGTCTAAAGTGACAAACTGACCTGGGTAATGAAATATATAAATGTGACGCATAATTGCATGAGTTCCTTTAATACCTACAAAATTCTTGTGATGTTCTGACTTTAGGAGTTGGCAAGCAGAATCTGTTGACAGTGGATGCAGTAATTGCACCCAGACTAGTCCTCCTTATCCAGAGCCATTTTGCGGGGATTCGTTAGCTGGACACATGTTTGCAACTCAAGCAGGCCAGTACAGTTCTGGAAAAATGCAGCCTCCGCCACTAAAGGTAAGGAGAGAAGACACTGCAGTACGGAAGCTGCCATGCTGCCTGGCACACATGGAATGTGTTACTGCTGCTCTTTGAGTTTGAGTCTGAATTGATCAGGAGAGAAAAGAATCAGAAATGACATTAACAACCCTGTATGAGCACTGCCTTCATGGCAGCGGTGTGCCTTTTGAGTTGTTAAAAATGCCCTCTTTAGGGCTGGGTTTTTTGCTTGCTTGCTGGTTATTTCTGGACAGAATTCGTTTTTTACATCAAAAGGCAAGCTACTTTTACTGTGGCCTTTATCTAAYCTGTAAACATGCACTCGTATCAATGTCTGTGTTGACCTGAAATTGTAACAGAAAAGATCATGATCAAATTCCAGTGCTCTTAGAAATAAGAATTTTTGAAGGAATTGAAGAAAGAAGCTTAATGTTTTAAGACTTGCATTGCTGTTTCAGTGTTACAATAAATATAGCTGAAATTTTCAGAACAATTGTGCTGAAACTTATGTATTTAAAATCTTTTGTATTCAAGATATGAGAAATTGAAAATAATCCTGAACAAGCTGAAATCAGCACACTTCCATTGAAGTAGAGGAACATAAGCCGTTTGTGTTGCCTTTAGGGAAGATCGTACCTCCTATTGAGGAGTGAGTTATCTTAAAGTTTGGAAGCTTTGCTAGAGTAGCATGTTTTCTGTATTTCTGAATATTTTAGTGTTCTGGTATCATCGTTTCAACAGTCTTTCAGTTCCCTTTTTCTTGAGTTTCTTCTCTTCATTTGACTTCCTCCAGTKTTAGGGTGGTTGCTTGCTTCAGAGTCACTTTGCTTATTTCAGTTTTCTTCTGTTGAGGCTGGAGATCAGGTGCTAGCTTGGTTAATGCCCAATTGCCAGTGCTGAATGCAGTCTTTGTGCTCTGCAGCTATGATTCACGTTATAACTGCATCTCATAATTGTTACTGTTCCAGCAGAGGCTTCTGAAAGGTAATCTTATAATTTTGAATGACCTAGTTTTAAAACTTTTTAAAAAACGAGGTGATTCATTCTCTGTTCTCAGTGCTCATTGAAACTTGAGTCAAGCTAGCAGGGCAAATTGTTTACTTTTGATATTGTTGAAATGTCTGATTGTTTTTGGTGAGAGAGAGAAAATAAGGGAAAAAAAAAAATCCTTCATTGAATTTTTAGGTGGATAAGGAAACTAACACTGACGATCTGTTTCCTGAAGAAGTTGGTATTCTTCCAAAGGAGAGAACTAGCCGCAGGCCACGGGGTTCTGCTTTTGTTCGCAGTAGCACTATTGTTCGTTCCCAGACCTTCTCGCCTGGAGCACGAAGTCAATATGTTTGCAGAGTGAGTAAGGCTTAAAAAGAAGGTGGGAGGAGGGGCCTCCACACAAGTATTTTGTACATTTTTGATAATTTCTTCTTCAGACTTTATTACATTTATAAGAAACGTATACTGCTTTTTAATACCAATGAATAATCTTTTATTGAATTTAAACATTGCAGTGGGGAAGAATCCCCTGGTTCTTTTTAAGAGCTTAAACCTGAATTTATTTAATTTAAAACTTAAGAATCTATGGCAAATTAGATATTAAGCTCTTTTCCCTGGCAACCTTAGATGTTAGGCTAGGGCGATTGATTTTACAGAGGTACAGTGCTGTCTAATGAGGTGTATAAACAGTTAGCTTAGAAGCCACGTTTAACTTCCAGGTACCTAAAAGTTTGGGAAGGGGGCTGAATGCATAATCTTAAGAATATTTATGCAATAACCCTACAACTCTGGTTGCTGTCATGAATGTCAGTCACAGGATGCCTGTTACCGTGGGACCTAGGATTCCTGAGTGCACTGGTGCAAGTAATTGAGGATCGGCACAACAGTTTTCAAGCTCACGTTAGCTGGTTGCTATGTTCAGTGGCAAAAGGCTTATAAGCAGTTGGCTTATGGTATTGCAGATCAATACATGGGTATTGATTTTGCAATATTGGTGGAAAGCACATAGCTTYAATTGTAGTCTTTCATAAGCTTTTGAGAGCTTGAGTTTGAAAATGCGGTAATGATTTTTAACTTTTATGCTTTTTCCTAAACCAAGGATCTTCTGGTTTTTGCTGTCTTGTTTACATTGCACACAATGCATCTATCGACCCCTTCAAATTCTTCAGTTTGATTTCTGGATTCTGTATCTGTTTATGATACAGGGAATGTGAGTAAAACACCCTCACACAAAGATAGTGCAAAAAGGAAGAGATTGTTAAACACCCTCACTTAATCTGCATTTTCTTAAAATCAGAGAGGGGGAAAAAAGTGGGAGACTGTACTGTTTGTGCCCATGACCGTAAATGCTTTAGGAGGAAATATTACTGCTTTTAACTCTCCCCTCCCCCTTTTTTTAGGTTACGTTGTCTTGGATATTTAGTAGAATGCTTGATGAAACTTAGCTGTAAAACATGGATGGTTTTGAAGTTTTCTTGAATTACTGTAACTGTGCAGTACGAGCACTATTACATATAAATTTTTATAACTAACTAAAGCTGAAAAAAATCAGTTGCTTAAAACAAGACAGGTTCAGTGCTGTTCCTTCAGGAAAAAAAAAAAGGCAAGCAACAACCAAACCAGATTTCTTAAATGTAGACAACCTTGTAAGCAACCTCTATTTTCAATATCTTTTCTAATCAGCTGTATCGCAGTGACAGTGACAGTTCAACTCTGCCAAGGAAGTCCCCTTTTGTCCGGAATACATTGGAGAGGCGTACTCTACGGTATAAGCAGGTATACCTACGAAACTGGTTTTTACATTTCGCTAAGTTGCTAGAACATGGGCACTTTCCTACCTAAGCTTTAGATGTCTACAGTTACATTCTGATGTTTTTAGGAAATGTATAAGGCTTCTGTAATGTAATTGGGAGAGGGGTGCGTGTTTTGGGTTTGGTTTGGGGTTTTTTTTAAGCTAAAAGGTAGACATAGAGAAGTGAAATATAGTTGTGAACAATTATTGAGGAGGAAAAAGAAAAGTGCGGCAGACAAAAATTACTTTAGTGGGGACTGAATTTATATTGATTTAGATGTAAACTTTGGTAAATCTTTAAAATCTAGTTTGTGGTGCAGGCTCAGAGAAGTGTGTAGCAAACCATAGTATTTGAGGCCCAAGTATTCAGGAATGAATAGATTAAGCTCTCCTTTCGCCTCCATGCCACCACACATGCTGCAGAACAAGTGGGCAAAGAAGAGCAGGTAAGGCATTAGCGCCTTGTATATAAATTGCATACAGTTAGCCTGGTCAGCAGAAGTCAGTTTCTTGCTGGTGTAGGCAAGTAGACAGCCATGCCTACCATTTTGATTCAGAATGTATCTTAAAACCAGTATTGAATAAAGCCCTTTAAGAGGAATCTTGCTCAGTACAGTATTTTCTGATGTCGTGACTCAATTATGCGTTTTTCATGTTGCATCCCTTTTATTATCATCATAACATAAAAGTTTAGTCCATAAACTTAAATTAGTTAAATATTTATAAGCCAAAAGGAGACTGTAAAAGGAGGTAGTAGAAAGCATTAATTGAAAAAGTGTGTGTGGTACAGAAAACCCCTACAACTAGTTARCCTTTCACTATGTGATATAAGTAATCTCTCCAAAACTTTGTGTCAGAAGGACTTTGTGTGTGAAGTAAGTACAGAAMATGTATGCTCTCTATAGCTAAGGATAGACCAGTATACCATGTCGGGAGTAACATATTGTGCATTTTATTTGAATCCTAATAACTCAGCAGTCCTGCAGATCATCTTTGGCTGAGCTTATGGCAAGGACGTCCTTAGACCTGGAGCTGGATCTCCAGGCATCCAGAACTAGACAGAGACAGCTGAATGAGGAGATATGTGTTCTAAGAGAGTTGAGACAGCGTCTGGAAGATGCCCAACTCAGAGGGCAGACAGATCTACCCCACTGGGTCCTTCGGGATGAACGATTCCGAAACTTGTTGAAGGAAGCAGAAAGGCAGGTATGGTAACATGAGATGAGCACTCAACATGTTCAGAAACTTCTGGTTTCAAAATCTCTTGATAGTGACAAGATGTCTAAAGAGCTGTTTTTACAGAACTTCAAACAATGAATGTTGCTTCTATATTCTTGAAGTTAGCACAATGAAAATTATTGCATTTATTATTACCAAACTGCCTATTTATTTGAGGACGATTACTGGAGAATGGCACTATTTGCCAATGGCACTTTTTTGGTTTGGTTTKGGGGTTTTTTGGTTTGGTTTGGGGGTTTTTGTTTTAGATATTTATTATTAGAACTTTAATAATTTCCTTACTTCTGATCTTTGGAAGAAATTCTGCTGATTTGATATTTCCATTTTTACAAATGTTTGGAATGTCCCCTAAGAATGTGATTTTTTTTTTCCTGTTCTTGGAGAAAGACGTTATAGGCAAAAAACTRGCAAAAACTGCACAACAAACAAAATTGCCATTGGACTATCAGAGCCGAAGAGTGAGCCTAAATTTATTTCAAGGTCTTGTTTGACAAATCTATATGSAGTAAATTTCATTAATTTAATATATATCTGGCTGAAGAGCATTAAGAAATGAAACAACGCTATCAGTCTCTTGAATTTATAGTTCTTAGATGGTCAGCTATTTCAGACAGTGTACTTGTGTGCTTTTACTGTGGTGAGTGGGAAAAAATCCACTATTTTAACCTGGGTATTCTTCTGTTTTATTTATTCACATGACCATTTTAAGCATTATATTCTTGTTTTTAGACCAGACAGACCAAATTTGAACATCACCAAGAGCAAGCAGCTGAAAAGATGCTAAAGAAAGCATCAAAAGAAATATACCAGTTGCGTGGGCAAAATCAGAAGGAGCCTATTCAGGTGCAGACTTTTAGGTAAGTGGTAATGTGTACTGAAATAGCATAGCAACAGTTCATTAGAGAGGTTAAAGCTCTCTGAAGCGTTTAGCTTAAATTCTGTGTGTCTTCTATATAGCTGGTAATTTTTAACTGTATATTGATTTGGACACAGTTTCCTTTGAATTATTTGTGGTGCAAAGAGCCAAAGCTAAGTGTTACAATTCTAAAAGTGTTACAGTGTTACAATTCTAAAACACATGAAATTTAARAAACAAAACAAAAGTCTTCAAGTGCAAACATAGCTTAGGTGATTCTTTCAACTTAGCCTGGTTGCTAAGTTGTCAGTGACAACAAACAAAAATGATTTGTCAGTTCTTCAATGCAGGCCTGTGAGCATAAATAGCTTGTTTAATGTAATACATATACATTACTAGTAACACTCTCGCCCTAAAAATTACTCAATAATATTCCAGCTTTCTCTCAGGAAGCCTTTTCTTTGGACTTTTTTTCCTATTTCATCTGTGTTCACATGGTATGTGTCCTCTCTTAGCTTTATTTTTTTTTCTGACAGTTTATTTTGTGTACAGGTGGCATTGGTAAACAGTGTGCATTTCACAGGAAGACTTTATTACTTCAACATTAAAATTTTTATAATTTTTGTTGGGAGAGTAACAGTATGAGTAAGAAAATGTTAGTGCAGCATAGATATGGAGGACAGCTCAGCTACAATGTTACATTATACTATTTCATCCAGTGTTTAGATTTTTAGAACTTTTTTGCAGGGAATACTTAAGTGAACTAGAAAAGCTGCCTGTCCCTTAATGTAATTTTTTTTGCTTGAATTATATTGGAAAGGTCTTTCTCACAAAGGTGGGGAGGAAGTAAGAGGAATAGAAATTTTAGGGTTGTTTTACACCTTTCTGGTTATAAGGGAGGGGTTTTTATGCTTTGTCTACTGAGATATAAAAAGATATGGGGAACTGAATAAAATGAGATGTAGAAAATGAAGCAACAGCTGTCTTCCTTGTTTAAGTTCTTGCCCTTTTTATGCACACATACATTTCTTACGACACTTACTTTACAGCATGTACTGTTTGCTCAATAAAGAAGCAAAAAGATGACTCTGAATGCCGTCTTTTTTTTTTCCTTTTTTTTGTAGGCATTATTGCAAAATGTACAAGGGTGAACTTTGCATTGCAGAAGGGGCTTACGCAGGGCTTGTCCTGTGAAACCTTTTTACAGTCAACTATGACATGTTCAATGAGTTGTATAAAGCTTCCAGCTAAATTTTCAAAAATAGTAATTGTGTTCAATGGAATGTTGCCAAAAGTATACCATGAGGTTTAATAGTTTTTGTAAGTTTCTTGTACTCACATAAACCAGCAGTTCAGTATGTAAGTGACAAATACTATCCATTAACCAGAGTAAAGAAACCGTGTTCTTGGGGGGGGAAGTAGGCGTATATTTGATTGACTTCTTTTTTATCTTGTTTTGATCACAGAGAGAAGATAGCTTTTTTTACAAGACCAAGGATTAACATACCTCCTCTGCCAGCTGATGATGTATGACATGTTGCATTGTAAACATGAAGTATTTATCGCTTTTATTTTAATGAAGTTATTAGATTAGCCAAGTTTCTTTAAAAAAAATTTGTGCAAAAGCTAATATACACGTTTTGTAAAAAATAAAAAAAGTAAAAAAAGTAAAAGTAAACAAAAACATATATATAAATATATATACATATATATTTTATAATAGCGACTGCAACAAGGCTTGGTTTTTCCTTGTTGTGAAACTGACATCTCTGAAGACAACTTATTTTATAAAAGATCGACTATCCTGTTAAGAGCGTGTACAGTTTTTATGCTGTTTTATTTGACTTAAAGGCTGGAAGACAGAAACAAAGTGAGTTCAGGCAAATTCACTGTAGTGTAATTTATTTATAGTGCCTTTTTTCCTTGAAGGAAAATACCTACTTTAAGATGTATTTTAAGACTGAAATTTTGTTCTTCAGTATTTGTCATACAGTAGAATGGAACCATTGAGCTGGTTTTGTTTCTGATACCTGAAATGAAAATACTATGTTCTAAAATTGTCACTTTTTTCAGCTTTATTATCTGTAGCTTATTATGTACATTGTATCCTTTAGCACTGTCTGTGTTATAGCAAAATATTATCACCTGCAATGTGTTTAACACTGATTAGAAGTGATGTTAAACATTGCAGAATTCATTTGCATGTTCTTACTGTGCACTAATAGATTGTTTTCATTTCAGTTGTGTCTAAAGTATCTTTATATTCTTAACTAGATTCTCAGTTTAAACGGAGGAAGGAAAAGGGTGACAGGTGTTTGTTTTTCTGTTTAATGAAAAGGGAGTTAAAAGAGCAATGTGAGCTAGCTGTGTGGAAAGACCGCAATATTATAGTAATTTCTATAGTTTTAAGGATTCTGATCTGATTCAGGAAAGTACCTATGTGCTGATTTCGGAAAGCAGCTGCATTAAGTAAGGGTGCTTAAACTCATGTTCATCCTAAAGGATGTGTTTTGAGGTTGCTGCATGCAAGTTCTGTTGAACAGTGACACTTTCCAGGAGGAAGGTGTATAATTCTGGAAGGTACAGCTCACTTGATTGCTAGTTGGACCAGCTAAAATCCGGTAAGAAATAATTTTACTTGTGACCATTTGTTTTCATGAAAGACTGTCACCCTAAATTCCCGAGAATGCCAGTTTTGTGTCCTTGCATCCTGCAAGTATGTAAAAATACTTCTTTACTAAGCTACTATAATAGAGTTTCTCATATTTTTCTAATTATACATTACCTACAAAGAGAGGTGCCCAACACAAGACTGACTTTGCAAATTGCTGGAATCTCCTAGAAGGAAGATCATGCTGTCTCTTAATTAAAGTAAAGGTCAAATTGGTTCCAGATTTTTGTATGTCAGGAAATCAAAACAACAACAGCCAAAAACTGAACGGACTTATCAGAACCAATCAGAATATTTTAAAATATTTTGCAAGTAAGTGTTCTTTGTGAGTTTGAAGAGCTTATACTCTGTTACCTTGTCAAAGATCAGGAAAACCTAAAAGTGAAACTGAATTGCTTTTACTTGTCCAAGCTGAGGCAAAAAGTAATGGGTAAAAAGATTGTAAACCTAAATCATTAATCGATGAGGATGATTAATGCAGACATTTAATTTTAAGGTAGTATTCCCTGTTTCCTAATATGGCCTATAATCATTACAGGCATCAAGTGATTCGATCGTATAGCAACATATGTGAAATGAAAGTATATTTAGCATTTATCATGCTAACCACCCTGAAGTCTGTTTTTGCCAGTAAGCTTCGGGGGGTGTATATTGGGTTCCTTGGGCGCAACTAGACATATTCAGAAACTATGCAGATAAAAACCAAATCATGTGAGAAATTTTTAGTGTTTGGGTAAAAGTCTAGGGACAGCAAGCTTTTCAGTGCTCATTACTTGAGAAGACCAGTTAGTCAGAATTTTGCATTTCATTTTCAGTGGAGGCCCTTACATAGTAGTGTTTATCAAAAGTTACCATGCAGTGACACCAGAAGTACTTGCTGTATAGTAAGAACAGACAACACCGTGTTCCCATGAGGGTGGTCGGATACTGGAAGAGGTTGCCCAGAGAGGTGAAGCTCTCTGCCCATGGAGGGGTTGAGGACTTGACTGGACGTAGCCCGGAGCATCCTGGTCGCATTAGGCCCGCTTTGAGCAGCGGTTGGGGTAGGGACCTCCCTTCCACCCTAAATTGTTCTGGGACTGTATAACAAATGGGCAGTGTATGGTGGCCTCTCTGTGCAGTTGGTGTTCTTAAACAGTGACTGCTGTGACACGTCGTCAGCGTATCTTGTGGGTCTGTGATTCTGGCTGCTGTAATGAGTTCTGTCTTGATGTGGTAATGAGTTATCATATTCAGTATTCATCTCTCTTGTTTTTGTCACAGTTCTGTATGATTGTGTCATTTTTGTATTATTTGAAAGTATTTCTTCTACAAAATAAAATAATTTGCCATAAACAGAAATAGAGTTTCGTTATATGTCAAAGACATTTTTTGAATGGTTTATATTTGCCACATTCATGATGCTTTCCTAAAGAAATTTTGTATTTTGAATAACACTGTCATTTAGGTGAATGTAACGAATTTTCAAATAAAAGTAAGAGATGAAATCTGTGAAATCCTAGAGAGCTTACCCTGAAGACCTGAAAGGGATGCAGAGTGTAAGGAATGGCAGGTATGTTCTCCCACGTGCTTACAGCTCACGATAAGCTGACAGCTGTATTGGAGGCTCATAGTTGAATATTCCCAGAATTCATGGGTAGCCTCACTTACAACACATTGAACAGCCTTTTTTTCTAACAGAAGTTTGTACTTTGTAGATTTATACTGGAAGTAAGTTGACATTATTAGTTCTGTGATATCTTACTTATGACTAATTCCAAGGTGGAAGCCACTCAGAAGAATAAGAGTTAACTTTTTTAGGCTGAACTTTACTGCTGCTTTCACAAAGGAAATATTAAACCTGCATAATCGCAGAAAGACCATTTCTCAGTTTCTCTCTGCAACCCTAAGCTGCAGGAGCACAGGCAAAATCATGGTACTGACATATGACTCCCGTTCTGTCCAGTATTTATAAGGCGTTAAGGGTATGACAGATTTTAGGCTATTTTTAAACAGTCTGCTAGAAATAGTCATTTGGAATACCAKCCGTCTCTGTCTCACTACCATCAGGATCAACAACAAAAGCTACAATGGGTATGTCGGTGTGGGTTTTCTGTTATAAGAATGAAGTCTTATATGTATTTCTTGCTGCAGTTTTTGTAAGCACTGTGCAAGACTTAAAGGTAAGTGCTGTATAAAAAGAACAATTTTTTCTTTTTAATTAGATGTATGTGTCTTGTTTTCAGTGGCTGTAAAATTGAAGTTTGAATTTTTAGGGAAGAGGGCACTTTTACAGCTTGTTTTGCATCCAGTCTCCTTTTTAACTATAGAGTTATATGTCTTTGAGAGGAGGAAAAACATATTTGCAGAGGGACTTGAGAAACTGCAGGCTAGCAAAAGCAAGAACAATGTTTTCCAAAACATCATGTGAAGAGTATTTTCTTTTTCCTGCGACCACTCAATTGACTAAGTATCATTGGAAGAAAATACCAAAGAGTAAAGTTGATTTGTTGTTGGAATCTGTAAATGTCAATTAAGTGATTTGCTTGCACTTTGGAAAATCTCAGTATTCTTGGAGTTAAAAGCTTCTTAGGAGCTCTTTCTGGCTCCTTATGATTTCTAATAATGTCTTAAATTTGTACATACATATCTAGGTTAGAGAATCCCATTTTCTATTGGAAATTAGGTATTCTGTCCCTTTAGTTTGTTTGCAGTTAGACCATCCAACTGAAAATACACATTCAGCAGAGACTCGATGAGTTCAGCTGTGGTAATAGAAAAGAGAAAATTAGGAATTGAATTTAGGAAAATCTGTTCAGGAAAAAGTGGGAGATTAAGACCCTTGCACTCATTTGGTTAGCGCACAAAATTACTGTTCTGTGTCTAGGACATTGTGTTTGTGTTACAGTACGTGTCTTGTGGCAGAGAAGTTCCCAGGTTATAGATGTTTGTGTCAGAGCTTGTGTCATGCTGCTTGCTGTTTTCCATATTTCCCTCTCATAAACTGATTAAGGAACATTGCAGACAACATTTTCAAGAAAATAAATTAAGTGCTCAGTGTTTGTTCAGCTTCCTCCACAGAATTCACTTGGCCTATTAATACCGATTTTAATGGGCACAAAGAGCAGATGCTGGCAGTAAGTTAGGACTTCCGTCACTTTTCCACACTTGATTGACTGGTTATAGTAGGCCTGGGGCTGTTACTGAGCTATGAATGATAGAGAATGGTGGACTGCAGTGCTGTGTATGAAGGGCATAATCAAATCTCTTCTCTAAAGGCATGCTTCTCGCTCCAGAGAGGTGTGGGAACTTCAGCTGAAGCAAGCTAAGTGTTCAAATTTCGTAATAAACCCCAAAATCTGTGTCTTCTGTATGGGGAGTCCGTATCAGAAATAGGAAGTACAGGAACTTTCTTAAGCTTCTAGACGATTTGGAGGAGTTGTGTAGCCATTCTGACAAAAGGTTTTGTACACTCTGTATCAACTGGCTTGCTTTGCAGGGCCGGGCTGCCTGCTTAGCGCATCCACAAATACCTGCTCGAACACACTGCAACAAAAAGGTCTTCCAGAACTGCATTCCTCAGCCTTTGAAGTCAGTGGAAGTCACGCATGCGCCTTCAGTCACCCATGGATGTTTTCACGTGTGCATGTGCAAGATCTCCCTCTACCTAGCTGTTGCATCTGCTTGGTAATACAAAGCACGTGTCTGGATACCCTTAAGGGTAAAACCAGTCTGCACAATATTCAAATATGGGAAAACGAGCYGCAAGGTGAAATGTCCTGAAATAAAACACATTGCACATGTACAAACATGTACGCGATCTTCACAAAGAACAGTTACAACCTCTGCCTTGCGGCATGTGATCCTAGTGGCTTGTACAAAATTTGAACAATCAGAACTTGGAAATCATTATTTTGTTGTAGAACTCAAATACATTGTAAAGTATAATAAAATTCTTTAAAACAAACAAACACAAAAAACAAGCCCCAAAAAAACCAAAACCTGCCAAAATCCCTCAAAAATATGGTTCTAAGATGTAATACTCAGTTAACCAAAATGTGAAAGTCAGGCTAATTGCCTTTTTTTTTTTTTTTTTTTTTTAATAAAACATTTTAGGACGTTTTAGTTTTTAAATATTTGGTGGGAAAACTTAAGCAGAAGTTTTGAAAAGGAGAAGTAGGCTGGTATATAGGCAAGGATCTTTCAAGCAGTGACAGTTGCACTGCAGAAAAGGGCGGAAGGCTGCAAGTGGAGTGGTTGGTGGATGGATGGATGGTGGGGAGAACAAAGAAGTGATGGTTAACAGGGATGAAGCCTTTGAGGTAAACTTGCAAAGCTTGAATATGACACAGAAGATGGAGGGAAGTCAGTCTGGGTAAGCCTGAAATGGAGCACTGGGAGAAGGAAAAATGCAAGGGATGGTGAAATTGTGGTTTGTCTCATTTCCAAGCTGCTGTGATTACATATTTCATAGAGATGAAAGAAAACATGACACCTGGGCGTTGCTGCAGAGTCACCAGGAATACTTCTTCGTTTGCACACAGCATACTTACTATGCTTTTTCCTTGTGAAAAACGTGATCGTTGTTGCTCTTGCAAGAAAAATCTGCAAACCCTTTTAAAAATAATTAGGTTGGGGGGGGGAAAGCAGCACATGTTCTAATGGTGACCGAATAGGTAGGGCAGGGTAAAGAGGCTTGCAGTTTAATCCTGTGGGATTACAGACTGGTCCGTCTCCCTCTGGCTCCCATCTCCTATCAGATATCCTATAGAAGGAGGATGCAGTCACATGATTGTTACTGCTTCCTCCCCATGACATCACTGCTTTTGCAGCCATACCACCCAAGAAAGGATGCTATTAAAATCTTTGGGACTGGGCTAAATGATGTTGCATTGCAGGTAAGCAACATAATTCTTCGAAAAATTGATTTGCCAGTTGCATTCGTGCTGCCGTCCTAGAGCTCCAGCTCTGTCGGGCAGAGTTTCTGCTGGAAAATAAAGCGGCGCAGTTTCCCTGCAAGCAGAGGGTTTGCAGGTGCAGAGGCTGCCTGCTGGCTCTGCACTGATCTCCCGGCTGCCATCTCCAGTGGAAATGCTGCCAGATGGAGCTTTAAAGCTGAAGAAGGCCCTTTGTCCCTGTATTTTGCTATGGCTCCTTCGGGTGTCTGCTGAATTCTGTACTTACATGAGCAGCCATCATCATCCAGTCGTGCGGAGAGAGAGCAGCAATACTGTGTTGCTTGCATTCCCTGCTTTTTTTTTTTTCCTGGATGCCTAAAGGAAGTTGTTGTACAGCTACATGTGTCTGAGCTTATAAAAGAATGAGGATTAACTTGCTTAGGGGGTTAGTAGATGCATTTGGGGAAAGAGGCTTTTCCTTTATTGTTAATTTTTGCTGACGTGGTTTGAAAGTGCCTAGTCCGGCAGGTTTCCTGCATAATKTGCTGTAGTGTAAGGTAGGTTTTGCTTGTTGCCCAACATAAGCATAAAAAATTATTTTCCAGAATGGACGTACAAGATGACAAGCAGATTTTTACTTCTTATGCAAAATGCCAATCACCAAMAGGCTGAAAAATCCACGCTAAACTGCTTTTATGGACTGTTGGTATTTACATAAGCAAAGTCCAGAGTCTGTTTTCTTTTCCTGGTGTGGGTGTTTAATTATGCACTCTATACAAATATACGAAGGCGTATTTGTGGAGAAAAAATGGTGACTCTTCTGTGGTGTTTTTTTCTGTATTGCTTTTTTAATATATTTTACGTTTTTTTTAATATTTTATTACTTTTAAAAATTATTCTAATGCAAATGTTAGAATGCAAGAAGCTAATTTAATTTTTGAGCTTATACTAGTCAGAAAAATAAAATACCTTTTTTTTTTTTTTTTTTTTTTCTTTTTTAAGAATTCTGATAAATAATTCTGTGCCTTTGCCAGAGAACAGAGAATGACTCAGCCGCAGCTTCATCAGGCAGAGAGTCAGGTGACTTTTCACTCCTAGTCTGCAGGAAGTTTTCTTATTCTTGAAAATCCTGTTCTTTGTTCAAATAAATTTTTCCCACTATTGGAAAAATCTGAAAATTTGGCAGGCCTAGGGTCTCTGTGTGCTCACCCATATACTCATGGGGGAGATTTTGAACCCTCTGTGCTGAAGGAGGTTGTAAATACTAATAAAAGATGAATTCTGGTTTCCAGTGATCAGGTATGCAGCAGTGTCAGGATCAGAAAATAAGCGGGGGGGGGGGGGGAAGGTATATAATGAATTATTGAAATGAAGTAAAAGGAAAGGACAACGGTTCTTCAAAACTGGAAAGAAAAATAAATTTCAATTTTATTTTTCTCCAACAGAATCTCTGTTTGGTTTTTGTTTTGGTTTGGTTTTTTTGGTTTTTTGTTTTTTGTTTTTTTTTTCTTTTTCTGAGACTGAGCCTCAAAAGCGATAGAAATACAAACCTGGCACCGTATGAGGTGGCCGAGGGGTTGCAGCCTGGTGGCCGGTGCTGGGTTTGTTCTCCTGACTCCCTCTGAAGTCAAGGCTGGGTCAGTTCTCTCCAGCACTGAGCGTTGAGTCGAGCCGTGCTCTTGCTCAGCAGGCGCACCGAGGCTTGGCTCCTTGCCCACGCGGAGTGCACAGCAGGGCCGCCACACGCGGGTTTTACAAGCGCAATGGGTTTCCCCCCCCACCCCGGATCATATTTGAATGCCCTACGGAAATACGTGCGGGGCAGTGGTTCTCCTGGTCTCCCGATTTGAGTCAGGCATCTTTTGTGCAACAAAAGACAAGGTGCCAGCCTTAAATGTGTGCTGGGGCAACTCAGAAATTAAGGACTTAGGTCCTTTAACAGTTATTTAGTACAAAAGGGTGACCCTGGAAACTCCCCTAGCTGGAGGGCTCTCTGCCCGGCAGCACCGGGGTGCCGTACCCTGGCTCCAACACGTGGCTGCACGGGTGCCCAGCCCCTGCACGCGTCGGGGTCTGCCGTGTAAAGGTAGTACCTTTTCAAAGGTAGTGGCTGGTGGCTTTTAAACAAGGACTGGAGGAGAAGGGGGTGGTGTTGGAAGGGAGCATTTGCCCCGGGATTGGGTCCTTCCTGTCTGCCTGGAGCAAACGGGCTCTCTGGAGCACCACAACCCCCCTGGTCTGGGAGCTGCTGCTTCGTGACGCCGTTGTGTGTTGGGCTGGAAGGGAGAGGAGCGGGAGCATGACTGTAGCCCAGCGCTCGTGCAGGGGGAAGGGGGAGGCTCCCACCCCCCACCTCACCCACGATTCAGGACCGTCTCGTGTGTGGTGGTGGTCAGTGTTGTGTTGCGTGAGCCTCTCTCAGGTCTCACCTGCTCTCAGCTCGGCATGGTGCACAACCCTCAAACAGCGATGTAGTGCCCCGTAGGTACCAGTCCTTTTCCTGTTTGCTTTTGTCATCAGGCTGCAGCTTGCAGGGTGCCCAAGGGGKGTGTGTGTGTGTTGATTTTTCCATTTAGTGAAATGGAATCAGGTTGTAGAGTAGGAGTCTAATTCGTTTGTGTGTGTGTGTGCATACGTGCACACCAGTTATCGGGTTTTCTCAGATTCTTCATCTCTAGTCCAGCAGAACCAAAAAAATCACACACGATCGTTAACACTAAAAGAGAAGGTCCGGCAGGGTTACGGTAGGCTGCTATTCCTAAAATGCTTTTAACATGTTGTTCTCAAACATCACCCCAAGGAAAAGGTTTCCCTGACTTGCAGGTGGGAGAACTTCCTCTCGGCGGTATGAAGTAACTCATCTGTAACTGCGCAGCCCATCGGCATCAAACGCAGCAGTAAAAACCACCAGTGCCCTGCGAACAGGAAAGCATTACCCTCCATCTGTGTGAAAATGACTCACTGCCTCCACTCAAATCATGAGAAGTGACACAGTAGAACCGATTAATGGCTTTTCTACTGCAGGTTTATCAGCTTTATTTCAAACTGAAGGCTTAAAATGGTTTTCAGCAAGAGGTGCGTTTAATGCCATTGACCACCCCATTTAAGGGGAGAGCTTTTTATGAGTAATTATATACCAGGGCATTTCCCTTCTGACAGTGCAACTCTCTTCTCTCTGAATGTATTTGTCTTTTTCGCAGTCCAAGAATGATTTCCCCCCCCCCCTCAATCCTTCAATTTTCTGAGCGAGGAGACAAAGAGCAGCACTGGAAACCCAAACCTGGTGCTGCAAAGCTCGGCCGTGTATGGCACAGAGGGGAAAACTGTACAGCACCCCTGGTCCTTCAGCTCTGGCTTCGAGCTCTGTGGCAGTAGAAACAGCTGCTCCAGGAGGGAAATTCCTCCTCTTCTTTGTGAAGAAGGGGACTAGAGGGAAATCAAGAATAGAAGCTATACATGCTGCTATGCTGGTAGCCTGATTTCCAGTCTGTCCTGTCTTCTGAAGTTTAGTTTCTTACCCCAGATGCTGAAAGGTTTCTGAATTTTATCTAATCAAATCTTGTTTCCTTCAAGCAGCAAGGGTGTGTGGGGTTGATTCAGGCCCATGGGATTCATCTGCCCAAGCTGATGGGCTGTTAGCAGAGCGACGTCCTTTAATAAAGATGTTTCAGCTCAGTTTGAAAAATGTAGATGGATGTTCCAGAGCCAGCAATACTTCCCTCCTGCTTTTTCCACAGCCCCAACTAAATTTATTGGAGGGACCTTTAAGACTTGCTGGAAACAGAGAAGTGAGTTTAGCATTTTTTTATACGGAGCTGATTTTGAGTTATGTGAGTGCAAAAATTCCACTTGGAGCTCGTGGAGAAGGAGCTGGGACTTTTTTTCCCCTTCCCTTTCTGACATAACTCAGCAGCTGAACTAAGTTTGCTCAGACTTTCCAAGAAAACTCGAACGGAGACCAGACACACAATATTTCATATGGAAAGGAACTGGCTTCAAAAGGGAGAGTCGTCCCGGGAAGGAGTGGGGAGCGAGACACCGGGGTGAGGTGTGCTCCCTCGGTGGCTTTGCCCCTTGGGGGAAGAGAAGTGTGGTGACCCAGGGGCCTCCCAGCAGAAGAAAAGGAGAAGAGGGAGTCAGGCCGTCTCTGAAGGGTCGGGAAGCCCTGATGGTTGGTTATCAGCTCCGGGGGTGCGCCCCATGTCCCCCTGTGCCTCCCTTTGCCTGCGCTCCTGGCCAGCCCTGTTATCGCTCGCCCCATGAGCACGTGTGGTGGTTGAGGAGGGGCAGTCGGAGGCTGTGGTTTGGTCTGGAGGAGCCTTTTGTGCTTCAATTTTCCGCCATTTATCCCAAATGTTCCCTCCCGCCTTCCCCTTCTCTCCCAGGCCCTCTCCCCTGTGATGTGGTGCCCTGTGTTTTTTGAGCTCTGCTGTGGCTTCATAATTTTTTCCATAGAGGTTACTCAGGGTAAAGCTGCACATCAAAGATGTGACTGTGTTTAGCTTGCCCACACTATCATAGCAGGAAACTCCTTAATAGGTGGTGGTGGGGCCATACAGTGGAATGCTGCAATATTTTACAGTAATGTTTCTGATACTGCAGCCTGCCTGCGCTGGTGTGGTGGGAGACTGAGGGTTTCCAGTGCTGTTTACTTGTATGTGGGGGCTGCGCAATTTGTCCTTGAATTGGAAGAAAAGCATTCGCCAATTTTAATATCCCGTCTTCCCTCTGTATTTTCCTAGTTTAACTATTCTCCACTTTTTATGTGCCATATTATGTTTCCAAAGAAAGGCCTGTAACTGGATTCAGCATTTTCTTATTTTTACAGGAGTCTTAACCTTGCTCTGATCCAAGGCCATTTTAACCTTTTTTTTTTTAAACGCCATCGTTAAGACAGAAGATCAATAAATCAATTGGTTTGTTCGGTCTGAGGCTTCTGAGGTGAATAGTCTTAAATTGCTCATGGAGATTTTTCAACCTGCAGAAAACCGGTCACTCAGCCTGCTAGCTTTTGCTGAAGACATCTTGTGAAATCATCACCCAACAGCACTTCTCCTTTAGAAGAATACCGTTTACCTGCAGCCTATATCCTGTAGGGTGCCATGTCACATTGCCGTTTCTAGATCATCTTCAAGGTGTGGTGGGTGGTGGAAGGGGAATTACATCCACCTCCCTTTGTCGTCTTGGCTCCAGGCTAAATAGACCTTGTTCTCTGACCCCTCCCCAAAAGRCATATGCCCCTAATCATCTCTCTGTACTTTTCTTTTGTTTCTTTCAAGGTGACCCCGTTATTAATCTCGCTTGCTGACTTCCTGAGCTACCAGGCCCATTTTCTCTGGCCAGGTGGTACTGAAGACCTGTGGTGTAACTGTGCTCAGCTCTGGGAACTTTCTCCCTCAGCCTTATCCTCTTCCAGCTCTTTCTGAACACTGACTTCTTCAGCTCACTCTGTGGGCAGCACTGACCTCCTAAATACCTGGATTCGAGGCCTGGGTGGAGAGTGCTCTGCATCCATCTCTGCGACTAGGTCTAATTACCTTGGGATGGGGGTGGATGGATGCTGGCAGAGCACCCAGCTCCCAAGACGAGGTGCCTTTGCTCGACAGGTGATTTTGAGCAGTTAATGGCCATGAGGCTGGGGCACCATGCTTGGCTGTTTTGAGAATACGGTACTAGGAACAGTCAATACAAGTATTAAGGGCATAGAGAGTGGCAAATCATCCGTCAGTGGGAAGGAGTCTTGTGATGATTGCCAGTTAGCAAAGCAGCAAGATTGCATTGTTCATTACTGGGTACTATGGAAAATAAATTCCAAGGATTTTCACAGCCTCCATGCTCCTATGTTTGTGCAGTACATGCTGTCGTGTCACATCACATGAGCACAGCTGATCTGASCATCCATTCAGATCAGTGGCGTGCTCAACTCCAGTGGAGTCATGATTGAAATGACCGTGAATCATTTCAAAAGCATTGTGTCTGGAGTAGGATCTCCCTGTTTTCTCATTGCATGCATATTGGTAGCAGAGCATAGAAAAGCTCTGAGATGCACTATATTCTGCTTCTGTGTATTGGCTAACTCACACCACATTTGGAAGAGATGGAATAGATGATGCTTTGGATGCCCTGGAAAAGTCACTCTAAACAAATGTGAACTGAGGACCTTGCAACAGGCCTTTAGGCTTCTGCTTTCTTCCTGCAGCATCTTGCCAGGTTCACTTCTACCTTACGCTGTAGCAGAGGAGTCATTGAAGAGAGGTATGTKTTGCTGCCTGCATACTGTTATGTTTCACATAGCAACACCCCACCCCCCCGTCTTCAAGGAAAACAGCGTAAAGATGAAAACCTGTAGGTGAATGTTCATCTGCTAGAAACATTTGAAGTGTTGAAGTAATTCAGTAACTGTGATCTGTTGAAAGTAACTTGAAACTTGTTGGAATTGCATTAAAAAGCATACTGCCTGCCTCAGTGCAATGTGTCCAATTAAAACAGAAAACAGGATGAAGAGAACGTAGCATGGAACTAGCATGTCTAGTAGCAGTAGACCAGGGCCAAGACTTTTCCTTTGATGACTGTTCAGCTAGTTGTTTCCCATCAGTATACTTTTCAGCCTCTGAACCATGGGATGTTTTGGTCTGTGCTTGCCATGTCAAATACGTTTCAGATCCCATCAGTCAACATAATACCTAGAATGTCAGTTCACTGATAGAGCTCTTCTAGCTGTGGCTTTTACATTTGCACGTGCTGTAACAGTGCTATGAAGCTGAGAGGTTGTCAAGCATTTCCATTGTAAGGGTAATTTATCKCTCTTCTATAAAAGTTAGCTCCAAGCTGCTATCATACAGATGGTCCGAATCACATGATGAGTTTACCCACTGTGAGACCTGCAGAAAAAACATGACCTTAAATATGGTAATAAAACTATCTTTTGGTTCTTTAAAAAATAACAAAAAGTGAGTAAATGTAACAGAAGAGCCCTGCAGTCCATGCAATACCTGCTGTGCTTGTTGGCGTGTCCCAGCCCGTCGGGCAGCTCACTGTGATCGCCCCCTCGCTTCCGTAGTTTGCACTAATCTCTTCTTTGCTTTCTTTACATAGGAGGCTTCAGTGACTACTTAATTAAAAATTATCTGGCTTCCTGCAGGCCTCACAGGCTAATCTTTGGACTCGCTCTTTTGATCCTTACCTTTTGCTGCTCTCATGCAACACCTCAGATGTTTGTAGGGCAGCATCTCTGTCTTTCTGGCTTCAGAATATTGTGCACAAAGCACGGCTAGCTGGGAGATCTGGGACTGAACATCAGGTTGACCTGGCGCAAGGTTTCTGGAAGATGTCTAGGGTTATGTGGCAACCAGGAGAGCCTCTATCAAGAGGCACAATGGCCAGTCTAGCACGGTGACCTCTCTCAATTTGCGAATTGATCCTTGCGAGGACCTTGCTCCATCTACAGGACCGCCGTAGTCTGAYGTGAGTCTAAATCCAGGGAAATCTGCTAACCAGACTCCAAGAGGAACTCTTTTGACTTCAGGAGATACGTAGTCCAGTCAGATTTCTTTGTTTCCTCATTCAGCTTTTAGCAAGAACCTGTTTACAATTATTAAAGCAGAGCRTTGATGAAAATGTTCAGTTGTAGGTAAGCTAAGCTATTCAGTAAAAGTGAGTGCTCACTGTGAAGAGCTGAACAAGACTCTCTACTGAATTGCAGGGAATAAAATAGCAGACATAATTCAAAGTCAATAGAGGCAAAGCAATGGGGAAAATGTCCCTAAGAGACCACAGCATGATGGGCTCCAAACCAGCCACTGCCTCTCATGGAGTATAGCTTGGAGTTATAKTAGGCTGCTTAGTGAAAATGTTGGATGTCTGCCCTAGGAAAAATTGGTGGAATGCCAGGAATTCTTAGGAAAAGAATAGGGGACTAAGCAGGAAACGTTGGCCCTTACACAAATTATGTTGCATCAGCATCTGGAAAAGTAGTGGAAAGGACAGCAAGGACGTCTAAGACATAGAATAACAAAGGGACAAAATACATATGTCAAGCAGTTACTCAGCAAGATTCAACACCTTTCAGTGTATATAAGTTCTGTCAGAGTATCYGAATCTCTTAGATGCTCAGGTGTTAGGAGTAGCTATGGGTTGCATTTGTTAGTAATTCTGCATGTAATGGTATTGCAATGTTTTCTTTTGAACTGGTAGTGTTGGACTCATTTGATGTCAGAGGTAGACATTAACATCTCATCTGTTTCATTCTAATATAGATGTCTAAAATACGTCAGATAAATTGCCTCTGAATATTTACCTCCCCTCATCAGCTATGAAAGGAGTCTAGATTTTAGTGTCCAGAGTCTAGTGCAGATTTCTCATGCCAGATGAGACAACTCGCACCACAAATGACTATTGTCATCGTCAGAGTGGATTGCTGCAGTACACCTGGCTACAATTCATGTTTGGATGAGATTAATTTGCCCTTAACCTATGTGTATTAAATTAAAATATCTGTAACTGAGTTATTTGTGTAAGGCTCCAGTTCTGCTGGCAGAACTGGAAGCATCTCTTGAAGCATCTCTAAGAGGGCAAGTTAGCTTATCCTGAAATAAACTTTGGAGATTATTTCAGATGCCAAAGGAAGGTGAGATAAATAAATGCAAAATAAATAGAAAGTGATACTGTGGTGCTTAGTGCTAGGAAATAAGATGGGAACTCTATAGTACTCAGTCCAAAATTGCTGTAGCCAAGTTTTATTTACTAGAATTGGGATTTGCATAATCTGATATCACATCTCTGCTTTCAAAAGCATGGTACCTGAAGTGAACTTTAAGGCTGATAATCATCCAGCTAGCTGCAATTTCTAGGTATTGGTACGCTGCCTAGAGTTTAAAGTTTGTTTGTTTTCTTAGTCTTCCATAGCCCTGTGGTCTCCAGCACATTTTTCTCTCCCTGGACATGTTGGGTAGCACGTATTTTTGGGGTAGATTCAGGCTGAGATTGTAATTATCCTACATACTTGTGGTCTGGCCTGGTATTATCCATCACAATACCGTCATGTGCTGGGCATTGACAACAAACTTAAAAAGCTATTTTTTATGTGATATAACTAGCACATTGGGTAGTTTTCTTGTAGCATTAAGGAAAACTTGCCAACACTTTCAGCGCAAGAGTTCCCAGAAGTTTGTTTATATAGTGGGGGGGCTGCCTTGTGCAGGCAAGCAGTCTGAAATGCGTGCTCTTTACAGATCCTTCTTCGCTGTATGGGAAGAATAGGTTGAAGTAAATGATCTGCAGAATATCACAGCTTTACAAATAATAGCATGGTCTAATCCTTTCACCTCATTTCAGCTTCCCATTCCCGTCCTCGGTCATGGTTTACAAGACACTGAACTCAAGGTCCACTTGCAACTTCAGCTCCCTGGTGTCAGCCACAGCATCCCACCTTCAGACTCTCATTTCTCTTAGCAAATGTAGCAGCGTGCTCTCATCTGTTTGGCAAAGTACTGCTATTCTCAGTTGTCCCTCCTCTTAACTGCTGCTTTTTAAATTGCCTCAATCCTGTGGCAGCTTATTTGTGCTCAGCAGCGCCGTGTGGGACACCTGCTCTGCATTTGGTTTCCTTCCCCGGGCTGTGACTCCCTTGCTTGATCCTCTTTCAGACAAACATGCCACGGTGCTTGGAGATTACTTGATTTCCGCTCTTAAAAGGGCTTCTATAGAATTATAACGGTGACCTGCTGGTTGCCTGTAAGATAATGCTTTTCTCAGCTGCTTGTGCTGAGCACATTGTCTGTGTCGTCCAAAAAGTCCTACCCAGTGGAGTGCAAAGAGCAAACACTGACAAAGCTGAGTATTCACATCCCTAAAGTCGCCACCATGGAAAAAAATTAAATGGAGGGGATTCAAGTAAAACAGTTGAAAATGAAGAGAGGGGGAAAAGAAAGCAGTAAATAAAGGGGGCTGAGCAGAGCAGCAGGGTGTATGGGCAGTTGATTGAAAGCTTATCTGCCACGTTTTTGCCTGTTCCAATTACAGAATTGGGAAATTTCCTCACAAATTGAAAGATCCAAATTCTTTACTCATGAAATCCCTGTTTCAGTACCCGATGGAGGAAAGTGGGTAGCAGTTGTTAGTATCGTGCTAGCCTCATCAGTGACCTGCAAAAGCTATTTTATATCTGTCAAGGAGCTACAGGCACTGCAGGGTCAGTTCTATAAAACCCCTAAAGTYTATATCTGTCCCCGTTTTTTCTTATGTGTTCTCATGTATTTGTTTTTCTTGTGCGGTAACACTAACCTAACTCTCTGTTAGCTGTTCTCTTAAGCTTGCCATTTCAGATTACAAACCTTAGGTACTCTCTGGAAGACCCTGTTTCCCAGGCACCTATTTTAGGATGGATGGTATTAATCACTCTTTAGAGCAGCACTATAAGTGATGTAGAAGCACATGGCTGCCTCCTCCAGCTGCTCTGGCCCCGGACCCTCCTACCCGGCCACTGGAGCCCAGCCCATGGACCTGGGGTCTCTGCCCACGCTGGGGGACATGGCTGGCACTTTCACACATGCAGGTTCAACTAGTAGCAAAGCTGAGCATGTATCCCAGAGGCGCACACACACAATTAATAGCCCTTCAATTAGTGTGAGTGGTGAGGTTTGTTTCTTGACATTGTCTCCATGCTTGCTTTGTCAGGTCTGCGTCTCTGTGTATTTTGTTTCTGGTTTCCCCCTTTTTCCTGTAGTTTCCCAATTGACAACRTCCCCGGTCAGACAACCTCGCCGGAAKAGACATTCTCACACTCCCACGTGCCCTCATCAGTGAGTGTGACTGATGAGGTTTGGTTCCCATCACYGCCTCCCTTATCATTTGCATCAGGTTTGTGTCCCTGTATGCCGGCTGAACATGAGCCGGCAGTGTGCCCAGGTGGCCAAGAAGGCCAACAGCATCCTGGCCTGCGTCAGGAATAGTGTGGCCAGTGGGCAGAAGGAGGTGATCGTGCCCCTGTACTCGGCACTGGTGAGGCCGCACCTCGAATACTGTGTTCAGTTTTGGGCCCCTCACTACAAGAAGGACACTGAGGTGCTGGAGCGTGTCCAGAGAAGGGCAACGAAGSTGGTGAAGGGTCTGGAGYRCARGTCTTAGGAGCGGTTGAGGGAACTGGGGTTGTTTAGCCTGGAGAAAAGGAGGCTGAGGGAGACCTTATCRCTCTCTACAACTACCTGAAAGGAGGCTGTAGCGAGGTGGTGTTGGTCTCTTCTCTCGAGTAACTAGTGATAGGACAAGGGGAAATGGCCTCAAGTTGTGCCAGGGGAGGTTTAGATTGGATATTAGGAAAAATTTCTTCACCAAAATGGTTGTCAAGCATTGGAACAGGCTGCCCAGGGCAGTAGTGGAGTCACCATCACTGGAGGCGTTCAAAAAACGTGTAGATGTGGCACTTCGGGACATGGTTTAGTGGGCATGGGTGCTGGGTTGATGGTTGGACTTGATGATCTTAAAGGTCCTTTCCAACCTTAATGATTCTATGATTCTATGATTCTTGTTCATGGCTTCCTCCTTTTCTTATTATACCTTGTTGCAATGAAAAAGGTCCTTGACCAGATACCTTTAAAGGAGCAGGCACTCTCCTGCCACACACCCTTACACCATCTCTCTCTGTCTCCAGAGGCAGCCTAGGTGGGTCTTACAGTCCAGACACCAAACTTTTGGATGTCTGAAGTTTAGTTGGATGAATCCAACCCTGTGTACCTAAACTACTTCATTTAATAGATTCTCATGCTATTAAAGGCTCCTCTCATCAGGAATGCTGTCAGCCATTTCTGGAGCTTTGTGGGAAGCTTTTTGGAAAGCAATGGACATGTTGAACTAATGAACTTATGAATTATGAGAAGAGATGAGAGACTGAAACTGCACAGAACAGCCCCTGCAGTCCGAAGGTCACCAAGGAAGGAGCAGTTCACGCGCTGATACTGAAACTGCTGTAATGTCTCTGTCTATTTTTAGAATCCACTTGTTATATACCCTCCGCTATTGTTTATACYAAGATACCGCTATGCTTAACCAATAGTAATATGTGTATATCTGTTTAGAAGCCAGTGAGCACTTGCCACGAGTACTAACCCATGCTGTAGCAGAGTATATAATGGCTTATGTTTTCCTAATAAACGGCTTCAGCAYGATCATATTGGTCTGCGTCTGAGTCCGGGCATTCAGCATGATCATATTGGTCTGCATCTGAACCCATACCGCGAACTACGACAGAGCTTGTCATATTAGTGACTACTTTGGGACCTGAACTTTAAAGGAGGTAACAGTCATTTTTGCACCTGGCCAGACATTGCTGAGCTCTCTGTGGGAGGCGGAGGTATGGTGGTTATGAATTAACTTCTTTATGCTTTGCTTATGTGGATTGCATGAAGGAGGTATAGTTTCCAGGGCTTCAGAGCAATGGGCATGGATGTTTCTCTGCTTTCATACCTGTAATCTGTAAACCCAGAGAGCATGTCCCCAAAAAATTCTGKGCTGAAAATGTCCACTCAGCCTGTGTGCCACACTATAGAGTGTACATTATTTCACAGCCTACTTTGATCTCCTTTTTAACTATCAAATGCCTCTGGTAACTGCTTCTTATAGTTTGGGGATAGGTATCTTTGTATTTCCTTTTGTGCTCTAGCAGGACATGTGGTGGCTGTTTTTCCCCCTGCTTTCTTAAAAGCAAATTTGGCAAGTTTGTCTATGGGACAGAAGGTAACCACTCAGGTTCTCCCAAGAATAGTCCTGCTCCTAGCCCTTGAGAAGCACACCTGAAGAAGATACTGCATTTCCAGACCTGATGCAGAGTACTGTGATCTCGAGCTTTGCCTTCTGAGCAGTGGAAGGAAAGTGGATCAATGCAGGGAGCTTTGAGCACGCAAAACTAGACAGCACTGCAGTGTTATGACTAACAGTGCCATGTAAAATCTGCAGTTCATGATGAATGATAAATTCTAGTGTATTATCATTTGTTTTCTGAGCTGGTGACCTTGCCTACTCCATGACTTCTGTGCAGACAGGGAACTACTTCTGACATGCGATCAGGATGTATCATTGCAGAAGAAGTTCAGAAACACCCTGGGTTCTGGGGCTCTGTTTTCGGGAAGGCTGGTATTTCTGCACTTGGACACTGTGCTTTTTGTATGTGCTTTTTAGGGTTTGCTAAGCTGTTGAAGTAGTCTTCAGTAAAATACTTTTTCTAGTGGCAATGCATACATTTCAGTAAGTGCCCACCAGGACTGCTGACTCATCCTCTCTTGACTTTGTGGTTTGTGGAAGTATTTTGGAAAACTTGATTCTGAAATGTCTGGCAAAGCTGTGTGAATTTATTGACATACTTGTTTTTCCTCTACATACAGACCCTAATATGGTCAATGCAGGAGACATGAACGGTTCTGGCAACCTGATGGATTTTCTGGATGAGCCCTTCCCTGACGTTGGGACTTATGAAGATTTTCACACCATCGACTGGCTGCGGGAGAAATCACGCGACACTGACCGCCATAGAAAGGTAAAGGTGCCCGGCTTTGATGCATCGCAGTCCCTGGGTTACAGCCATCCTGGTGGTGAGAAAAACAAAGTTTTCCAAAGTTATAGCTTCCTACCTTGTTGTACCTCCTTGAGGAGGACTTCTAAAAATATGGATTTGATATGTCTTGAATTTGTAAATATGAAAGGGCTTCTGGCAACTTAATCAGCAGAGCACCTCTAAAAAATAATTGGGACTGGGTGSAGTAGAGAGTAGAGAAATTGTATACACCTTCTAGGTGGTTAAATATTTTTTTGTTTTAAACATTATACACTAAAACTGTGTCAACCTGAATCAACAACATATCTATATATACGTTTTATTTCAGATTACAAGCAAAAGTAAGGAATCCATATGGGAGTTCATCAAGAGTTTGCTGGATGCCTGGTCAGGATGGGTTGTAATGCTTCTCATAGGACTACTGGCAGGTACGTGTGTGTTAGCATTACAGTTATGCTCAGAACCATCTCTCAGAAGTTTGCTGCAGTGCCATCTGCTTCTCTTTCTACTTCATTGTCTCTCCACTGACGTTTCAAGCTAAAAAGACAGCTACGCATCCATGCAGTTATAATGCTTAATAAAAATACTCACTTGCAAAGTCTCCTGCTGAGTGCTGACCTAGAAAAAATGTTATTCACCAGTAGAGGGATTCTTCTATTGCTTTTGGAAATACACATCTGAGCGCTTTACACTCAATGGTCTACTTTGACTTTGTGAATCTTTGATTCACAGAAGTCAATTTTATTGGTAGGATTTTTTTTTTTTCTTGTCTTCACTTACTTTAATTCTGCAAGTAGATATTATGAAGTGGAGAAAATGTTGGTTGCGGACACTCAAGGGGAAGTTTTGTAAATTGCTATATCCACCGGGTTATCTTCTTTATATATGCATGAAGGGAAAATTCAGTTTCAGATCTGCTTCCAGGCCAGACAGACATTACGTATTTAACAGCCTGCTCAAACTCAGATGGCAAATTCATTAAATTCCCAAATTTCTCCTGTCTTCTGCTCAGTTTAGCACATCTTCCAACTTGGAAAGCTGTACTTCTATTACCAAGTTGAAACAGCTGCCATTTTTTATGCTTTTTCAGTGATGTCAGAGTGCTCTTGTATCATGCTGCTTGGTAAAAGCATGATTTAAAGTTTCACAATTTCCAAATGGTGTGAATTTCCTGCTTACCAACTGTCAAGTTAATATGTTTATTACAGTTTGTTCAGGAGCCTCAGAAGTACTGGGGAAGTTCCTGAGAAAATGTTGCTGAAGTGTCATTTCTGGCAAATTATGTTATTTTGTAGAGATATAGTTGTTTCCACAAAAGCTTTGATGGGAGAGTGAGAATGGAAGAGAATCTGATAGACTGTGTATTACCAGGGCTGCTGAACCCTGTCTGAAGGCCAGGGTTAGCCTCATCTGGCATGGAGAATTCTGCTTGCAAATAAGAGTAGAGCAAGCCCTTGAGGGCTCTAGTGACCTCCCACAAGCTGGTCAGTAATCCCCTCAGTCATACAAAGAATGTGATATACACTCACCATTTTAGTAAAAATATCCCAGTAGGTTTGTTTCAGTTCCAGTTTGCAATGAAACCTCATTCTGAAATCCTCGAGGTTGTCGAAAGCCGGAGTTGCTGACCTCTGATAAGCTCTAATGCTGGTACATCCAGCTTGGGAACGGAGGTGGAAGGTGAGCTGCAGCTGAGATGTGTTAGCTTTTGCAACCTTTTCAATGACAAGGGTCCAGAGCAACATGTTTTGCCTCAGAGCCAAATCAAATTAGTCTGTTTTTAAATTGGGGCAAGGATTTGTGAATCAGCTGGAGAACAAAAATTACCTGCGTGCTCATGATTTGGGCTGAACTCTGTAGACTTTTTCTGCCTGCTGTTGAAATGATGCATGTGCTCTGTGCCTCCAGCATATCGGGGACAGGGCAAAAATGGAGAGGTACCATCTCAGCCTCAGTGAGGGGTCAACACCCCTTTGATGAGTGGGGGGATTATTGATGAGTGGATGAAGTTTCTTAACCAGGTTTGGGGAGGGAGAAGGTGAGGTTGGTGGTGCAGTCAAGAGGCACTTCACGTCGTTTCCCCCTCTGCTTGGAATATTGCCTGCTCAGAGAAGCTGGCCTGCCATGAGGGCACCTGCATGATCACACAGGGTTGCGTGGACCAGCCTGGCTCCTCCATGGTCCCTCTTCCTCTGCTGAACAGGCAGAAGTTATCACTGCTCCAAGGGGAGTAGCCTGGCTCAGCTGCATGGACACTGGGCGAGCTTTTGGGCAGCTGAGTCCCCAGGCATTACCAGAGACAAGGAGAGGGGGTGGCGAGGAGTGGGAGAGGAGGCGGAAAGCAGCAGGAGTAGTATCCAGGTGTGAAGGTCTCATGGAGCACCCTGCCCCTGCTGTCCCCTTGCTGGGGATGGAGGGCAGCAARGTGGGACTCCTGAGGAAGGGGATGGCAGGGGCTTCCACATGTTTCCAAAGGCACTTGGAAGAGGCCCAGGAGTTTACAGTGAGCTTAACTGATCTAGAAGCCTAAATACCACCTATTTGGTCAACTGAATCTTTCAGGTTTTGCAACATTTTAAAGGCTGCACCTCCACAGCCAATGCAAGCTGACGTGGTCAAAAGTAGTAATCTCTGTCCTCCAGTGTCCCTGCCATCAGGCCCTGTTGCCTTGTGCATATGCAGCTGCGCAGGGGGGTTGGATCTGGGAACTGGCCTGGTGGAAAAAATGGGTTTTGGCCAGATTAGTCTTCAGTTAGTTAGTGGGCTCAGCAGGGTTGGTCACCACAGGGCCACAAGCAATCTAAATATTGCTGACAGAAAGGAGCTGGTGGAGGGAGGAAGGAGAGGACCATCCCCTTTGGCAGTAGCCCTCGCTCATGTMATTTTTGGAGTGTCATTGGACCCACATCCTTCATTAGTCCCAGAAAAAGTGTAGGTGGGAAAGGGACCGCTGGAGGGATCTGCTCTGGCTTCCTGCTCACAGCAGAGCCGGCTTCAGAGTTAGAGCTGTGTGTTCTGAGTAACACCAAAGTATATAAAGAACGTAACAGCAGCCTTCTGAGATCAGACCAAAGTCTCATGAGTGAGTGTGCACACGTAAATTAGCCTGAGCGGAGTCCCTTGCTGTTGCCACAGTCCGACATGTAACACCCATGAATGCTGTTTGGTGTGGRGATCAGATGAAGATTGCTCACAAGATGCTCCAGACAGAGATACTGAGTACTACCTGGGCCTGTCTCAGTCAGAAAGTTTGCACACTTTCTGGAGAAATACAAAGCAATGTATGCAGAAATGAGCCTAAAAATTTTGGGTGTGGGTGCCAAATTTTTAAGCACTCGTTTTTAAGGAATTCTGAGTTTTTACTTTGCCCATCCTGCCTGCAAACCAGTGGCCATCCCTCAACCTAACTATTACTAGCCAACTGAAGGTATATGCTATTTATAGAAGATCAGTAAAAGAGTCTGTTTTCTAAAGCTAAGTGACAGAAAGTACTATTGTACTGATACTGAAGTGCTCCGGTACCGGAGCTGGATGTGCAAAAATCCCATTGCCACTTGGGTGATGCAGTTTTATGGTACAGGTGCATTGGGAAAAATATGTTTTCAAAGCAAATTTTTAGCATTCTCATTAGGGCATTGTAAAGGACGAGTATTGGCCATCATCAACCAAAGGAAAAGGAGAGAGGTAAAAGGCTAGTATCTAAAATGAAGGTCAGCATTTCCTGGTGTTGGAGTGCTTCATTATTTTCATTCTGGGCAGGAGGTTACATAGAAGAGGGAACAAGTTCAGTTCCTTTGATGGAGAAGTAGGGAAATAAACTTATGCTATACTGCAGAGGTGCAGTGATTTGTCTAGACAGCCGCGGTAAGAACCAGAAATTAAAGCTTGACTTTCTGAGATGCTGAACATTGTGCAACTTCCATTAATTTCACTTAAAGTTGCAGAGATTCTGAACCTGGAAAAATTCTAGCCCTGGTCACTTGGCTTGTGAAGCATTAACTRTTGCACTATTATCCTGCAAGACTTTCTCCTCTGTAAAGCATGTAGCGTTTTCCTCTTTATGTGGATCCCTCAGCATTTGGCAAAAGGGATTTTTTTTTTTTCTAGAGGCACATTTTCCCAGAGGCACTGTGGTGCATGTGGGCTTGTTATATTAGAGAACTGAATGTTTGTTCCTCACTCTGTTTATTAACTTTACTGGCGAAAAACATTCAAAAGCCTGCCTTCCTTTGCACCTTCTGCTAGGTAGCATTAATACTCAATTGGCTGATTAAGTGTGATTTGAGCTTTGAAGATTGGRGTAACTGCAGAGGATGATAAAGGTCCATCAAGAGATGCAAGAGACACAGCATTTGGTGCTCATGGCCAAAGGCTGAGGATTCTTTGTACTTTCCTAAAGGAAAGTATAAAGTTTCATTTCAGAAAATTGGAGGAGAATCTAGAGTTTACTGCAAAACTCAGTAAGCTATGCATGCTGACGTTAGTAGCAATGCAGTGATTTATAATCATCTAAGAATATGGTTCATTGTTTCCATAGAAACTTGGGAAAATGGAAAAGAGTAGGCAAGAGAAAGCCACGGTCTTCATGGAAGAAAATAATTGGTACAGACTTCATTACTCCCTCTGCAGCCTTTTCTGTGATTTTGTCTAGTGTATCTGTATATTTCTTCACATTATTCCTCTACAATAAAAATTCTTCACTGCTACCAGAGTCACATCACTTGTCAGCGTGGTGACAAGTATCCTTCTTAAGGGAGTGAGAAGATATACTTATGTGTAAGGCTCTGTGAACACTTGTGGCGTTTTTCTGTTCTGTAGAATAAAAAACAGGTTACATATGCCTGAATTATTTGAAATGTTGGGTTTTTTTTTTTTTCCTCTTTCACAGAAATGAAAAGCAGAAAACTTTAGTTCCAGGTCAAATAAATTGGCTCTTGAATCCACCCACCCGTGTGCCCCAGCTGCTAGGGAAAAGGGGAGCAGCCCCCACCACTGCTTCATGTAATTGCATTCTTAGCAGAAGCCACAAAGCTAAACATTTTGGAAACATAAATCCAAACCATTTTGCATTTTCCAAAACATTTTTTCAGTGATTTAGTCCTACTGAAATGCACCGATGAATTCTGTTCAAATTCATTGCTGATTTCCTGAAATTGTATTAATGATTACCAGCAAAAATGTAGTTGACTTCTACTTTCCATTGTATGCRAGAGGGGTTTGGAAAACACTAAATGGCTTTTCTATCAGTTGGTGGTTTAATGCTTTCCAGAAACTACGGACATAGGGGCGGAAGGCGGGTCTGCCTTTCTGTGTCCTGGCTGCTCCCAGCCTCCCCGTTCCTGCTGGCGTGGCCTCGGTGAGGACAGACCTGCCCTGAGGGCGCTGGGGCTGGGGCAGGTCATTATCGCTGGTGAGCAAATGCCCCAGAAAAGCAGGATTTTCTTTTTTGTGTCTGGCCACGTCAATTTAACCCTTCTCTGTGTCCGGTGGCCACCGGGTGTCACTGTAGCTCTGTGTAATCACTGGGGAAAAACTGAAATAAGGGTTCGTTTGGTACAGAGAGGATTTGAAGGATAATTTTATTCTGCGCGTGTGGATTGCTAATGAAGGTACACATCGAGAGCCCGATTCCGTTAAGTTCCTAAGTCAGAATTTGGCATCCATATTGTTTCTGTACTGAAATCATCCTTCTAAAAGGTTGCTGCGTTGGGACCAGTAAGGTTATAGGAAAACATACCTATCCTCCTCCTCCCCTGCGCCTGAAATACAGTGTGGTCTGAGACCTGCAGCTCAGTATGTGTACAGAGACCCGGCATGAAGTCCTGCTTACCCCAGTCAGGTGGTGCACCTGCCTGGGACAGACTGCAGGATCAGGCCCTACATCGGTTACGCCTTCCCTATTTGGCAATCAGTCCGTATGAAAATGTTAATATTTAAAATAAAAGCTTTCCAAGAGAACATTGAAGGTCAGACAARATGTTGGTGTGGCCGTTTCTTTGCAAATTCACTGTTACCCCCAGTTGTTTGGTATATTCATTGTACACTGCAGCTGTTTCCCCAAATCATGGGTTTTGCTGTTAATATAATTAGATATATTTTCCTTGTGACTTCATATTTTTTTTTAATGCCACGGTTTCTTTTTCTGCATTTCTTTTTCCAGGCACATTAGCCGGAGTGATAGATTTAGCTGTGGATTGGATGACAGACCTGAAGGAGGGTGTCTGCCTGTCTGCCTTCTGGTACAGCCACGAGCAGTGCTGCTGGACGTCTAATGAAACTACATTTGATGACAGGGACAAATGTCCCCAGTGGCAGAAATGGTCTGAACTTCTTGTAAGCCAGTCTGAGGTACGGGAGACCTGATTAGGTTGGGGTCACAGCAGGCCGAAGAATGCCCTTTTTCCATATTTGCTGATGTTCCCTCCAGAGAGTTTCTCTGAAAGAGAAAGTAATGAACTGAGAGCGCTGCAGAAAAAGACCTTTCTGCAAGCAATATCTGCTTAACTTGGGAGAGGTCCTATTGTTTCAGTGTCGTGTGTGATGGAAATTGGAAAACTGCGAGATCGTTCTCTCTTGATGTCAGTATTAAACAAAGAGTGTTTCATAACACTCATAACGTAATTACCAGGGGACCTGAGCTGCTATCCTTTTTTTTTTTTCTTTTAAACAGAATTTTATGGGACAAAAAAGACCATACCTGAAAAATACACTTAAGAGGAAATTTTCAGGATTGCAGATGGTTTTTTATGTATTCAAATGCTGTGAGTAGTAGTGGGAGCTGCATAAGAACTGCTTGTTATGCCCTTGCAATCAGTTTCTCTATCAGATAGCAAAATATTTAGCTAGCGCCAAAAGCTGGGGAAATAATGGGCTCCCTGGGGAATGGCCAAAGTGAAAAATTTGAAGGGGGAGATGACAGGAAGGGAAAAAGCTGGTTTGGACTGACATGAAACTTATATTTTAAGAACTTTTTTCCTATCCTTTTTTTTAAATTGTAGTAACTTTAAATACAAAGAATGTTGTTTCAAAGCAAAGCAGGCGAAAGTTTTGTTTTGAAGACATCAGAAGAAGCCTTTCTATACTCCTTTTAGCAGATGATACTTTTATAAAAAATATGAAAAGAACATTTTATTTTCAATCTAAGCTATTCAATGTATTGAATAATATTGATCCCTTCACAACTCGAATTTTTGGGCAGAATTACTGTCTTGAATCCCCCCTCCCTGCCATTTCTACAGGTGACTTGAATATGACAAACACTGAATATGACATGGAGGTGGGATGAATGTGGCTTTGAAGAGAACTGGCTAAGTATGTAAAGGGACTTTTGAAAAATACCTGGTAATGCAGTTTGGTCAATAATAGGAGAAGAAAATACGTACTTCTATGGGAGAAATCATCTCCAGCCAGGCAATTAAAAAAATGGGTGACTTGGAGAGATTGTCTCAGATCTTCCCCCAGTGTGGAGGTGGTCTGGGCCTGCAGAAAGTGTTTGAGAGCACCTTCATCACCATACAAGTTTGTCATTCACATTCCCTTCAGTGCTGCTTTAGGTTTACAGTACAAGTAGTACCAGATGAGAGCATCTGTCTATATGTATAGCCCAATTTTCCATAGTTCTAATTAACCGTAGTGAAAGTAGCGGGGTGCTCACTGTTCCTGAATATTCCCACCATTTGATCGCAGGCAGAAATCTCTCTGCACAGTTGCGAGTCCACAGTGCCAAGCTTCCCTTTGCCGGAGGCTTGCTAGGTTCACACTGGTCTTCGTCAACAGATGGTTCGGGTGGTTGTGTCTTTGTAAGAGTGAAGAAATATTACCCTGGTATAAAGTTGCAGGACTGGGGATGATGTTGTAATTTAAGAGAACAAAAAAATGTGGGAAGGGAAAAAAGCAAAGAATGTTACAATTGTTATGGGATTTGGAAATCCTGTGCATGTGTTTGACATGCTGTTACACTGAAACATTGGGATATATGAACAGAGCATATCCTTGAGAAAATTTATTGCTTTCACCTGCCACTCAAAATTAGCAGTCATGACTGTTGTATGCTGGGGCCGATAAGAAAGGTATCAGCTAGGTGGGGACTGTGAAACTTTACTCACTTTGTATTCAAATTGGGCTTCCCACCCCCTAGCATATTTCACAGTGGAAAAAAAGGTTAATCTTGGCTTAGTTTTAGGCTCTTTCTCAAAACAAATGGGCCTCTAAGATCTGTGGGTTTCTGGCTGCCACGGCCCAATGGATGCTGTAAATATTAATAATATAGCTGTCTATTACTGTTACATTGAAATCCCAGGCAAAGCCCAAAAAATGTGAATATGGAAAGTAAAAACTCTGTTTTGCAGCAAAAGGCTTACGAAATGGGCAAGTTTTGCATGATTCCTGTAGCTGTAGAGGTCTCTAGGAGGGATCAAAATACACTGAATTTCACTGTGTTTTGGGATAATTTTGCCTTTTTTTTTTTTTTTTTTTTTTCTGTATGTTGCTTCATTTTGTGCCTGATATTTGGGTAACAGCCCTATAAAATGCACAGTGCACAAAAGGACTAATTTGGAGCATGTTTTAGACAGAAAGTACTTGGAACAGTTTCCCTAAAGGTACTCTGGTCAGAAGTGTCTTCTTTGTTATGCATGACTGTGACTCTTTCTCATCATAGACAACTAAATTTGATATTTTGAGGACTAAGATTTAGATCAGTTCTTCCTTGTGGTTTTGTCAATTTATGGCTGTGATAAAACCTGTACATATGTTCTCACTGACAATTGTGACATTTCCTATGGCATCTCTTGAAAAATGTTTTCATTCTAGTCCTCTTATAAAATGAGCCCAAAGCAAAGTCTTGATATAAATTATTATGGAAAACATAATAGCACATCCAAAACATACCAGGCTATGCTTTCTTCCCTAATCACTGTTTTGTAGGCCAATGATAACCTTCATCCCTCTGCTCCTGAACTGCTTCCAAAGAGCAGGTGAAGAGTTTTTTGATGCAAGAGAGTTTCAAAACCTCAAATTCACTGGAGGAGTGGGTGTGTTAAAGCACATCAGATGCCATCCCCTTCAGCTAGATCTCTAGCCAATATCTGGTGACCCGGAGCTTCCCTATTCTGCAGATCCAGGTTGGTCCTAACCTCAACTTCACTGGAGCTGAGGACCCCATTTCTGGTGCCTCACATCTATCCAAAGCAGAGCAAATGGCCCCGTGTCTTCCATGGCTCGTGACACTGGGTCCAGCAATGGACTGGATTCCCATCCCAGGGATCTCCTGTTATGAAGTCGACACCTGCAAGACAAGGAAGCCCCTCTATACCTGGAACCCATTTCCCAATTTGTAATGTCCACCACAGGGAGTCTACAAGCTGTGAGATCCTAAGTTAAGTCAAAGTAGAGCTCTCGGCCTCTGGAGAAAACAAGCATTGGTCAGCCATAGATGGCATCCTGAGGGATGTGGTTTTTTCAGTATTCTGAGTTTGTGAGGGTTGTTTTCAGTTGTGCTCCATTTGTACCTGAATTGGACTAACACCAGATCTGAAATACTGGTAGGTCTTGCAAACTAAAATACAAAGTTTTGCTCAGTTCCCCTGCATGCTTCATTACTGTTGCTGCCAGGGTGATTCCTACAAGCCATTAGTGGAAAAGGTCTTAGCAGAATCATCTCTGCTGATGAGCGTTTTTGGTCTCTGATGCCAGTGTACGTGCTTAAGACTTTTACTGATTCAGGGCCTTAGTAATGGCATGTAATGAATGAGAAATGAGCCATTTGCTATACTGAGTTACTACTACTTCACTTCCCAAAGGTTTTCTTATTATTAATCATTAGAAACTCCTGAAATTGGATGTGCAGAATGCCAGATATCTGGAAAACGTAACAATGAGAGTTGTCCCAAGGGATAAGACTAAACTGGCCATATAGACTCTTCTGGGGTCCTGCCACAGTGCTGTAGGTGTATGTGTGATTGCAGTAATGAGCTGACATAGTTTTCATGTGATTTCTGAGATGTGAAAGAAGAGGAAGTACAAAGAAACAGCGTTAATTTTATTCCAGTGAATTTAGAAGCAAAACTGCACCTTTCGCTCAACGTTGTAGGGCCAAATTGCTGTAATGGCATTGGTCGTCTTTGGAGTTACTCCAGGTTCACACTGACAGGAGAATTTTGCCCTGGGGCAACATATCCAGAGTTTTGCCTAGAGGAAGAGTAAATATTGCCATAGCTGTTTGTAATTGAAAGCACTAGGAGAAGACATTCATGAGGAAATGAGACCATCTTCAGCTGTAGCAACAATGATCCATGGTTACTACAGATGGATGTCAATCACTGTAAGTGTGGGATCCATGACTGCTTAGTCTCAGGGCATTGGGGGATGGCATCGTATTGCTCTTCTGCTGTTATCAGCAAAGCCATYTGCTAACTTCAGCAAGCACAAGAGAACCTTAAAAAATTGCCCTTCTTCCAAATACATCCATAAGGATAAGGGCAGTGGTTCCCTTAACTGTCTTTTCAATTGGACAGAGACCTGGAAAATGAGGTTAGCAGGCATTCGTACTGTTAAAGGCTGGTGAACAGGGAGACTTCTCAGCTCTAAGTTTTTTATGACTGGGGAACTGGGCCTGGCCAGCTCTGTTTAACTGAAAACATGATGCAACTGATTAATGACTGTTTTCCTACTTGATTTATCATAATGTTGATATCCAGGCTGCTGTCCTGCAGAGCAAAGGCAGGGGCCCCGATGTTCTTGAGCAGCTGGGATTGCATCCGGTAGGAAAAGTTCACTTAGAGGTGAAGGATTCATACCCATTAATGCACTGAGGTTCATCTTGGTTTTTATTCTGTAGTGTCAATGTTGCTCAAGGAGATTGTTTGAAGGCTTAATCTCCTTGTATCAATTCGATTCCTCTGACTAGATTCTCTTTTGTCTGTGTAGGTGAGGTTTTTGAAATTAATCTAAAAAATTATGCTTATGAAGAGGGAGGGGTATTCTAAGGCAGGTTTTAACAACAGTTTTGACTTGACCATTGGAGACAGGTAGAAGGCTTGGAGGTCACTACTGACTACGCTTTCACTATGGCACTGCACAGTCAACCGTTGCTAATAATCATTAGCATTTCCATTCTGTCAGTAAAGCAAAGCTATTCAGTTTGAAGATAGGTTTTATTATTGACTGGAATGCTTTTAAAATATCAGGGCAAAAATGACTGAGATGTGTCTGAGTGGGATCTGCCAAGCTATTGTGTTTTCAAATTATTTTCAACCCTATCATAGATAGCATCACATAGAAGGAAAGAATTTATTTATGGTTTTACCCTTCCCGTTTGTGAACTGAACTGGCTACTGATATACACAGGGATGTCATTTGAAAAGATCAGCATCTGCATGGAGAGCTGACCTTTGAATACCAGCCCTCAGAAAAAGATGTATCAGGGACTCATCCCCTGTCACCCGCCATGGGATGAAACAGCAGATTCCTTCATTAGGTGCTTTTTTATCACCAATTACTTTTGCCCTTATCACAGATTTGTTTGATGTTTTGGAACTTTTTGTGGTTGGCTTATTTTTTTAGTGCTTGAAAGATGATCCGTTTAAGATGTTTGGGTCCCTTGCAAACAGACTGTAGGGACTGGGTTAGGTATATATTAGTATGCTGCTTCTTTCCATGAGTAATAAAATTGTTGGAGTATATAAAGCCATTTGTCCTTCCTGAGGAAATGCAGCAGCTAGCACATAAATGAAAAGACCAGGCTCCACGCCATCATGATCCCTAGTAGAAGTGTGAGATTTACCAACCTGCATTTGTCTAACAATGTCTGTTACTGTTATTTTTCTAGGGTGCAAGTGCTTACATTCTAAACTATTTTCTATACATTATGTGGGCTCTATGTTTTGCTTTCCTGGCAGTCTCCCTGGTCAGAGTGTTTGCTCCCTATGCCTGTGGCTCTGGAATCCCAGAGGTGAGTTTCTCTTTGTGGATGAATATCCAAAAACCAAACCAAACAATGCTCCCTTTTCCCATTCCAGAACTGTACTATGAGATAGCATAGGAACAAGGAGATTGTCTTTCCGTCTCATCTGCTTTCATTCTTTTGTCTAACATGATTTTATGGTGCCCATCTAAATTTTTTATAGTAGAGAGTGTTCAAATGTCACTGTGACAGGTTAATGTACACACTTCTTCATTGCCAGAGCTTGTATTAAAAATCAACGACTCCCAGTCATCACTTTATGGACTCCAACTTTTTGTGGCTGAGGCACATACTCACTAGAAGATTGCATAGAATTTTCCTTGGATGAAATTACTTGGGCCAGTTACAAAACCAGTAATTTTCTAGGCTAGGCTTTAAATAAAACCAAACTAAAATAAAGAGGGAGGGCTACAAAGCTGAGGTTTCCTAAGCTACTGAAGATGTGAGATGCCTATCATTTGGGATGCCTGAAAAGTGTCTGGCTGTCCATCTTCTGCAAATTGTGTCCTTGTATCCCATGTCATGCTGGCATGACAGCATAATGGCAGCCAAAATCTCTGCTTGGTTTTCAATATTTTACGTATTGAGCCTCAGTCCCTATTTAAGCTGTTAAAATGAGGAACCCTGTAATTCAAGCAGCGTAGCTACTCAAAATTTTTGAAATCAGGGCAGTCTTTTGTTAAAAGCATTATAGAACCACTGGGATTATTACTCAGGAATCTGGCAGACAGAATCAACAGCCCAAATTTTAGAAATCTTGGCATTCTTCTTTTCTTCATCTCTAGGAGAAGGTTCCAAATGTTTCATAGCCAATCAGGAAAAAACCCYACCACAAATAATTTGAAATATTTAAATCATTTCCATGTTTCAAAGTAGTCACATGTGTGCATTTTCACATATTTYATATATCTGTAAGTGTTTTTAAAAAGTTTTCATAGTTAACTGTAAATCTAGTTTCCGAGTGGTAAATCTCTCATGTGAGGTGATGCTTATCTCCAGTCCATTTCCAGGGCTAGAGTCCAAACCCAAATTGCACCCTGCAGCCTGTGTGTCATGCATGTGCACTGTGCTCTATTCTAGCCATTCACATGCAAAATTAAGAGGAAATGTGTAACATAAGATCTCTTGGACTTTCTCATTTCATAATACTTGCATGCTTTTATGGCATGGCCATTCCAAATATTTAGAACTTTTTTTTTCTTGTTTTAACTGGGAAAAGTCTGTGGTTGTTTATTTGCTTTCTTCTGCTTTGTTAAAGTTGGGTCTAGTTTAACTCTGATCCTGTAAGCCAAGGAGATATGTAACGGTTTTGTATTTCTATTGATCTCTGTAAGACTCCTTACCAACGCAGGGGACCACCCATAAGAACCGTAAAAGTGTGCTCTGCTTAACCCCTGCTCAACTATTACCGGGAAAGTTGTCCTACCTACGGTTTCTTTCTCTCCATCACTGTCTCTTTTCAAGCAGTCTGTGATTTATTTTTTTTTAACTCCACTGGGATTTTAACTCCATTTGCAAGTTCACAGTAGAAAAGGTTTCTTCAGCTCTTCAACATGTTCTTCCTGCTTTCCAGATAAAAACCATCTTGAGTGGGTTCATTATTAGGGGCTACCTGGGAAAGTGGACACTTTTAATCAAAACAGTCACCCTGGTTCTGGTGGTATCTTCAGGCCTCAGCCTTGGGAAAGAGGGGCCGCTAGTCCACGTGGCCTGTTGCTGCGGAAACTTCTTCAGCAGCCTTTTCTCAAAGTACAGCAAGAACGAAGGAAAGAGGAGAGAGGTGAGGTTGGCTCAAATCATCTCTAGTTTCCCTGTCCAGATACTCGGTGTTTCAGAGGACTCATGCCTTGTACGTAAATATTTGCTTTGTAGGTGCTCTCGGCTGCAGCCGCTGCAGGAGTTTCTGTTGCCTTTGGGGCTCCGATTGGAGGCGTGCTTTTTAGCCTGGAAGAGGTGAGACCTGGCAGTTCACTCGCTTCAATAAATATACTTTCACTTGATGCCTTTTTCTAATATTTCTTTTTATTTTTCAAATATTTATATGCTTATTTTTCTTCTAAAGCAAAAATAATCTTTGATTTCTAGTAATAAGAAATAACCAGGTACTTTAGCATAATTTGAGAGCACTAGCTTTCTGGAAAAAAACAAAATTATTTAATCTGGAAATATATCACTGAGCTGAGCTTTCTCCAGCTTTCAGCTTGCTGCCGCATGGGCCGAGCTGCCGAGCACCCGTCTTACCGTCTCTAGCCAGCAACTTTGGATTTAGATTTACCGATTTTTCATTGGTTACTGCTCCCTATCTGACATCTGAAAATACCTTTTCTGATACTTTTGTGAGCACATTCTGGCTGTGGTAGGGACTGGTGTTCCCAGTAAAGCCAGACGTAGGGTTACAGATGAAACGCTCAGCGATGGCTTACTTGTGCAGTGCTCCGGTGAATAATAAAAGCAAACACCCTCTGTCACACTCAGTGAAGTGTTTACGGTCTCTGCTTGGTTTTAGGTCAGCTACTACTTTCCTCTAAAAACCCTCTGGAGGTCATTTTTTGCTGCTCTCGTGGCTGCCTTCACACTGAGGTCCATCAATCCTTTTGGAAACAGCCGGCTGGTCCTGTTCTACGTGGAGTACCACACCCCCTGGTACATGGCTGAGCTCTTCCCCTTCATCCTGCTCGGGGTCTTCGGTGGCCTCTGGGGGACCCTCTTCATCCGATGCAACATCGCCTGGTGCAGGAGGCGAAAAACCACCAGACTCGGGAAATACCCAGTCCTGGAGGTTATAGTGATAACGGCTATCACCGCCATCATCGCCTACCCCAACCCCTACACCCGTAGGAGCACCAGTGAGCTGATCTCGGAGCTCTTCAATGACTGCGGTGCCCTTGAGTCCTCGCAGCTCTGCGACTATATCAATGACCCAAACATGACCCGGCCGGTGGATGACATTCCCGACAGACCTGCCGGCCCCGGAGTCTACACCGCCATGTGGCAGCTCGCCTTGGCTTTGGTGTTCAAAATTGTCATCACGATATTCACTTTCGGCATGAAGGTAAACTGGGGACAGGCGCAGAAGCTGTCGCGAGCACGCGGCACAGATGGGTTGCCATCAGCAGCTGTGGTCTATCTGGCAGGGCTTATGTGCCTCTGACCTACACCCAGCCACACAGGTGTAGCTGACATGCCTGCTGGTTCACCTGCCCGCCAGCACCTTGCTTGGCGGGCCCCTGTCACAGCAAAGGGATGAGCCCTGCTTTTCCACCTTCTAGTCATCTGCAATTTTATTAAGTGAAAAAGAAATCTGGGTGTGAATTTAAATTCTTGCCAATAAGCAAATTCAGGATGATTCCCACTGCAGCTGTCTTTCAGCTCTCGCAGGGATATGGACTATTTACATTGTTGTTTGTCGTCTTGGATTAATGTCTTAGTGTGCCTCAAGGTAGCTATGCTCAGGGAGGTAATAGCTTTGAATTCACTGATTTACACATTTAAAACCTCACAAAAATATAAAAGTAGCTGAAAAAATCTATTTTTTAATATTTTTAAGCACTGTAACTTGGAAAAAAGAGGGAATGAGTGGGAGGACTGACAGATGTATCATTTGATTATTCTGGATTTGCAACTTTTTCCTTCCATTCCTCCTCCTCCCCATAAATGAGTGATGAAAGGTCCAAGAACAATTTATCCAAGCTTTCAACATATACAAAGCTGTTTGTGGTGAGTTTTATATATCTGATTGCTAGAGCCCATACAAAACACATATCTGTCTGTCTACAGCTCCCATTATCTGAGCGTTTAGTTCTGGATCTGATTGCAGCAGATGATGGAAAGTTTTTCTGAGTTATACACTATATGCTATGCCACACTGAAAGCTAAAGCATCTCATTTTTCTCTTAAAAACTGAGCTGGACCTGAGGATCCGTCTTTTAGAAGGCCTGTTACCCCAAAAATAGTAGGAAGTTGTTGGAGTTTTGCTTTTCTTTCATGTTTTCTCCATTTGGGATGTCCCTGATGACAAGAACTACTGAATGGTAGGAGGTCACTTAGGACCAGTGACTGAGTCCTGCTGATTTCCTGAGCAGGGAGAATAAGTGGGAGTTTGAGAGCACAGGTGTAATATTTCTGGAGGAGGATTTGAAATTAGATGCCCTTCACTCATGAAGGGCAGAAGGTGATTTGTGGGCTGGTAGCCAGTTGTTGTTATGCTTGTTCATTTGTTTAAAAACTTCTGAGTTTGGTTCTTTGTTTGATATGTGGTTCTTTATTTATTCTATATACTTAAAATTTGTTAGAAGCAATTGACATTTTCAACTGTTCTGGAAAACAACAGACAAAATAGCTTTACCCATCAAATCTAGAAAGTCCAATCTGACTGTATCAACAAAATTAACACTATATGGTGGGAAGATAGCTCCTGCTGTTATCAGCCCTAATGCCCCTGGGGCATGCCGAGGTTGTTAGTTTAGTTGTCTAGGAAGCTCAAGGTATATTTTCAGAACTAAAAAGATATAACAACCTTTCCTTTCTGAAAACAACACAAACTCCCTTGCAAAAGATCTGAGTTGTCTTCTCCATCAGGAAATTTGTCTCCAACTTGACAGGTGGACTTGACACCTAAGAGGAAATGCACTTAGACAAGGCAAAGTGAATTTTCATTTTCTTTTTTTTTTTTTTTTTCATTTCAATACTGCTTTTTAATGATTTGTGACTTGTCTGTGTAGCGGACAACAAGGTAATGATTCACAGAACTTCCTGGAAAATATATAGCAAGCTGAGATGAAGAAATAGCTGCCTCTGAGCAGTAAGCCTCCTTTCTCTAAATTTTTATTCTGCGTTTGATATTTAATTTAAAATCTGGTCTGATTTAGCCTGAAAGAGTAGTAATGAAATTGTAAAGTACTCCTTGTGATAGAAGTTGAAATCAAGATGTTATTTTCAGTTAAGCTTATTCTCAAGCCCATGACAGACCCACCAGCAGCTCCTGACTTCCTGCTGAGAAAGCAGTAAAGGCAAAACGAGGAGCATCTTGACTTTAAAAGCAGACTATTATTGAGAAGCACCATTTATCTATCAATTTCAGTACGATGCAGCAAGTAGGATTCAAAATTACTCTAAAAAAATGCATTAAAATTTTATAAAGCTATTAATGCACATGTAGCCACACAAACTCAGTCACTGCAGAAACCTATCTCAGACAACAGGGAATATCACTGTAGGTTGCCAAAAGGCTATGGCCTTCTGAGCTAGCATTTAATAAGGAAACTGAGTTCTCTTACCACTAATAATAAATTGTTTGATCAATAAGTTCATTGYTAGTAATTTTTGTCAAGGTGCTCATGTGTCTATATTTTATTCAAGATCCCTTCGGGTCTTTTCATTCCCAGCATGGCTGTTGGAGCCATGGCTGGCAGGATGGTTGGGATCGGAGTAGAGCAGCTGGCATATCACCATCATGACTGGATCATCTTCAGGAACTGGTGCAGACCTGGGGCAGACTGCGTCACGCCAGGACTTTATGCTATGGTGGGAGCTGCAGCTTGCTTGGGTACAGTACCTGCTGATCATTGCTTCGTGAATGGATAGCACTGATGTTTGGGGACCTACAAATTGTTTATGAGTGTTTTGTGTTTGTGTTAAGGTGCTATGCTGGCATTTCTGGATGTAATAGATGTGATGGGCTAAAGCAAGGGCAGCTTCCTCAGATGGTCTCTCCGGTGATCTGCCAGGCAGTCAACAAAAGAAAGGCTTGCAGTCACCAATGCCTACTCCTTGTAATCTGCCAAAAAGCACACTGAAGGAAAGAAAAAAATAAAGTGAGGCTACAGGTTTCCAAGAAGGAATGTTTTTTGCTTGTTTTTTTCCCTTTTGGTGTAATGAAATCCACCGTAGCTGGACTAACGCTACTTCCTTGTTTAGACTGTGCTCTCTATCAGTGCAAGGACAAACTTCCCAGTTCTGGCCAAATTTTAAGCTACATAGAGGTAAAAATTCTGGGTCTTATTTTGGCTGTGTGTCACACTATGGTCAACTGGGCTGTCTTTTGGTTTTTGTTTTGACCATAGGCTAATATCTGATTACATTCAATCAATAGGATTTATTGGATATAACAGGAATGATCTGTTAACTATTAAAGCAAGATCATTGGATAATACCTCACATATCAAATTTCTAGTCATAGATGCAACAGGAATGTTACAAGCATACCATCTGAACACGTTTTTGCCTGATCATCTTTCCCCTTCTGTACTTGCATGTTCTAGCTCCTTTTGTTGTTGTTGTTGATACCATCATTAGATGATGAAATAATAGTGGGGAGGCATAACACATGATTAATRTAACTGGGTGGATTTGAAATGAAAGATGTACTCAGGGAAGAGCTGGAAAACTTTCAGTTTTGGAGTCTCATGTTAGAAAAGTAGGATAATTTGTGCGATCAGTTATAGAGGAAGGAAGGGTGGGATTTGCTTGTCTAAATTTAATGTCTTTAATGTAGACATCAACATCTGAGCTAGCTGTGTTGATACCCTTCACAGTCAAAACAGAAAAATGAGATATGGAAAGATCAGTCTCATCTGGCAACAGACATCTAAAACCAGGCAAATGAACAGATGGATTTGGCCTCAAAAGTGCCTGTTTTTTCTCCAGAGATTATAAAGGCAATCTGGATCACCCCTTTGGATGTGAACACCTACAGCAGTGTAGACACATTAAAATAGTTAGGATGAATCTTACTGTCAAAAAGAGTGAAGCGCTTCRTCTTGTCCATAAATGATCTTAATGTTCATAAAAGAAATGATACACACAAATTTTGCTCTGATATTCCAGTTGATCTGCTAGTCAGCAATCACYTCCTCTTTTAAAAGGTCTGAATCAAGGTGCAGTGATTTTAATAGTATGGTGAGACGTACAGCAGAATGGTCACTGCTCGTTCTTAAGCCCAAGACCTGTCTCACTTAGAGTAAGAGATACAGAGTAAGTACTAAATGATCCTTACTCTGGTATCTGCTTTCAGCTTTTCAGAGTCAGAAGTTTAAGGCATTCCTCAGATGAAAGTCATATCCGGATCATCGTGTTAAATAATCAACAATTTAATTTTCCTGTATGATGCTAGATTAAAAGCATCTTTTAATGACCTGTTTCTGATTTCTCTCATCTAAAATTGTGCTGTATTTTGAGGCCTAAAAATAGCAGATTTATTACATTTACCTTTTGAACAGAGGCAAAGAATTGTTACCTAATAATTCAGTGATACATACACACATGTCTGCAGTTATGTGATTATTTTTATCCTTTAATATAAACTGAAGGAGTAAGGAGCTTGCTTATAAAATTAATACAGAAAGACTAGATTGAAAAATACAGCTACAACCCTGTGTATGGCTGCATGCCTAGATGGCCTCAAACCAAGTTGTATACAGTTCAAATTGTATGTTATACTGATATCAAAAGCTAGGGTTTAAGCTGTAACATAGCTCTTGCAGTGGCCCTAAACTATCCTTACGTAGGATTTTGTAACCACGTCGTGCCCAAAGATAATGCTTAGCTTTCTATTCAGTATGAATGCGATAGGTAAACCAATGTGAAGGCCAGCTCTCAATGCTCCTACCTGCCCCAGCCATGACACTTAGCTGATTCTTGGAGTAATTTTTAGAGGGTTAATGGCAGGATTCAGTTTTAGTTTCTCAAGTATCCAGTATAGTTGATTTTTTGGCATGCTTTCTGGTTTGATAGCTCAGTCTTTTAGCATTCATTATTTACTTTTCAATGTCAGCATCTTTGGCTTGAGCAAGTTCACTCAGTCTTTTTGATGAAAATTGCAGTAGATGAAAAATCTCTTTCTTCAGTGAAATAAGCCCCAAAATACCTCACAAAGTATAAGGACAAAGTACTCAGCATGAATAATCTCATGCCTTTTTGAGTGTAAGACTCAAAAATATAAATGAGTTGCTTAGTGTCTATACCTCAAGAGCACTGAGGGAAATTTGACTGTTTTCCTTGTTGACAGGTGGTGTTACCCGAATGACAGTCTCTCTGGTGGTGATTATGTTTGAGCTAACCGGAGGCCTGGAGTACATCGTACCTCTTATGGCTGCAGCTGTCACAAGCAAGTGGGTGGCAGAYGCCTTTGGGAAAGAGGGGATCTATGAAGCTCACATTCATCTGAACGGTTACCCGTTTTTGGATGTGAAGGATGAATTCACCCACCGAACCCTAGCAACTGACGTCATGAGACCGAGGCGTGGTGAAGCTCCTCTCTCTGTTCTGACGCAGGACAGCATGACAGTGGAGGATGTCGAGACACTAATCAAGGAGACTGACTACAATGGCTTTCCAGTAGTGGTTTCAAAAGACTCGGAGAGACTTATTGGATTTGCACAGAGACGAGAGCTGATTCTTGCAATAAGTGAGTAGAGTATCAATGTACATAAGTTTCATTTTGATAGGAATTTTGATAGGGTAGGATGTTACCAGTGTTATTCACCTTGAAGAATGGATAAATAAGAACCAAACCTAACTTTTTCCCCAAGTCTGGCTTTTACTAGTTGCTAGGACCCGTAGCTGGAAGCTTTTCTATTGTAGCATAGTGGTGGACTGGTGGACTTCTGTGGGCTTGAATTTTGTGGGCTTAATTTTGTTATCACTCACAACAGTACAATATAATTCTGCTAGAGACAACAGAGAGAAACCCAACTCATATGGCCAGAAGTTTTGTCAAAACCAGATGRAAAGCCACTGCAGTGCTGAGCCTTCCTGTAGCATCCATGGGCCACTGATAGCAGCTGGGGCAGTCGTGAACCTTTGTCACCCTGTGATGAAGTGCAAGTCCCTGTGCTTCTTTCTGTTGCACTATCTCAAATTTTCTCACATGCAGGCCTTTTGTGCTAGGGGTGGAAAGCTTTTCAGTGGAGGATGTTGTTGGGTAAAGATGGCTGAGTTTTTTCAAGCATCCAGTGGATAGCTGGCTGGTTGCTTGAGATCCTGATCTAGGTCATTACAGGTTTTGACCCATAAGGTCCTTTCCTGGTTGGCAGGAACATGGCAGCTGTTGGTCTCTTCTCCCCAGTAACAAGCGATAGGACAAGAGGAAATGGCCTCAAGTTGCGCCAGGGGAGGTTTAGATTGGACATTAGGAAAAATTTCTTCACCGAAAGGGTTGTCAGGCATCRGAACAGGCTGCCTAGGGAAGTGGTGGAGTCACCAACACTGGAGGTGTTCAAAAAACRTGTGGATGTGGTGCTTCAGGACATGGTTTAGTGGACATGGGTGCTGGGTTGACGGTTGGACTCGATGATCTTAAAGGTCTTTTCCAACCTTAATGATTCTATGATTCTATGAATACTACATGCAGAAGAAGAAAAGACATGACAGAGCCCAGTTTTCTCCCCTTAAAATGTAGTGCGGAATTCTCTTCAGTAAGAAATTCTTTTCTCATTTTTTTCCCTTCTGTGGTGTAAGTTGTCATTTCAATTAGAGAAAATAGTTTATGAACTGAATTCATTCTGCATTTAGTCATGTCACTGATTTCTCAAAACACAGGAAAGCAGAACAGGATTTACTGCCAGTTCTACAGCTCCTCTAATTGTACAATTGTAATTTAACTTCCAAGGAGTGTGGGAATCTAACTTTTTCATTAAAAGCCCACTATCCAAGAACAAGCAAAAAAAGATCTCCATCAAGTTATAATCCCTTGTACACCAATCTCAGTATAAGAGGATTTTAAAGACACCAAGATGAAGTCCAAGGCTGCTAGCTGCAACACCCCTTTGAAACAACTGATTTTCTCAGAGGGCTAATCTTCCTTTGGTAGTAACAAAAGATGCTTTGTATGGCCAAGCTAGGAAAGTAAATACGCGTCTGAAGTTTCACCAAATGCGTAAATGCCAAGAGCTGATACCATTTATAAAATACTCTTTTATCCTGGTTTTGCTAATGATTTTCAAATGTCTTATGCATTCCCCTGTGAGAAGTAAAAAACCTTAATTAGATGTATTTAGCCTAACCTGTGTCTGTCTTTTAYACTGTCTGTGCCATGTCATGGCTGTAACGCTTGCTGCCATCCTAACTTTATAGCCTTTTGCATCTCCTTTGCAGGGAGGCATGTCAGTGGGAAAATTGCCTGGAGTGAAGATGCAGGGCCCTCACTTTAAAAGCAGAAAGATCAGACACTATCTGAAGCGAGTCAGAGAAGTTTGAGGAACTGATTCAGGTCATAAATGGCAACATGGCTGAATGGGCTTGCTAGGAGATGTGTGAAAATGTCCAGCTATGCACTGATAACAAAGAAATCAGTTAAAAATAAACTCAGCAAACATTTTTGATTAAAATGCTTTCCTGTTTGAAAACTGTTTCTTTGATATCCACACTTTCTAGAGGAAATGTTTCCTGATCAGCTCTAATTAAGAGCATCTTTCATAGGATCTGAGGCAGAACTGAGGTTTAAAATCAAAAACTTCTCTGCATAGATGAGTTTTCCTAAAATCCTCAGCTGTCAGGGACCTTTGGTGACCCTTTTTCCCTTGGGTTGAGTATGACAGCTTCTGATGTCATTCTGTGCTGACTCTGTGATAAAAGGTTAATATTTCCAGTATGGTTTGTGTCTTCATGACTTAAAAATCTGGATTTGATTTCACTTTTCCAAAAGACACAGTATATGGTTCCAGTACAGAGCAGGGCAAAACACTGGTTTTGTACCACGCTAGCAACTTTTTGATAGCTAATCCTCTTTCACTGAAGGCCAAAGTTGCTTTGCATTTATTGCAGAAGAAGTCACTGCTCATTGTTACCACAGAGTAGGAATGTGTTGCAAACCTTCACCTCAGCTTGCTTCATAGTTGTGCTCATGGAGCCATACACTAAGTCTCCTTAAACTATAAAATTACTTAAACATCACATGTGGTGAAGCATCTTTTATTCTCCTGCTCAGGTTCTTATCTCCTGCTCATCCTGACAGCATCCAGAGATACTGGAGTTATGTCTGGGAACAGTATAMGCCCCATCAGTGCGGCACTGTAGCCAGGGGATGAGGTCTTCTGAAAAGCAGAGCCAGGCCCACACCAGTATCTCTCCTTTCACTGCATTGTGCCCTGCAGAATGCCTCCTCAGTTTGAACTAGCTTTGGTGACTCTATATGACAACATGTTGCACTATGTAGAGACATGCTTTCAACCAAGAAGCTTCAGCTTCTTTCTCTGGCCCAATAAATTGTGCATCAGCAGTGTGGTGGCCCAGGGAATACCCTGGGGAAATACTCTGATTCCCTCACACAACTGACTTCTTGGATGAAGGCAATAACTRTTGAGTCCCGCATCAAATACGTGTTCACACACTGCTCTCTGATTCGTGATTTACTCCTACATAATTTCTTTCTTACTAAGTGGAGCACTAAGCATGCTCCAGAAATGCATCCAGTCCCTGTAAAGTGAATGGCAATGCCACTTCCAATTGCTCAGAAGTACCTTCAGGAAGATTGCGTCCTTCCACTGGTCCTTATTGAGCAGGTAGGCAGGTCAGGTGGGCAGAGTCACCCTCTGGGAATAGGTGTCTACATTTTAGATGGCACCTACTTTACAGTCTTACAGAGGGGCGTATTTGACCCTGTAAAGCTCTTCTTAAATTTGGCCAGCTTCAGAGGCATGGTACAAAAGGCAGAGTCTTGGAAACAAGACAGGTGGCCTGTATAATGTACTTTTCCCAGTGTGGAGCTGAGAGTGGAACATACTTAACATAGGCTGTGAACTGTGAACTCCTGAATATGAGAGGCCGTTTCACATTTCAGAGAACTAGTTCACTCTCTAGCTATGACAAGAGCCTTCTGCATAGATTACTCTGTAAAACCAGACATCATCATCCATTTGCTTTGCTCTTTCTGTTATGCTATATCTGTTTTTCTTACCCACTGACTGCAAAAATGATCTGTTCCTTCTATTTTACCTTTACTCTAACTCCCCCATCCAGTGAGACTGCATACAAAGTCCACCATTTTTCTGATGCCACTGAATTTGCTCAATAGTACTACATCATTCAAATTTCTCAAGAGACATGTTTGACTTTGAAGAGTGAAGTCATGGCTTTGGCTAATCACTGTTGTCCAGGGTCATTGCTGCCTTGGGAACAGCAATGTGGTAACTGAAATGCTTGGGCCTATTGCTTTGGGTGCAGCTTCAGGAAGGAAATACCTCGCTGTCAAGGGTTTTTATCAAAGGGTGGGAGTTACCTTCAGTTTGATTAATGTTACCACTTACCACAGATCATATATCAAAGAGCTATGCAGGCATGTTCACACTTGAAATTAGATGTATGAATCAAAACAAGATGAGACAAAGTTAGCATCATTCCTATAAGTTGCAATAGGGCTTGTAATATGTGGGGTGAGAAGGTTGAAAATCATATACTGTACTGATATTAGGTTTGAGCCAGCACTGCTCCAGTGCCAGAAATATTACAAGGCAATGATCGTTAAAGGAAAAAAAAATGCAGCTGGAACATGTTGGCAACCATTACTGTCTACACATTACAAGTCACAGGAGCAGGTTTCTGCACTTTGATTGATGGCAATGAGCTCCAAGAATATATACATACACTTTGAGTATGTCTGATTTGCTGTACCTCTCAAGAACAGAAGCAACCTATATTAATCAAAGATAATAATTCCAGCCATTTCCAAGAATTTATACAAAAAAGAAGAAAGAGTTAAACCCTCAGAGCCAAACACATGATACGCTTATTCTGGGGAGAGAGAAATTGCCTATCATTTGGAAATCCATCTCATATATTGGTCGCGCCCTGTAGTGTTGAGTAGAAATGAGATAAACACTACAAAGAAAATAAACCACTTCAATGCTAAGAATTCTTGTTGGAGCATATACTTTAAAGTAAAAGGCTTATACTGATCATGTAAAGTCCAGATGTAGTGTAAAGTTCACTTCATAGTTTGATTGAAGTATGAATGATAGCTTTTGAACTTTTGAAAGTGGTCGAATATATACTGTTGAGAAAAATGTATCAAACTCATTTACTGCTATATATTGTTCCTCCCTTTACTATTTTCCTTTAAGTAGGATGCTAATTTTTTCTGCCCTTTTAAAAATCTAGTTATGCGAACTCTATTTAAGGCATTAAGTACAAAACCACAAAATTTGCCCTGCATACCAGAGAGGTGTGCAAGTCTAGAACAACACCCACACCACCCCCAGATCGCTGCGATGTGAATATGTCTTTCCCTAGCTTTGTATTAATAAATCCATTCACCATGCCCAGTTTTCCCCCACTCCACTGAGAAGTCTGGGAACAAACATACTGCTCCAAGCCAGCTGGGACTGCATGCAGGCTGTTGACTCCACTCCTTTGGGCATATAATAGTAGCTTCTGTTGTGATTCTCACAATGGAGGAAATGACATATAATCATCTGAATTTGACAGAAGCTGGATTAGTGATGTTTGTGAATGCAATGAGCTGCATATTTATTCAGAAAAGCATTATCTCAACCAAGCAAAAGTATGTGTTTGTAAACATATCACTTACRTTTGCTTCAAGGGAACAATGTCTCAAGGAAATTCAAGTTTGCTCTGTAACCCCAACTTCCGGGCCCTCAGTACGTTAAAGACAAAAAGCTACTGCTACCTTTGCTTTCCAAAGGAGGATAATTTTTTTTTGTTTTGTTACCAAGCCTAACTCACTGTCTACCTTGATCTTTCTGTCGTACAGAGAATGCAAGACAGCGTCAGGATGGGGTGGTGAGCAACTCCATCGTGTATTTCACTGAAGACCCCCCAGAACTGCCACCCAACAGTCCCCATCCACTGAAGCTGCGGCGTATTCTCAACCTGAGCCCTTTCACTGTCACTGACCACACGCCAATGGAGACTGTGGTAGATATTTTCCGGAAACTTGGACTCCGTCAGTGTCTTGTCACTCGCAGTGGGTGAGTAGATGCTGAGTCAAGCACGCTTAGAGAATCTGAGGAGATTTTCTTCATCATTAACAAAACCACCATTTTTCCTGTTTAAAGCCAAGTATAGACAGTAGCTAATTCATCAGCATTTCTGAGACAGTCAAGTGAATATTTTGATTTTTGTCTATTTTGTGAATGGAAGAACAAGGGAAAGCTCGCCCAGCGTCTCTCCAGGGCAGCAAAAGAGGTCAGAACCAAAATGGCCCTTGCCGGGTGTCATGTTTCATACTGTTCTCCTAAATCCTTAGTGTATTGTCATTTAGATAAGGTAAAGATAAATACAAAATAAACTGTTCTGACTCCCACTATCATTCAGTTTTCAACAAAGGCAGATCTGGCAAGTAGTATTGTTTGCAAAGGATGGGCCTGTTTCTAGACACCCAGCTAGATTAGATGTTTGTGAAGACTGTGATAGAGATGTCAGTGGAGGAAAATTAATCTCCTCAGCTTTCTTTAAAGGAAAACRGAAAGGCATATAAACCAAAAGTCCACAAAAAACAGCTGATGAAGTGTGAGCAAACATGAAATTAGAAGAGTAAAAAGCTGCACCATGTGCACTAGAAATAACATCCCATAATTCCAATGGGATTTGAACTATTTTGGGAGCATTGCTCATCCCAGGATCTAGTGGTAAGAAGAAACTTTACAACAGGATAGCAAAACCAGAGACAGCATTTTCAAATGCGGAAGACTAAAATACAGTATTCTACAAAAAGCCTYTTTGTTATTCAAATATATTGCAGCTGTTACTATCAATGTAGTGTCCTGAGCATTAAGAAAATAAGGACCATTATTGGGACACAAATTTAGGTCCCGATTTTAAGTCCTTGGATTTGGAAATTTTGATCTTCATTTCTAGCACTTACAAGAAATGAAAAGTGGAAAAACTATAACAATGACAGTTTCAAAATTTAGTGCCTTGTGGCCTTCAAGGACTGGAAATAAAAGCCCTTGAATACTGAGGGTTAGGAAATTTTTGACTCTTGGGGCCAGACATCCCATAGGCCTCATCTTTCTTGACAGATGTAATTCATTTAGATACACATAAATGAGAAATTATCACTCAAAGTAAAAGGAATTATGCTGTCAGACAGTGAGAGTTTCAGAAAGTCTGTGCTTTAGCTTARTTTGTGTATTACTAAACCCCATGCCCTAGCTCAGGGCACTGGTGCCTTGGTTTTGCGCTGTTGGTCCTCTGCAGCCTGAGCCCAAGGAAACTCACTACTTTGTTGAACAAAGTGTCCGTGGTTGTAGCTCCTCACTCAGTCGTGTCCCCAACAAAAAGGTAACAACCCAAAGTATTTCACTTAATGATCATGGCCGGGGTAGTAACAATACACGAGGTGAGAATGCTTTTTATAAAAGATAATCACTGGGGAATGGATGAGATGGACAGTGCTATATGGAAGCACTCACAAAATGTCCCTGCAGCTGAACAGGGGGAAAAAAATGGGTGATATATGAGATGATTGTTGACCTCTCCTTTCCTTTTCTCCTCTAGGAGGCTGCTGGGTATCATAACTAAAAAGGATGTATTAAGACATATGGCTCAAATGGCAAACCAGGACCCTGAATCTATCATGTTTAACTAGACTGGTAAAGGAAGAAGAAAGTAACCCCAAAGGAATCCCTTCTAGATTAACACAAAGGCTATGTTTGGTGTTTCATTTTGTTTAAAGAGAAAATGTAACGTGTATGAGGAATGGCCCAATATGCCTCTGACAGAGGAAGTGGATGCAGGATGGCACTTATTTAATGAGGAAGGCAGTTTAGAAGCTCTGAGCAGCTGCAGACATCAAGCTGTGTTTCCTTAATGAGATTCTCAACAGCTCAATTGGAGCATTGGTGGGTGTAARGTGATGTAGTGCTTAGAGACAGAGCCAGGAGGGCCAGTGGGATGCATCAATGTTCACAGTAACTCTCGAGGCAGGTGTGAAGACTAGCAGTCACTGTTTATATAAGCTGTTAACAGATATAAAGATTTGTGTTCCAAGCTAGAGAGTGTGTATGAGTAACGTCAGTTGTTTTGGTTACTGAAATCATGGCTATTTATTTGCTACTAAATTATACCATTTTCATGAAGGAAAAAAATCATCATATTTTAAAACGAAAAATTTTGTCATCTTGATTTATTTTTGTAAAAGTTAAGTGAATCAGGACTAGAGTTAAAGGAGCAAGAACACACTTCAACTCACTTCAAAACATAGTGTCCCCTGCTCCCTGCTTTAGTCGTTTGAATTTTATACAGTTTAGCATTTCTGTCAATCAGCTTCCCTTTATTAACGTTGAAATGTGACCTATTTGTAAGGATTTATTATTTCTCTATGCAATTTTGCATACAGGTACTGTAATATTTAGTATTTGTGGTTTGCTGTGACAACAGGAAAGAACATAGAAGCCTGTGGAGGAATTTTCAGAGGCATTAAAGGGAGACTGGTATCCAGCTCTCATCAATGTTAGTGACAAGAGATTGAATCCCTCACCTGTCTCCCCTTGTGTACATCATCATTTTTCACCAACTAATGAAGTTCTGCATTGATTCCTGATTCTCCATTTAGCTTGTCATTGCTATTTCTTGGCATTTGTCAGCACCTGCCAAGAGATTGCTGAAGTTAATTTAACAGTCACAGACATTTATCCTGTAGCAAATCTACTCTTTATGCATCTGCCAGTCACAGGACTGTGGCATCCACTCCCACAACACTGTGGCTGGATAAGATCAAAGGGACTGAGAGTGAAAACAATGATAGCAAAGCTTTAATTATTGATCTGTTTGCAGCAAGAACACAAGGTTTAACAGCCCCCGGTAGGGACCTCCAAGTCACTCAGGTAAAAATGCTAAATTTTCCTAAACCCTTGTTCTGGTCCGATGTGAGATGCACAAAGTCAACATYGTGTTAATATAGTAGCACTTTACTGCTGTCAGTAACGGAAGACCAAATTCTACTCTCAGTAACACATAATCCACACTGCCCAGTGTTTGCTTTATAACTATAAGCTTAAAAACTGGAGAGAGATTGCAACCTAGCTTAGGTGTCCTGAATCCCCTTCAGACCCTCCGAGAGTCTGGACCCTTCATTTAGGCATCTAAGACCTCTGGTATTTTTGTTCAAATTCATACAGATACCAGTAGCTCAAGTCCACTGCGTCCAGATGGTCTYCATGGACCAGAGCTGAGGGGAGCCCTTTCATGCCAGAAGAGCCTATTGCTTTACTCCAGACAAAAGCCAGACTGTTGATCCAACCTGTAGGCAATGTGCATGATTATTGTGTTCCTGAACTGAGACAACTAGCCAGGTGTGCCCTAAGTTAGATGCCCAAAGTTACATGTCACAAATTCCTCCTCTTATCTCCAGTGACCCTGCTTCCTTCTGGTGTGTGTCCCACTACATTCACACAAAGTGTGGCCCAAATTGTTTAAGCAAAAGAAACGGAAGTAAAGGGATAATTTTAATCTGCTAAGTACTCTATTTAACAATAGTGTTTGCAACAGACTGACATAAATATATGTAGCTCTGGCCAAAGCCCTTAAATATTTCAGTGTACACTTTTTGTTAACTGAACATCTGCAGTACAATGTATTATTAAAGGGATATTGTTAAAACTATGTAAACCACAGAACTGAGCAACCCTCGCCTTCTGAAAATAGGAAATACAACATAATATTGTTTCTTATGTTTTTCTGTGAAGCTATCATCAGCCAAACTCATAAAAAAAAAAMCAAGTCAACAACCAAGCTCATAAACATTGGATTCCCTTATCTGAACACAGATGCCATCATAAAATCAGTGTATTCCTACAACTAAACCCAAAAGGGGCTTAGTACGAATGTCAGTTCTTACCCAAAACTAGAATCCAAGGGATTTGGACTAAGATAAACAGGCTGACTTCTGAGGGAAATCTTGTTCTGAAATTAAAACTGAAGAACTGTGTTCTACTTTTCACTTTCATAGCTCTTAATGTTAATACATACATGTTTGATGAATACTTTCGCCATCTTCCTTTATGTTTACATAGAAAACAAGTGTGCGTACTCTCCCCACTTGAACACTAAAATACCTCTTTCTCTCATAAGCCAAGAGAAATAAATGGAGAAGTGAATTTATCTGTTATTTGAAATCAAACTCAAGGCTTCATGTATGTCAGGGAAAAGGAAAGATAGGAGAGATCTAAAGCCTTCTCTGTTAGCCAAGGAAATTTCAGTCCATTCTGCATTAGCATGTAGTCCATGGCAGAGCTAACGCTGAAGAACATTGGTAGTACTGAGGGCAATGTTTGCTAACAGGAACCAGAATGGTTTATCAACACTGAAAAAAAATGTTATTTCTTGAGGAAAAAGAGACAGAGTCACCTAACTGAGGTTAAGCTGGCCATGAATACAAACTCACTTGGGTATTGACTTGGGTTATCAGCTTAAACTCAGTCTATGGCTATGCATAGGCATAAACTTTTGTGGCTAATTCCCATTAATACCCAGATGCCTGATCCACTAAAACCAACAGTCAGCCCTGTGATAGCTTGTTGCCTCATCTTATTAGACTGCATATGAGGAGCCCCCAGGGCTTAAGAACAGGATCTATAAAACCAGCATGGTGGTTTGCAAGAAACAACAACAGAAGGAATTGAGATTTATGCACTTATTGTTTGACCTGGAACTACCCCCCAAAGCAGAAGGCAGGTAAATGGGGGTCCAGCTCTTTTCTATCAAACACGTTCCTCTTTAGATGGAGTGGTTTAAATATCTAAGGGGTCAAGGAAAATAGCTTTGGATGTGTAACTGTATATGTGGGTGGTTAGACTGCTGCTCCTTGTTCAAAATACATTAAACCCCTTTAGAGCAGGGACTGGTATCGAGCTCTCCAGAAATGGCATAGCTATAGCTAACGTCAGCTGCTTGGCATTATCAAGGCTGAGGTGATGCTAGAATGACAAGAAGGGTTTTGAAACTGGACAGACTTTGCTAATTAGAAAACTTAGCACTTCAGACACTTCCAGAGATGGTAATTGGCTGTAAGTCTTTCTGTTGAACTTCCTCCATGCTARAGTCTTCATTGCTCTTTTAGCTTGAGTGGCTGAATGGGGAACACCCTTAATATAAATTAATAACATACTTTTATCAAAAAATGCAGTTCTGATGTAATGATTTAATGTATTTCCCCATAACAAGCCCATTATCAGACACTGTTTGCCATCTGTATTCCCAAATATGTCTCAGAAGTTACTGAATAGACTCCAAGAGGCATAGATCTCAGCCTTAAGTATTTATTTGAATTTTTAGAGCTCAAGATAGTCACGTAGCCTGATCAATCTGAGAGTTACGTAAGTACTTTAGTATGTAATGCTCACTTTATGCAACCTCAGTTCAATCCTCGTGTTCAAGCAGTTGGACTTCGAAGATGTCAAACTAAACAAGAGAACAAAAATCTTTAAATGATGCAAGTTCAGTATTGTACCTTTGTTTTGCATGAACTGTGTTACAGTTACATTCAGCTTCCGATGTGTACTTGAAGCAACCTATACCAGAAAGTTTATTATTAAAGTACAGAACATGGATGACATTAGCCAGACCCTTTGGCTGTCACAGTGATACTAATTATTAATTCTTACGCTTTGATGAAGCAGGGAAAGAATGTTCAAGAATTACGGAGACCCACTGATTCCGTGTGGGAATGACACTATAATTATGAATATTGTTTTGCTTTGTTTTTGTTGTTTTTAATTGTAGAAAACATTGTATATGTTGCACCTTATCAAAAACAATATTTGGACTCTATTTTTTAAATAAAACTAACTTACAGTACTGGAAACATTTCTCGAACATCTTATTAATTGGAGAGGTATTTCACTTAATGTCTCTATATGATTTTGATGTTTCCTTTTCCTACCTATAGGGATAACTCAAGCCTGATGAATGATTTAGGATATTTAATTCAATTATGGGTTAGCTAATATTAAGTAGGGAGTTAGTAAAATTCATGCAGTGGACTTCAAAGAATCTGCCTTAACAGTTGGCTGTTTTATTTTCAGAGATAAATGTTTTTTACTTCAGCATCATAAATCCTTTATTAAAGAAATCTAAAAAGAGAAAAAAAAAAAGTCTCCTACCAGGTTGTTCTGTTTACAATAATGATTAAACTTCTTTAAAGCTAGATGTTGCAAAGCCCTTATGATTTCAGGTTTTGTATATATTTTTTCAGTTGCACTTTCAGAGCTAAGCCCAAAGACTGAAAATGGCAGGTTCAATCATGCCCATTTAATTGGATGAAACATCCCTTAAATCTCTGTCAGAGGCTAACTTTTAGTTAGTAGCAGAGAATATGGTCTTCATCCAGGCTTCATCCTGGGTACTAACCAAGCAAGTAGAAAGGCACTATGGCGTTGTGCAAATGAGACATTAATCAATGGTTTATCCAAAAGAAGCATTACAGATTTCAAGACATGCTCCAGAGAACAAGTTTGATAAAACTGATATATCAGCAATATCTTAGTTTAAGTTAAATTGCTCATTTCAGAAGCTGGTGCTGGACTCCCAGGGCCTCCAGCTTCTTCCATGGATTGCTGTGACCCTAAGACAGCCCAATAAACACACTGAAAAGCCAGGAGGCATCAGGCGYGCAGCAACTTAAATAAGTAGTAATAGTTCCTGTAGTTTGTAGTTGGTCACGAGGGACTGAGCCTTAGACCTACCTGTCATCGCTTGTGATGGCACAGCTRGGAAATAGAAGAGAAAATGTTGAGAGGAATTCAGCACTACCCTCTTACAGCTGTCCACCATGTATCCTGGCCTAGGTCCTCATTTCTTCTAAACCAAATAGCTTATTGCCATCCATGTGCCTTTTTGCTCCTTTAGGAGGGAGGCCCTTCCTCCCCATGTATTTCCTACAAGCAATACTATTCCCTTGTGCTGTCCTGCTCCTCTACTCCAAACGTGATCTTCCTTGCACGTCCTCTCCACTGTGGTGGCCCAGATGCCCACCACGCACAGTCTTACAGACACTGTATCCCACACAAGAAAGGTATACCTGTGGTGGATGAGCCCCTCTCACAGTATACGGGATTTTGTATTGCTCCCTGCGGGAGGACATGGCAAACACGATGTTACTGGCACTAGTACGCTGCACTGAGTTTTTTTTAATTGTTTTTTTCAGCTTGCTATCTTAATGCAATACCAAAAAGATGGACTCTTCAGAAAAATAGCTGCTGTATTTGCACAGATCAATCTATACATGTTCACCATCTCAACCAGTAACCAGTGAATTCACAGTGAAGGCAACCAGGAGCTGGGACATGACTGTGAGAACTGTATCCTGAAGCAGTTATGAGCTCTTAGGCAGAATGAGACAGGAATTGCTGACCTGTAGCTGCAGCATTTGGTCAAGTCTGCATCCCTTCTTTAATCTTTCTTGCATTCTGAGCATAATTAATATGCTCAGTTTGAGCACATTATAAGCACAATTTGAGCACAGTTAATGATTTTAACCCTTGCTATCCTCAGAATTATCTCGTATAGTCAGGGTCAAATCAATCTCAGTGTTCCTACAGATATAGTGCTTTCCCCAGCCACAGCAGTTAACTGGTTAGGAAGACACTACCATATGTAACGGGCAGATTGGGGAGAATCAGTATTTGGCACTTCAGCTGTGTTTCATTTGAGAAATTATTCTGCAGCCTGAAAAATCAGTGCACCGCTCTTTGTGGGGATTTGCAAAGCCCCTCTGGTCCGTTCCTGGCTTGCACAGCATTTGGACCAATGTCTGCATGGGCCAGCTGTCATTATAGAACACATACCCTACAAATTAACCAGCCTTTCTTAACCCTTAACCCTCTTAAAACAAAGGTTCAGTAAAGGGCACAGAAAAAATGTGCAGATTGCTTAGGAAACTAGACAGTCAACTATACTGGCTAGGGAGAGTCACTTCATTGTCTCAAAGTTATGCCCACAGAGGCATCTAACTCTCAGGAGAACTATCCCCTGTGAAGTGTTCACTGGCTAGTTTCATCACTAGGATGGAATAATACCTAAAATAAAACTAAAATCATATGTGTTTCTATTGAGTACAACAGATGTTATCGGGTTTTTTTCCTAATGTATTCTAAAAGACAACTTTTTCCCCCTTTGAAGCAAGCTTGCTCTTTCAACACTTGCTAGTGAGAACTGGACTGTGACTGTGCTGCACACAATTTGGTGTGGAGTGCTGCAGGGCTGGTACATCAAATGCTAGCTAAGTGTTTCTCCTTTGATAAATGCAGTAGAAATGAGTGGCTGCAATAATTGGGCCATAGGAAAGGACCATTCCAAACAAAAAGTGAGATGAACTGTAGTTCCCTACTAAAGTTTGCCACCAGGTAAGATGGAAAGGTATTTCCCTATTATGAAGCCTTATGATTTATAAAGTATATTTATGTTTAGATCATTATCAAAGTTGCATTTTGCCTGGAGACAAATTTTATTCACCTGACTCTGAGATTAGAAGACATTTAGGCACGAAAATGTCTGAAAGAATTAGAGGTATGATCACTCTTGAAGTCCCCAAGCCTGGGAAAAGAGACACCTAAGCTCTGCTGCAATTCAGAGATGAGTTAGAGGACACAAACTGTACCAAAGGTCCCAGAATGGCCCCGGTCAGCACTGAGTTCCAGAAGAAAACAAAGCATAAGAAGTGCCATCACCAGCCCTTACCTTTTTCACAGTAGCCTCATAGTTAGAGATTCTTGGGATCTGGTAGGGCTGGGATCCAGTTATAACGTTAGGTAAATGTCCTAATCCCCATAATACAGGTCTTCTAGGTGTTGAGTGGCATCTGGCCTCCTGATGTAAGCGCAGCTCGCTCACTTACCCCAGCGCAGTTCCTTCTTTGCTAACTGCTGCTCTGCTTGGCTTTCTGGCAAGCCAGAATGAGCATTGCCCTACAAGCATTTGTAGACTTCTCCTTAGAGACATCTCAGGTGGATATTCTGAGTGATGTTGAGATGCAGACTCTATATCTTGATTTTTATAAGGAACTTAGGCTCCTGCTTATACTCTCAGAACTACCATACTGGGGGAGTCCATCACATTTTTAGGCCTTGCTGTAGCCTTAACACAGTACTTGGCTTCATGTAAGTACAGTTACAAGAACAGAATGGACAAAGTCTGAGTTTGCCTCTATAAAATTCCTCACTTTTGAAAATCTTGGTTTCCAGACTGCTAAACAGTTGGCTCACAGTTTCTGATTCCTTAAGGTATTTCATTGGCACAGAATACTGAAATGGTCAAATGGTTGAAAAAAACCCAACAAACGAAGCCAAAGAACAGAAACCTAACAGCCATTTGTCATTGACCAGAATATTTAATCTTCATTTATGCAGTCACTGCTTGAGACCAACCATCATTTGGATTATTGTAGTAATTAATGATTTTTAATCTCTGTCCTACATTTAAGCACCTGTTTCATCGTATTATGTATTTATTTATTCAATTACCTAAATCAAGTGGTACTATAATTAGAGGTAGAACAAAGGGATAAACAGAGTCTGGCTGAAGGTTTTCCAAATCACAGATAATCAACAYTGAATCTGAATTATGTTTTGGCCACATCTCAACTTTTAAGGAATGCTACCACAAGTATTAGTCACAGGAGCACAAGGAATAAGTCAGTCTCTGCTGCACCTCTCCAAGCCTGTGGGAATGAACGTACATGAAACCATGCCCTTTCTCTCTGCCAAGCTGGGTGTAGGCAATAGAAATCCCTGCACTTTCAGCAGCTACAGCAACTCCTGTTTAGTAAATCTCGCCATGCCAGACTCCCCCATCTCCTTCCTTCTTTTCTCACTTCCCTGCTCTGCTCCGAACGTTTCTGCCTTTCTCCTCGTTCAGCCTCCAGTCCCAGCCCACTCTGCCTTCCTGCTGCAGCTTTTCTGTAATAACCCCAAAAACCCCAAACCCCAAACAAATCACATCTGCTCTTTCTGTTGAAGTGGGACTACTATGCAGAATGCCAATTTGCCAGGAACAAAGTCATTAACTAAGCAATAATCTAGTTCCCAGCATTATTGCCACTGAATAAATCTTCAGTGCTGGTGAACTGTAAAAGACAAGCTGTTGAGGGACTAGGACCAGAAGCCAGCTTGATCATCTGATGGCCTGGTACACACAGACCACAGTAACAGATTCCTTCTCATTTGCTCCATTTTATACTGCTGGCTTCTTGGTGTTCAAGCTTTGACAACATAGGTAGAGAGGGGGAATTATTTCCTTGCCAAGATACCTTTTTCTCAGGAGAATGCCCTGTTCATGAGGATAAGAAGTATTTTGCCTCTCTTACTGAAGTTGTTTCATTCTCCATGAAAATATCCATTAGACCAGGGAATGAAACAGCCTTTTTGGCAGTGGTTACATTTGTTTACTGGCTGGAGAGGCAAGAACTGCACCCAAGGCTCCTGCCTCCCAAGGGGATGCTGAAACCATTGAGATGTTTGTGTTTGAGAGGTAAGTCTGTGTGCAGGGAAACAAGGGAACTGTGAGAATTCGGTGGTGTAAGTCCCAAACCCAGATGTTGTGAGATCCAGCTGGACATTCAGCACAGAATAAGACCTATGGAGTGGTAAAGTTGAACGCACATCCATCCTCCATGTTTCTAACAGGCAGCACCCCACCAAGACAACCAGCACCTGCAATTCCTATTGTAGGTACCCAGTTACACCAGACATCATATAGGAAGCGTAAGCCCTTCACATCAGCCTGTTAACACTGACAATCCTCTCCAGCGTAAAAACCTGCAACATCTGTGATAGATATGGAGGAAGTGAGAGGCAAGACTAAAATCTTTTGCTATGGCAAAGGGGCATGTTGGAGCACATGCAGGTGCCTGGTGGCCAGCCCCTCACAGACAAGTATGGGACCTGCTCTTCTGTGGATCAGACAATGCAGTGCCACAAAAGGGTGAGCCCTTTCTTCCCACCTCCTTACGGAAGTTTAGTCTTTCTTAAAYGGAGAATTGCAACTTACTATTGACACAAGATAAGGGACAAGAATGCCTTTATCCTGTATGTTCCGTCAGCAATATATTTATTCATTCATTCACATGGTTCCTGGCACAAAGACCCTCCAGCAAAGTCTGACGCACACCACTCCCTTCCCTTGAACCGCTGGCACACGAAGCCCCATGCACAGAAACACCAGGAGCTCTTCTCTACCTAGAGCAACATGCAACAGAAGTTAGAGCAGCAGCATAGACACCTCCTCCCCAGCACAGCCGGAGCCCATGGCCGCCACCACCTCCTCCCATCTCCATTGTGCTGGAACAGAAATGTCCAGAGGAAAAGGTGGAGAAGAGCGATACTTGGCTGAGGATCCTCCCTGTTGGGACTGACCTTTTAGCTGGTCCTCAGAAGGCCTRGCTGGCCATTTCCTTCCCACCACTCCTTCCTGCTAAGCTCACAGCTTGTCAGGGGAGGAGTATTCAGTAACTAACCACGTTGCACGACACAGCCATACCAGGAATCACAGTTAGCTTATCTTCTCACAGATGCACACAGTCGGCCTCTCCCAGATCAATGGAAAACCAAATCCATCATTACGTCTACTGCAGCTCCATCTGCACCGAGCACGATGGTCTGGCAATTTATCACAGCAGACAGCCACTGTCTATCCTCATATCTTTCCTGCAGTGCCAAAAGGGCCCTGTAATGGTCTTCATATTTAGATATTCTATGAGCTGCAAAGAGAAGATCTTACCTGTTATAAGGGTATTCAAGCACCAGAGGACACTTGAGAGAGGCCAAGGTCCTTGTGTGTATGAGGAGAACTAGCAGCGGTGCACGGGTGCTCCGTGCTGCCTCCCAACCAGCAGACGACGTTTCAGGCACCCCCGCAACGCGCTGGGGCAAACGCTCCCCTCACCCGCTGCTGCACCGATTACTCGGCGTATTTTGTGATCCACTGGCTCTAGATTCAGCCGCAGTATTTATTGATCAGTGTCAGGGTAACGAGCAGGCCTTTAATTTCAGGGCCGCAGCGGGTTCAGGTGGCGGAGGCCCACTAGGTGGCATTCAAGCCCTCGGCATGGCGGCGGCTGCGGCGCGGCTGCCACCAGCCAGGCACAGGCTGACAAAGGCCATCGGGGTCTCCTTGCTGTCCGCTGAGTTCCGATTCTTGTAGGAATCAAAGCTGTTTAATTGTTTGCTCTAAATGTGTAGTTTTTCTCATTAATTTTCTTAGCTATGCCAATTAAAAGCTAATACATTTTTTTCTTTTTTAGCTTGATATACTGATACCCAGGAGGGAAAGGGAAAGGAAGAGGAAAGAAAGAAACCTTTTTCTTTGTTTGGACTATTTGGCAGGGCTAAAGCGTGACTGTCTGCTTTGGCTTCTTAAACCACATATCACATCTGTAAAAACATAGTGGCAAAAGGAGGAAAAAATAATCTGCAATGCTTTCCTGGTGGTTTCTGTGAGGCTTTCATGTAACCAACACATTTTCATCAATTATGCATTTAGGTCACAGGAAGAGTTGGAAGAAAGAATTCCTTTGCCGTTTCAAAGTTGCTGTCAGAAAGAAAATATAGCCAAGCTGATGGAGCTAGAAGAAATGCAGTTTTATTCTTCTGTCCTGATATTTTTCTGCTCCACTTTCTTTACCATCATTCCTATTTGCATAAGCATTTCCCCTAGCATGGCAAAGCCTGTGTAGGGAATGCACAGAGGCCCTTAGAGCATGAAAATCTCTTTTTTTTTGCAATGGCGATTCTAAAACAGACGTAAACACTATTAAAGAACTGAGTAAAAGGCCTTCCCTGCAAAGCATTTGGTCAGATTTAGAAAACAGCATAGGCTCCTTGGTGGGCAGCATTACCATATGTAACCTTTAGACTTCTGTGCAATTTACAAGCCCAAGTCAGGTGCTTAAATACCCTTTTAAAAGTATAATGAGAATTAAGTGCTAAGGACTGGGTTTCACTGTAGCCAGCACACAGAGCAGGCAAAAGCTGATGTTAGCTACTGAAAAATAACAGAGGAGACTTTAAAATCTCACCTTTTTCCTGTATTGGAGATCACAGGAGCCTCCTGTCCCTCTGGATCATATGCCTGAGCAAAGTCTCAGAGCACTTGCTCACTTTTTTTCTTGTGAAAAAAGCTTGAGAACTTGTGGAAATGCTTCTGGTGCTGTGACCCACATCTTACATGTGCTTAGAGCATTGAGTGGGAAGCAGAAAATGAGGGCTCAGGGCTCTCCACTCCCCACACTTCAGGAGGCTGACACCCCCCCATCCCACCACTCCCTCAAGCAAAATTAACATGGGAAAGGCAGGAGGGAGAAGAGGGATATTAGTGCAGTTAGTAGGAGAAGGAAGCTCTACATTCCCACCCCTTCTCCCAACTCTGCTTATGTATTTTACTTACCTTTCTTAAACATATGATATATTACCAGGCTTGGGAACAAGGACAGAACTGAAGTCTCCCACCTCTGAAGTAAATGCCACAGCAATTAGGCTAGAGACTTCCCCTTTGCATACTGTGGCCCACCATCATGCATTCCTGTGGCCCAGCTTCAGCAGGAAAAGCAAAGTCTGCTTTTCTCTCTGCTCTTTCCTAGCCTAAAGGCCAGGGCAGTCCCTTGAGAGATGAGGCTGTGGCTGCTGATAGCTCCAGGCTGAGGTGGGTCTTACAGCCAGGCACTGCTCTTCTGGTGCATCGCTTCTTCCTTGGGTCATGTACCTGAAATTAATTAAGTTGTGACATTCAGCAATGCCAGAGCACCAACTCAGGCYGGGGAGAGGCCAGATTTGTGAGCCCCAAAAGGCGGGAGGTGAGTGCCAGAAGACTGGCTGGGCTGACAGACCATGTTCTCCCATGTGCTGGCGGCTTTTCACAACCCGGCCTGATCGGACCAGGGGGTCGTAAAGGTTTCGAAATTCCGTCAGGCTAAATTAAGGTGAAACGACACCAGACGATCGGTTAAGTGTTTCTATCTAAGGCAGAAGCAAGCTGAACTGGGAAAGCATTACAATAAACAACCCGAACTTAGAAAGCGTAGCGGTAGGCAATGTGGGTTCTATTAAAGATTTAGAAGAAAAGAGAGAGCGAGCAAGAGAGATCACCAGCCTTGGATCCCACGATGACGACGATGACGGGTGCAGCAAGCTTCCGGTGGCGGGCGCGCGCCGGATCCTTGGGTTGGTGTCCGTTTATAGTCATCCCCCACCTCTCGGTTGCGTCAGCCACGTAGTTTCTCKAACTTTTCGAGCAGGCGCTGTTGTGGAGAGGTGTTGTTGCGAGGGGTCTCTCGGTGGTCTTCAGGTGGTCGTGAGCCCCTTCCTCAGATAAACTCTGTATGACCTTTTGCCATGTATGGTGAGATGTCCGGCTTGGGCAGAACAGGGAGCTGCGCACCCTCCGGCGCGCCCTGCCTGTCCTGTGTTATCCGGCTCCTCATTTGCACCTTATCACTGCTATGCAGAACCCATTTACAGCAATGTTTGAGGCATCAACTTCACATTAACTCTTTCAGTCTCTCACATGGCTGTCTCCAAAAGCTTAGGGAGTCATAGAATCATATAATCATTAAGRTTGGAAAAGACCTCTGAGTCCAACCGTCAACCCAACACCACCATGCCCACTAAACCGTGTCCCAAAGTGCCACGTCTACACGTTTTTTGAACGCCTCCAGTGATGGTGACTCCACCACTGCCCTGGGCAGCCTGTTCCAATGCTTGACCACTCTTTCAGTAAAGAAATTTTTCCTAATATCCAATCTAAACCTMCCCTGGCGCAACTTGAGGCATTTCCTCTCGTCCTATYKCTTGTTACTTGGGAGAAGAGACCAACACCCACCTCGCTACAGCCTCCTTTCAGGTAGTTGTAGAGAGCGATAAGGTCTCCCTCAGCCTCCCTTTCTCCAGGCTAAACAACCCCAGCTCCCTCAGCCACTCCTCATAAGGCTTGTTCTCTAGACCCTTCACCATCTTCGTTGCCCTTCTCTGGACACACTCCAGCACCTCCATGTCTTTCCTGTAGTGAGGGACCCAAAACTGAACACAGTATTTGGGGTGTGGCCTCACCAGTGCCGAGTACAGGGGCACGATCACCTCCCTACTCCTGCTGGCCACACTGTTCCTGATACAGGTCAGGATGCCGTTGGCCTTCTTGGCCACCTGAGCACACTGCCGGCTCATGTTCAGCCGGCTGTCGACCAGCACCCCCAGGTCCTTTTCTGCCGGGCAGCTTTCCAGCCACTCTTCCCCAAGCCTGTGGCGTTGCCTGGGGTTGTTGTGACCCAAGTGCAGGACCTGGCACTTGGCCTTGTTGAACCTCATACAATTGGCCTCGGCCCATCGATCCAGCCTGTCCAGATCCCTCTGCAGAGCCTTCCTACCCTCAGGCAGATCAATACTCCCACCCAACTTGGTGTCGTCTGCAAACTTACTGAGGGTGCACTCAATCCCCTCATCCAAATGATTGATAAAGATACTAAACAAGACCGGCCCCAAAACTGAGCCCTGGGGATCACCGCTTGTGACTGACCACCAACTGGATTTAACTCCGTTCACCACAACTCTCTGCCATGAGTCATGGCAAAGCACAGCACACTTTTGTTTAGAGATCTGTAGCTGTCTCTGAAAGGCATGGAACCTGCGCAGGAGGCAACACAACTTGTTGCTTGGTCTAGCAACAACCCTCCCCCYTAGGAAGGGTGGAAAAAAGATTAGGAGAGAGTAAGTGTTGTACYTACAGAGCTAGAATACCGCGGGACCAGGGTTAGTGTCTTGGCATAGCACGTATTGCCCTGTACCATCTTGTTTGGATCAACRCGGCTGGCAGTGAGTAAATCGACTCCTATTTACTCTGAGGGATCTGAGAGAGGTGATGGAGATTTTGTGAAACCTCGTTTGAAGTTGATAGGGACCAAAGCTGCCTATTACAAAACAAGTACCTTTACGGTCCTGGACTGAGGTCTTTCACTGCCAAGACTGAAATACAGAGTATGCCTCTTTAATTGAGTGCAATTTTTGTTCGGTTGATTTTGTTTTGGAAGCCAAAGAGCTAAGAACTATTTCAAAGGTTAAATTTAGCATATTTGTACTATATATACACACAATCATTTAGGATATTTAAATTGATTATTAAAATAGTCTTCCCAGTAAGCAGAAAAATCTCCTAACTGGCTTAAAAAAAAAACAAACGTTAAATTCTGCTATAATTAAGGTTACACATGCAAAAGTTAGCAGTTTGCTTATGTCTATGAAATAAATCTGTCCTGTGAGACAGGGCGTTTAGAGGCAGGGCTCTTTCATGCCTTCCTCTCGGAGGTGTCCTACTTTCCACAGAATACTAAATAGGCATTTCACAGAATGAGAGTGACTTTCTGCAACAACCTTTAGGACTTTTACCTAAGGCCTGGGGTTCTGCTGTTCCCTAGCTTTCTCCAGTAAATCATTAATTATTTAGTCAATGTTGGCCAGTAATAATAGAGAAAAAGAAAGTTTTCTCTGATACCATCTGCTAGTCCTGGTATTCTCCTGAGGATGACTCCTAAATCACTGGGCTGCTGTCTAGCATTAAAAAGCAAAAATGGCATTTCCGAGAATAAAAGCCTTCATTTCCTTTACTTTTCTTGCAAATACAATGAAGTAGATCATGCTGAATGAAAGAAAATCTTCTTGTGACATTTTTGTGAGGAAAAAGCACTCAAAAATATTGCAGTGTCCCCCCACCCAAGAATTTAGTTTTATTGCTTAGGCAAAAGCATTAGTCATTTCTACAGTCCTTCTTAACCCCTTGTGGGGACTCAGACTCAGATCTTACCATTTCTTCCAAGGCTGTATCTTACTAAATCGGGGGAATAAAATCTTGTCTTTTGTTAGAGTAAGTGCTAAACCATCCATTTACTTTGTGGGGCCTAATATTTACAGTCTGTTTATGAAAGATAAGAAAAATCAGGCTTTGAAATTCCCGCTGACAAATTTTGCAGCAGTGGAAGTATTAACTTTGCTCTTCTAGTCAATTCCTAGTTTGAATAGTTCTGCTTTACTTTGCTGTAAACCTTGTTTACTTTCGGTTTTCCAGCATTGCTATCAGCTACAAATTACCTTTCACCCTAGAAGGTTTTTTTTTCTATTTCTGTGCAATAGTATATATTAAAGTGTGTTAAGTGCTTTTAAGCCATAGACGGGCAGGTGCTATATAAATATTTATCTTTGTTATGATTGCTTAAAGCAGAAGGCTCAGAGGTATATAAAAGAAAAAAACCTAAGTAGCTCCACCTTCTGCCCTTGGTTTTCACATCTATTTCATAATCAATTCAGCGAGAGAAATCCCTCACAGAAAGAAAACATTCAAACTGCCTTGCAGCACAAAACAAGGATAATTTTAATCCATGTTAAATTCACAGATTTACAGCCACAGTTGATTCAATTTTGAAATGACCTGCGAAACAGTTTATCCTAGACAAATGCAACTGAAGGGTTTCATAACAAAAAAAACCTTTTATATTCTCTTCTTTGCAATCAATCTGGATTCTTTTTTGCTTTCTTTGAAGTGCAGTTTATCCAGAATATTCCGGCTAGTGGGATGGTGGAAATGGGAAGGATGTCTTTCTTTGGGGAAAAAGACTATGTGGCACTCAGCAGAATGTGTGTTTGCTGGGCTGATCTCATGCTATTGTTCCAGGACCGCTAAGGTTTACTTAAAAAAMCAAAAGTTTCAGAGAGGCCAGGTGCCTTATATTATATGCTTGAGTGTTCCTTCCTGACTGACTTGCTTTTCCCATTGGAGTTTTTTGTCCCATTCTCCATTTGAGATTTGTTTCCTATTCCTTTTCATTTCACCTTAGCTTTTCACACAATGACATCCAAATAGAAAAAGACAGTCTTTACCATGGTTTTCACTCTAAAACTGAACTTCCTGGCTTTTGAGGCTTAGAATCAATCCCATAACGTCCTGTGATTTCTAAGTATGAGTGGCAAGAAGTAAAAGGGAGTTTATTTTGCCTGTATGCAGACAGGCCAACTTTCACACATTAGGAGGAGCAACTAATCACCCACAACATTTCCTAAAGTTTATGGTGCTGGCAGACAGCTGTTTTTGTTCTGATATGATGGTTTCTCTGCAGACTCCTGCTGCCAGCAGTGTCTCAACCACTTTACTAGCGCTCCATACACCGCACATCCTGAGCTACTGCCTTGAAAGCTCCTTTCTACTTTATGCACACAAAAGCAAACAAGACTGCCAACAAATACTAAGGAGACAGATGTACTCTTACTGTAGCTGTCTGCTGCACCAAAGGGAAATTTCAGTTACCCACACCTAGAACTAAAAGAAGAAAATGATAACATGTAGGCATGCATCCCAGGTCCCTCAATAAAAGCTTTTAACTTTACTTTTTGGTTTGATTTTTTTTCTTCCCCTTTTAAATCTTGGCCCTTGAAGGAGTAAAAGTGCATTAACTCTACTGTTTATGGTATCGGAATTAAAAAAAAGTTACCTATATTCTCTGAAAGTTAACCAATATTGCCGTAAATACATGTATCCCACATATGCTATAAATGTACAGAAGTTTGGGCCTTGCCTAAGTAATCATTGATAACAATATTTAACAGCTCTTTAATATTTGACTTTATTAATGTGGAGCTTAAGAGACTGGGGAAAGCATTCATTTCATCTCTGCAATGCTGGCTACACAGCTTTGTCTGGAATCTCCTATCTGGAAACTTGTTCCAATGCTTCTTGTCTTCAAAGACTTCAAAAGTGTGTTTTTGAAGCCAAGAATATACCCCACTGCCAACCAACAGTCCAAGGAGCTGTCTTTAAACAGAGCTAGTGCTGGAAGACTGGCATCTTATGCCATGCGTAGCGTGAGGCTGAGTTCACAAAGACTGGTGTGAGGCACCCAGAAATGTTCCCTTTAACCAGTTCAGCCTGCTGTTTGGCATCCTAAAGATAAAATCTTCTAGGAATGAAACATGGGAAAACCTCAACAAATTCTGCAGATCTCTGAACCGCCATCAATTGTTAAATACAGGAGAAGAAACAAGTGGATTGGGGGAAGGGGAAGAGTTCCCTTTAATCCATCCCTTAAACGAATATTTATGATCTCTGAGTAATGAACTATTAAAATCTGAACATTTGAAGTATATTCACTTTTTTTCGCTCCCACTGACACAGACACATTTGTAATTATGCATATTTGTTCAGTACAGTCATGCTGTTTTTAACTTCCATCTAATTATTATTTATATGATTATAATTCCTAGAAGCCCAGTCACTGACCAGAAGGCCACTGTGCAAAATGTAGAAGACATGCAAAAAAAGCCTTGAACCCCAAAGATTATAGGAAATCCACCCATTAAATTCAATGTTGTTTTTCCAGTTGATTTTATCACGCTTCTAATTAATCTGCTACAAACAAAGACAGTAGCAAGCATAATTTACTAAAAATCAACGCAAAGAGCAGATCTTAAACATGGCATGATTTGCCAAAGCATCTAAATCTCTATACTGCTCTGGCAGTATAATGCAAGTTGCATTTTAAAATTCATTAAAAAGCTTTAAGTATTTTGTTAAAAACCGTACCAACATAGGTTCAGTAAGTGATGGGTGAAGGCATTATTTTATTTGTCTTTTATGTGAATGATTGTGCTTATGTGAAAAAAAGAGCAAGTCCCTAATGCAGGAATTAGAATGAAATTCTGTGGSGCCTCCATTATACAAGAGCTCAAACTTGTCGGTTGTAATGCGCCTATCTTGTGTTACATCTGAGGCACATAGATTTAAAGAAGCTGAAATAAATGAATAAATAATGCTTCTTCTTGAAAGTACCTAATGCACAAAAGGAAGCATTGTCCCAAAAGACACCAAAGAGTGCTTTTCTCAAGCAGCAAAGAGCTGCTTGGCTCTTGTAGAGCTGCTGGGAAGGATTGTCAGAGCCTACTTAACTAGATGTCAAGAGCTATCCTCTCTTCACGTGACTTCTCCAATGACTCAAAGGCACTGCCATAGCTCCTGCCATGCTCCTTTCAACGACAATGATGGAGTTCTTGTGACTGGACAATATCCACTGCTTCAGCTGGAGAACAGCCTTCAGTCTCAACAACATCTAGTGCAATATAATGTTATTGTGAGGATGGGTTTGATAATCAGGTAGGAGAGAGGAAAGAAGGCGTATTATAKCCTTGTTTTAACTGCTAATAGCAGGGTACAGTATAGCCGTACTTGTAGGTGCAAGGCTGGTAAGTACAGACAGGCACTGGAAACCAATTTGACATCAACTAGATTCCTGTTAAATGCATTAAGTGTATTCATATTGGGAATGGTGTCTGGTGGCTTGTTTTAGGACTCAGGCCACATTAGGCAGAGCATTATTCCAGCCCRCAGCGAGACACATCCCCTCTGGTGAGCCCAGCAAGCAGAGCCCCAGCAGAGCTCTGCTGAGTGTGATCCATCCCTGCTCCCCTCCTGTGCTTCACTTCCAACCACTGGGCAGATTTCCCCCTGCCTTGAGCAAGACAAAGGTATCTAACTGTGCCCCTCACAAAATCTCAGGGGTCCCCCACTGTTAGCTGTCTGCCTGAGGAAGCCAGTGCCCCAGCAGTAGAAATGTGGGCTCAGAATTAAAGGCAAGAAGCAGTCACCGCTGAGGCCCTCCTATGGGGCCACTTAACAGTGTGCGTCCTATCGATCAGCACAAAGCAGGACAGGTAACCCTTGAGAGGCAAGTATTTGCACCCTTCATATCAGGCAGCTAGCCTGCACTCCTGGGACCCTTTTGCAATCAAAAAGACCATAAGCCTCTCCTCTGAACTGGATGCACGTGCCATTTCTGCACTGGCTACCTAGAGAACCAGCATCCCTCGTCTGGAAACATAAAGGTCTTAAATGCTTTAAGTAGATGGTGTGAGCAACTCCCTCCTCTGCTCCACCTCRTCGGTGGGTTGGCAATTGACGGCAATGCACACAGGTGAGAGGAGAACAAAGAAAATCACCTTTATTTCTGGAAGAAGAAAAAGAATGTTCTATTTTTCTTTTAAGGTACGCAGGATTACTGATTCATTTATTCATAGTACTTGGTTTTTAATCTGTCAGGGAATAATGACCCATTATTTTATACTTATGGGAAATGACACTTTCTAGTACCTGGTATTTGCAGCTGTCAAGTTATATATGTCAGCATCTGTCACTCTGCAGCGGTGCTTAACGAACGAGTTTTGCATATCCCAATGAGCTTCCACTACAACGGAGAAAAATATTAACACCTTTTCTGGCAACTGTAGGGGCTGACTGCTTTTTTGGCACATTCACATCTGCTCCGTATAGCCTTACCACATACAGCGTGGACTGAACAGTCTCAATGGTTGTAACAGGCCCAATTAAATACACTAACATACAGATTTCTGCCCATGAACTGCAGAATGGAATTATCTTCCTTTCCTAATCCAAATTACTTAATGAAAAATGAAAATAACAGCATTGAAATGRAAGTATGGAATCTCTAACAGCATGAGCTGTCAATAAAAATTTAAAACCTTTAGGGCTTTGTCCATTTAGTTTGAAGTAAAGACAGTCCTCTGTGGTCCTCAGGCCCTCCTTGAGACTGTCTTGTCCAAATTGCACCCAAAAACTTGCCAGAGGAAAAAGCAATRAGTCACTCATCACATCACAAAAATGAGGAGGAAAGCAGCGGATAATCACATATTTACATGTTTAATTTTGCTATCCTAAGAAACTAGGAAGTTACTGAATTATCACAAAGAACCACCAAAATCCTATCTAGCAGATTATCCCCAGATAAACGTGGCAATGCAATGCAATGTCTACAGCATCAGATGTCTCTACAGACTTCTTTGTATCTCTAACTCTGAACAGYTTCACCACTTTCAAGGATATTGTGTCGAACTTAGAGCTGTTCCATACACATACCCTTCCTTGATAGATATCCTTTACAGAAGCTCACAGAAAGAACCGTTTCCTTTTTTGTCACAAATTCTTCATCTTTTTCTACACTGCAAACTGATATCTATTTCACAACAAATTACCTGCTGCAAAATACAACAGTTTACCTAGGCATTATTTAACATCACCAAGTGGGCAAGCACATCATTAGCACACAGGAACAACTTTGCTTGGAAGGCTCATTGCATCACGGTGATTTATGTAGAGCGAAAAGGACAGAAGCCAGATGAGTCAGACAGCAAGGAATAGGTGATGCTGCTCCAGGGAGGAAGTATATTGTTCCCCCACTCAAAAGCATATTAGTCTCTCTTTTTCTTTTTTTTTTTTTTTTTTTAATATAAGAAAGGCTCCCATGGCAACTCATATTCTTCACTAATGAGCTTTCCAGGATTGCCAGGGCTTCTGGGGTCTTCATGTGATCCATGGGCAGGACCCTGAACCTGTCTTAGAGACACAAATCTGTCCGCAGGCTAGAAACTTCRAAAGGGGCAACACATGGGACTTTGGTCTAGGCCCTTTGGTGTAGGACGGGCCATAACCTGACTCCTTGATTTTAGGGATGATGATTATGGCATATTAAAGCAGCTGTATTTTTCAGTATTGAGTTCTGTGTGTTCTAACATGGTGTGTTCACTTTTCTTACTGGCAATTCAATGGGAGAGAAGTGTTATTTCCTCAAGTGAGTCATGCAGAGGAAAATTCATGCTGAACTTATATGACCAGACAGAGCTGCTCCTCGTATCAGATATAAAAACCAAGTATTTCAGAATCAGAATCTTTAAAGAAGATCCTGTTTGCCGAGATTCCCTACTTCTGATGCCTGGCAGTTGCCAAATCCCTGTACAATATAGGTACTTAACAAGTCTGTGAGCCTATGTGTTTTCCATTGCTGAACGAGGAGTTAGCAAGAAGTAGGAACGACCTGCCAGGAGCCTATTTCCACCTTGTTTCCTGGTTAGACCTAGTTTTCTACAGTTCAAACAAGGCACCACAAAGGAATGCAAGTTACTGAATCTTTACTTACACTGAACAGAAACTGGTATTGGCACAGCTGAGTCCAGGAGATTCTGCTTTCTGCTGATGAAACTGGTGGATGCCATCCACAGGCAAGACAAATCCATATGCTCCAGACCCTATGTACGGACAGCTGGGAGCTGAAGGATGAGGGCAATGCGACTCATCATCTTGCATAAAGTCCTAGAAGCTAAAGCTGACTCCTAGGTCCATCTTACGCATACCCACAAATATCTGTATTGTTACACAATACATTTAATCACAGAAATCATTTAAGTTGTTCACTCAGTCATACCWTTTTAATAACTGAGCAGAAAATCAGCCCCAATATCTTTCTTTCCCCATAGTATTACGTATGAAACAATATATGYCAATGAGCTAATAGCCAAAATGGAAAGCCAAGCTGAAGATATAGCAATACTACAAAGGAAAATAAATCAATTATGTCATGAGTTCACCAAGCACTGCTGTTAAAAAAGAAAAATGATCTTCTGAAATTCTCCTTCCATAGTTCCTCCGGCCAAAATTGCTTATCAGATTCTAACTGGATATATGAAATTAATTTATTCCCTGAAATAAGTTTTCAGCAAAATTGTTATTCTTAAATAGCACTTCTTGGTCTGCTTAAAGCTTCCTAGCATTAAGTGTAATATACCCTAATAGCAGTGATTCCAGTTAGTTATTTGTTTTGGAGGTTGATTTACAAAAAGTTTTATCCCAAGCCCTTCATTTATGCTTGTATTGACAATAAAAACCACCAGTATTCACTGTGATTGGAACATATCTTAGCAATATTTCAGATATTAGCCATGGGATTAATCTGATTAAACAGATTTCTGCACTGTAGATGTCTTCTACATCTAAACTAATCACCTTTGACTTCCTCTGTACGGAAAGGAATAGAGACATTACAGCACAATGCACCTCATCCTAAAGTCAGCATCTAAAAATACATATCCAGTGAATCTCACCATATATCTAACTCTCTCTGTTAATGAAGGAAGAAAACATGAAGTAACTAGATGAGCTGTAAGCATCCATGGGACTGAAATCTAAAGTAAAGTGAGAGGAATTGCATAATCAGAAAATATTAATGTGAATCAGGTTGTATTCAGAGTTATGGTGATCAGCTCAGTACTTACGTGGAAACCTGAGTACTCCCTGCTCCTTTCTATTGAATACTATATGCAGTAAGGACCATCTGAGTTGCATGTTCAATGGGGAATAGCAGAGTTTGCTAGATCAATAAAAATAAGTAACAAGAAAGCTCAACAACAAAAATGAGCGGGTGGAAAGTTGAGCTCAGCTGGCAAAGGCTCAAATTAAAGCCCTTCAGTGAAATCACTGATAGTAAMCCATGAAATTAGAGCCACTGACCTGAAGCACAGGCTAGACTTAGCATGACAATATTTTTACCCTTCTAAAATRCTTAAAGACAGTCTTTCCTGTTTTAACTATTTAGACATTAATTCACCTTATTTTAGTGCACTCACAAAACCTTATTTGATTGGGCAAATCACTGAAGTAGAATATAAACCAGCAGTGAACTAATGTAGTTTGTGTGGCATTAAAGAACATGCGTGATAAATTTTGGGTTTTAAATACAATAAATCAGTCATTTAAATTTAATATAAGATGCATAATTTCATTCTGCTTCATTAGCCTATATAAACACAATAAAATCTGTCAAATGCAAACAAAGGGCCTCCTAGAGGTGATATTTTAATTGTAATAAAACTGTCATCTAGATTAAGAGGCCAGCTGAACAATTCATTTCTTCATAGAAGTTAATGCTATTCTAGGAAAYGAGTATTAGGTTTAATTTCTCCTGATGCGCTGGTGCTTGGGAAACAAGAACTTTGTTTCTGCTCTCTACTGCAATCAATCYGCTCCATGGCCCTAGCATCACACCAGAAGAAAAAGGGGGAAAAAAGGCAGGGGCTAGGTTGCAACATGAAGCTCTGCCTCTGCTGCCTCCTTCAGACTATTGCCTTTCACATCAGTGGGAGTTTAGCTTGGAGAYGGGATTCAGGGGAAGGCCTTCTAATCCGAACATCCTCCAATGTGCTTTAGTCAGGTAGGATGAGGGGGTCTTCCCCGATGCCCCCTGCGTGGACCAGGGCACCACAGATGCACGCCCACCCTCCCCTGGCACATTGTCCCACTGGAGTCTCTGAGCTGCTCCCCCGGCCAGTTTATTCTCTACAATTACCAACGCACGCTCGCTGACAAAATCGTACCTGGATTTCCTTCCTGTTGCCAGTAGAAGCAAGTATATTGCTTTTCTTGYTTTTCCCCTTAAAATGTTAATGCAACCCGTGGCTTTTTTTAGCTGGCTGAGAAGTAAAACACTCAGATCTTCCACTGATTGGCTTTAATTGCTTGACTAGATKTCTTTCAGCTGGTAACTATGAAATATTCACAAGTGACATAATCTAATTCCAGCTGGGATAGTTGAGGATCAGAAGCTAATTTTGCTGGCTTTACCTCCCCCTYCCCTCCATATACACTTGTGCTGCTYGCTCTTATTTTATTACTTCACCTGAGACCCTGTGTAGCCTWTACAGGGAGAAAAAGCAGCGATGGCCTCTTTCATCAGCCTGTTGTGAAAACACTAACCTGCACTGAAAGGAAAAGTCATCTTTCACAGTAATGAGTTATGTGCAATTGTTTACCTTATCCTTTGAATTTTAATCTATAAAACCTTTTCCTCCCTAAAAATAGAGCTGCATACTTTCTGAGACAGCCATTTAGCAGCCAGACAGAAAAGCCACCAATGTGCCTTTGACTCTGATTTCTTAATATCAATTTTTAAAAAGAAACATCTCAGCAGCTCCTGTAAGTGACAGAAACAATATAAAGTTTTAASCAGGGACAAGAGGCATCTTAATTTCTTCACCACAGAAGAGAATCTGCCAGGAATTTTATGAATGTATTTATATTTCTTATATCTACTTGTGTCAGTCCCTCAGATTTCTTCATCCCTGGTCTGGGTATCTCTGCTGTATGCAGGGGCCAGCAGCCACTCTTTCGTTTCACTAATTGGGCACCTGCTCCTGCCGAAGCCATTAGCGGAAGCCTTCGTAGCTGAGGAGGAACAGTTACAGCTTTAATTTCTGAAGGCAGCAATTTCTAACGCTGAAACAGTCCCAGCATTTCTGAGGACTCCCCCTGCATCATCCCCAGAGCCTGCACCTTTGCCGGGGGTCTCGGGACAGAAATACCTCTGGCGGGACCCTGGAGCCAGCACTGCTCCCTGTGTTTGGGGGGACGGGAGGGGTGTTTGCACAACTGCCCATGGAGCAGGTTAGACACATCCAGATGATTGCTACTGTCCCCCAGCRTTTTCCCTTCCTCAGGCAGCACAGAGCCCTCCCTGCCAGGTATTGGGTCTTGGAGCAGAGAGATCATCCATCTTCCTACGACTCAGCCGGACGCTTTTAACAGGAGAAATGTCTTGGATCAAACCCAGTTCCAGAATACAATGTGCCGTATTGGCTTTACTAGAAAAACTAGTAAAGTAGTCTTTCACACATGTAAGATATTTAATGAATCCAAACCAAAACATTTCCACGTCCCTTTGAATTTCACTGTTAAGGTTTTATTGGCCCCCAGAGGACTCTCTAATCTTCAGAAGTGAAAGACCAGTGTATTAAAATAAATACCTTGAGGGGTTACCCCATTGCTGGATATCACCCTTGTTTTGTAGATGAAGGGAGCATAAACACAGTTTGTCTGTGGAAAAAGAAAAAAKGAAAAAAAAGCCGTAAGAGATGAGGACAATTYTAACGCGTTCAAGATGATGCTTATCTKTTCCTGAGGAGCACAGCCAGGCAGCCGGCGTGGGAGGAGAGCTCCCTGCCGCAGGGTGCCGTCCCGCTGCCCGCGGTGCACCTCCCCGGGCTCACCTCCTGATAACTCCTCTGTGCTCATCTCTTCACTCAGCACCAGCTCAGCGCAGCTGGGCTGGGAGGATGGAACGGGGGGCTCGGCTCGGGCGTCCCTCCTGCCTGCGTGGCCCTGCTCCGCCGGCAGGCACCGGAGCCCCTCCAGCACCACCGCTGCCACCGCCCTGACCGTTCCCAAATGCTTAAGTGTTTACAGAATCCGGGCTAAACCTGTAAGCCATTACAGATAATTTCAGTGAAAACGCAAAGGCTGCCTCTGCACTGGCCGCACCCCAGCTCCAGCCGGGGGCGGGGCGCAGGAGCACACACCGGCCGTGCCCCTTCCTCCTCCGGCCTGGCCCTCTGCCTGCAGCCGCAAGGCCCCCACCCGCAGCTGAGAGCCGAGGTGCCACCAAACACCTCTCCCGGCAGCCYTGGGGCGCATCGGCACAGAAAAGTGCAGCGAAGCCCCAGATCCCCCTGTTTTGAGGCAGCTGAGCCCCCGAAACCAGCTTGGATCCAAAAAGCCTATGAAGTGCTTTGCCTGACACAGTCCACCCGGCATCCTTCCGCGCCAACATGATCGTATAGCTTTAGGGAGGCAGTTTGTTTTTAGCTAGCCACTTCAGACAGGAACCTGTATAAACACAGCCCTGTGCAAATATATATAGCCTGTGCAAATATCAGGGTATTATGCATGCAAACAGAGGTATCATTTAGTTCTCTTCAAAGTCAAAGGTCCCCGGAGCAAACATTGATAATTGCCTATGTGAGAGCATGATGTCATTTTTCCAGTTGAAGTTAAAGGCAGTAATGAGCAGTGGTAAAACTTAGCTTCCCAAGATTTGGTTTCAAAACGTATCATGACAGAGGCTATTAAACTTTGGTCATTTTATGTGGAGCTGGAAGTGGTTTACTACAATAGAATAGAGATCCGTACAATCAGCTAATATCTTTGGACTTTACAAGGGTACTACCAGCTGAAATCAGCTGGTTTAAGTCATTCATAAAAAGGCTATGATTGGAAAACATTTTTCCCTTTCTTTGTGCTGCCTTTTGTTTTCCTGGAGTTTAAAATTACCCTATTTGTATAGGCCTTTTATCCAGCAAGAGAGAGACGAAATAATTTCTACACCTTTTTATAGCAGGAGGTAGTACTGAAAATAAATGCAGTTATAAATCCATCATAAGGGTTTTAAGTTTGTCACAGCATGTTCTTCCTAAAATAGCTGTGAGTCATTCACGCTCCCTTTGGCATATTACAATTTTTGCCCRTTGGGAATCCTCCCACACTCACTCACGTACCTTTTGATTTAATGCTAGTATCCAACCAAAACAGCAGGGCAGCAACCAGCCATTTCCAACCAGTTGAAATTCAGCAAGTTTTTATTCTGATCGCTTAATGTAACTGCAARTCACTTGAGGCACCTGCATAATTAATAGTATGCTTGGAGTGCTAGGTAGAGTACCAGCAATGATACCTTTAAGCACTGAGACTGGTATTTGTATCTTCTTTGACTTTAAAGATGTAACAAGGTCTATTAAATGTATAATAAAATTCATTCAGCTGCATACAAACCCATGTAGCTCTGCAGTTTAGCAGCACCAAGGACACTGGGTTTGTTCTGCAGTTCAGAAGAAATATCCCTGGCTGTAGCATGCTGGCTATTACATATCCAACAGAGAAGAGATTTTTCCTGTTGCAGGACCTCCAGATAAAAGTTAAAATAGTGCTATCTAGATCAATACTAATGACTAATCTCTCTTATCTTTTGGCAGTAGAGAATCATATTTTCAGATACTCAGCGGATGTAAGATATGATGTAAGAACAGCTCCCACTAAAATCAGTTGAAATTTTTTGTGCAGATATCATTGGATCAAGATTTCATCAATATGTCAAATGTAACTGTTAGCAATTGAATTGAGAAGGAGTGTCTTTCCCAATCTTCTGACCATTTATGAGGTTTTGGGTTGTTTCCCATCCAAAAAGGAACTGGAGAATCACATTTGCTAAAATTTCCATTGTCCAGTAGCCCGAAGTATTTTTCTTTGGGCAGGGAGGGAAGAAGAAAAAGGGAAAAAATGAAGATTAATAAAATGGAAATAAAATGGAACCAGGATACTGGGACAAATGTAAAAAGGCAAGGGATGTTTGGGTCAGAAGGGACCTTTAAAGATCATCTAGTCCAACCCCCCTGCCATGGGCAGGGACATCTTTCACTAGATTAGGTTGCTCAAAGCCCTGTCCAACCTGACCTTGAACACTTCCAATGATGGGGCATCCAAAGCTTTTCTGGGCAACCTGTTCCAGTGTCTCACCACCCTCATCGTAAAAAAAAAAGTCTTCCTTATATCTAATATAAATCTACCCTCTTTTAGTTTAAAACCGTCACCCCTTGTCCTGTCACTACAGACCCTGGTAAGAAGTCTCTCTCCATCTTTCTTATAAGCCCTCTTTAATATTGAAAGGTCCCAATAAGATGTCCYTGGAGSCTTCTCTTCTCCAGGCTGAACAAACCCAACTCTCTCAGCCTGTCTTCATAGGAGAGGTGTTCCAGCTCTCCAATAATTYTCATGGCCCTCCTCTGGAACCACTCTATCAGGTCCATGTCTTTCTTGTGCTGGGGGTCCCAGAGCTGGATGCAGCTCTGTTTTCTGTCAAAACATCTTGTTATCAGTTAACTGAGTAATAGTGCACCTATATAGGATGAGTCTAGGAATGATGGAAGGGAGAGCTAATGTCAAGGCCAACATTTCTTCACTGGGCTCTTTCYAACCTTTCCCAGCATCATATGTGTGATAAAGGATGTATTGTGTTCTCTCAGCAGAATTGGTTCTGTCTATAGATGTTTAAAAGACAGATTTTAACTTCGCGTATTTTCATAGAGATATTCCAGTTTCAGCAGACTTTAGTATGGTTCACTGGCTGCATGAAAGAACAAAATTTAATGGCAAAACTTTTGTATATACAATGGGAGTACAAGAAGGAAAYGTAGGTCAAAACCAACAAAACCTAGCTGAGACTTCTCCTGGTTTGTTTCACCCCCACCTTTTCATGGCATAGTGCACAGGAAAACTCCTGGACTCAAACCAATCCTCATCTATCATCTAGGAAATGCAGAAGCAGAAGTGTTGTGGGAAAATTCAAAGGTCTGTTTTTTTCAGTTGTACTTGGATTTAACAACAGCTGGGATTTTCCTTGCAGATAAGCCAGTGGGGAAAAAATATACAAAAAGGGAAATYTGGGACAGGTACACTGGGAAAAATAATTAATGATCACAGATCTATCAAATATGGGGTATGCTTAAATTAAAGGGCAATACAGTTTTACAGCTTGATRGCTGAGAATTTAATTATTTCTGCAGAAGGCAGTAGTACCAACTTTTAAATTAATTAATCTATTTTACCATAGAAGGGTTAGAAAATCCTTAAAAACATTAAAAAAGGTATATTCAGGGATTTCCAGTTGTTCCAAAAATTTTCTTAATTCAGAACTGAYCACCACATACTTTATAAAGAAATGAATTGAAGGCAGCTTGTGTGTATTATGTGCTCTACAGTAGTCAAATATCTGTCCAAAAGAAAAAAAAATATACTTGAAGAAAAAATAGCTTTCTACTGAAGAAAATTAAGGTTCATATGTCATTGAAGGTTATTAAAGCTGGGCTCAATGCCATGTTTTGCCTTGATCCTTGGGATTCCAGTAAAAGATTGATTGGGTTTTTTCCAACAGTTAAACTCCCCTGCTTTCTTACAATCACGCGGAATAATACYAGTTAGACTTGTAATAAATTGCTTACATTTTTCTGAGCATGAGGTCTGTTGATTTTGTAACACTAAGCATTTTCTTTCTTTTCCCTGTCATGTATTTTTGGCTACRATAAGCCATACGGAGCATGTCGTGTATTTGCTACATGACAAATCTGCTATTCTTAAGGAAAACCACACTGGCTACGTTGGAGGTAGAATATGTGGACAGGGGCCACCATTCTGTGGGTTTACCTTCAAGTTTTTCTGGTCATTGCTCACAAAGACAAAAAATTTTGCCGACAAAGCTATTTCTCTGAAAAACTGAAGTATTTTTCATTGGATGGAGGATAGAACAAAGCCCCCAGCAGAAACAAACAGCAGCGCTGTGTAGGAAGCAGTTGTATGTGACTAAACAAATGGATGCACAGTTTATTTTTCCACCTGTGAAGCACTACGTGCCATAACTCTTTCACTCTTTAGCTTTAAGCCCACTGTTCTTGTCTTCCTCTTCCACACCTCTTTTTGCCATTTTCTCTGAGTAGTTCATTGGAGACCTTGGAGGAGGTGCCTCTTCTGGGCCGGCTCCCTGGGAATTGCCTGTGGTCAATGCAAGAGGGAGAGAGGGAGAGCTGCAACTCAAGAGGGCAGTTCAGCAGGTCGTAAAACAGGTGTCCAAGAGAAGTGGCTGAATTTCCCTCTAAAGTCTTTTAGCATTTTTTTAAGCAGAGTCTGGAAGGTTAAACCAGTCCATCTTTTAGGCAAATGAAGATGGTTCCCACTTGGAATAAGCATTATGGGCATAAATAACCTGTCCTAAGTTGGTGAAACCTGCTATAGTACTTCATCTGGGCTTCAGACAGGCTGAGTTATAGAGATCTGGTTGTCATAGCACATGAGGTTGAAAAGAGCTTCAAAGCAGCTATTTCCCACTTAGACTTCAGCAAAAATTCAGTCAAAGTATGAAAGCTTGCAAATTAATAATTCCCAGATGGCATGAGAGGAGCTGCTAACAAAATTCTTTTTTTATTCCTTCACCTCTGTTGTAAGTTGAGCATGGATAACCAGCTCAGACTGGCCATCTAACCTTCAAACTGATACAGTTATGTCCATTTTTCATCCATATTTCTAGCTGCAAGAAAGCCTATGAGCTGATTGGKTCAGTCCCATATGCAGAGTGACTGTCATATCAGATCTGACCATATCTCTCTCAGACAAAGCCCAAAATGGTCCAAGAAAACTGTGGTGGGAGMCTAAGACCAATAGTGTGGAAAATTCAATGTTTTTTCAACATTTGCTGTCAGGCCTTAGTGTGGTCCAAWCTTTTTAGCCTCTGTCCCACTGCTGGGCAGTTAAGAAATTTCATACCTCCCCGACATCAGCAGCTGCTGGCGTGGTTTCTTTCCTGCTCTTCTCTGAGGCACCTTACATGTGTTGAGAAGTGTGGTGGTGCATTGAGAAAGCATTGCTGTTCACACAGCTTGCTCCCTGGCTGCTTTCCTCCTGTTTAGTGTAGCCGTAAATGTATTCATTATCTATATACACACATAGAAACCCCCGTAAAGAAATTCCTTCACAGACCAAGTCGTTAGGGTCCATGGGTGAAAGAGTGAGCTGCTCTGCCTCATGTYTTTCAGAGATGGGGGTACTTGAGCTGCGGGAGCTTGAGCTGAAGAAAGCTTCCTGGAGATAAACTTCTGATCTTGCGCAGGTTGGGATTGCTGGCTGAAAGACAACAGATGCCTCTGGCTGGAAATTGCTCTCCTAAAGACTATTTCAGCACCTCAGGTCGTTGCAAAACTTCCATTCATATTCCCTGCCTAAAAAGTCCCTCATACGAAACTTCTAAGCCTTGCGTTAGTAAAGCAGACCTGTGTACAGACTGGGTACTGAAATTTGCATCCAGGAACTGCTTTGTCTTGTATATTTTTTAACAGATCATTTACCGAAAAGGTGGGGATATCAGCTGAATTCCTGTTTTTCCTCTTTATTGCACAATTCAGGTAGCTCCAAGACAACTAGAAGAGGATAGAAAGAAAACACCAAAAATTAACATTGCTGCAAATGCTAATACAGTCTTCAGTGAGTCGAATCATAAGCCCCTTCTAGGTTCATGCATATTCCTTTTTTAAAATGTATGTGTGAAAATGTGTATGTATTCTTTCCCTCCTTACCCAAGATATTTGCAGTGTTGAAGCTTGCGTTAAAAATACTCTGCCTTTGACCATTTTTTGACATAGTCCCCATGAAGTAAAGAAATGAGGGGAAAAAAAAAACAAGAGGGAAAGGATTTTGGTAAGGGCTTCTCTATCCTGTCATCTGGGGATTATTAGTTTACAAACCCTCAACCTTTGACCTGGTATTTTTGCTGAAGTCTGAGTGAAGAACAAGCTCCCTTTGAAGCTCTCCACATCACGTACCAAGGAATGCAGGATCACCAGCAGATTGACTGTTTAAAGCCTGGATGAGTTATCATAGCAGGTTTCACTGGCTCAGGATGGGGACAGGGCTCTTTCCCCTCATGATCAATCAGGAGGGATCCATCTCATCTGATCATTTTTTTTCCTCTGTAAAAGCTGTCTATCTCTTCTCAGTATTCATCAAGACACCCTCCATGGAGACACTTAGGCACCCAGAGAGGGCATTTCAGCTGACATGATAGGATGTGCCTGGAGGTTATTATTTCTCTCCGCTGAATGCGGAGGGAGACCAGACAGATAAAGTCTGATCAGGCAAAATCAGCTGAGCAAAGACTCCAGTTTACAGACACCATTCGAAAGAAGGTCAAAACCTTATTTATTCAGTGTTTGCAAAAACTCTCTGTTACCCAGCACTGCCACACTCAGCCATCAAGACAAAGTATTTGGGAAGAAAGACTRCTGCTCCCAAAGAAATATCTTTATCTAAACATTTTTAGACAAGTATAAACCATTAAAAAGAAAATCTTGGGGTTTTTTGCTTCTTCTTGTTCCAAATAAACAAATAAGGCTGACTTATTTCTTATCATTTGCAAAAAATTAGTCAAATCTTGGTACTCTAAACAGCGTTGCCAACTTTCACAATTTCTGACAGATCTCATGATAATTCACACTACTTATAAAGTCCTGAAATCATCCAATCTGCAAGACTTTTTCTAAAAAAGAGAAAATAATATTTTAGCCATTATGATTGCAGAGAAAAGCTAAAATATGCATAAGACTGAAGTGCAATTTAAAAAGTGATAAATGCTAGAATATCCTGTATTAATTACATTGACATTCATTCTGTTCTATTCTATTTTGTTCTGTTTGGCTTCATTGTATTCTACATATTTAAGTTAAGACTCGGCCAGGTGGTAATGTCTACATGTTTTCTGAACAGGGAATAAATTAATTAAAACAAAATCAAGATCACAAGCAGTGCATATAAAAGCAGTTGTGCATGAAGAGGTAAATGTATTCCAGAGGAGATATGAAAGAGTAACAGCAGTTTTCCAGTTGCTTCTCTGTGTATTCTAAAGATACTACTCTGAGGACCTATATTTTCCCACAAATACATATATCAGTAAACATATTTATCAGAGGTACGAGCTTCATTCCCATGAGTTAGTGTAGAGGGAAAAAAAAAAAAGTATTGGATGAAAAGAATTAGAGCTGTTGTTTGGAATGGCATTATATTTATAGCCACTTTACTATCCTGGAAAATTAAGAATTTGTACTTGGATTATTCATTCCTACTTTGAAAACAGACAAAATGGTTACCCTCTAACAAGGACCTAGCAAGTGAATCATAATCTTAAAAATCTGGGAGTGACTGAGTTTGAAAGAAGAGTGCCTTTTTGAAAAGAAAACAGCCCAGGGTACTTCCYACTTCTCCCTGCCTTGTTCGAAAGGGAATCCTAGTTTAATGCATTGCAGTACATGAAGTTAAAGGGCAGAGGGGCAGCGGGCACAGGAGCCCTATGTGATGGGACCGCCACAACCCCGGAGCAGCCTGGAGTGGCGTGCAGCCGCACATGCACAACCGGCCCCTGGGTCGCTCCCCCCAAAACGAGGCAGCCTGGGACACAGGCAGCCCTTCCCTCCTCCCAGCCACCCCCTTCAACAGCTGTCAGCTATAATAAGGCTTCCAATCTGCAGCACAGCCTGAATGACAAATCATCATATGTTTTACCCAGGAAATATCCCAAAACCAGACAGAAATTCACTGTGTTGCACAAGACAACCTCGCTAATGCACTGAGGCTGAAATAGAGACAGTGCTGTCAAATGTGGTAAAAGAAGAAAAAAGCTTAAAAGGCAGCACGTCTGGGAATACTAACAGAAAGGATGCAGACATGCCACTGAATGCAGCTGAACACCTTTTAACCAAGGGGGAGCTGGGAATAGTAGCAATGTCCCAGAAGGCAAAAAAATCCCTTATCTACTAGGATTTATTTGATACTAACATATCTTTAATATAAAAGACAAACAAAAACTGAACAAAACAGTGGCCTGTTATGTTTGACCTTTTGGTCAAACGTGCAGTTCTTGTCAGAAAGGGAGAAAATAAGGACCATAGCTTCGAAGAGGGAAGGTTTGATAGTAGGCAGCTATAATGTATTGATTTTTCTTGCCCTTGGCTCTGTGACACAGTAGGTAGGAAAACTCTTGAGAGAGTCAAGAAGACTTTTCTATTTGAAAATAACACTGCTTTTACCCTCCATCCTGAAAAACTGTGTGTGTTTTGTTTGAATGAGGTTTGTTGGCTGGGGTACGCCATTGCTTTAGAATGATAAAACATAAGGATAAAAGACCCCTGTCTTTGTTTTAGCAGCAAATGAAGTCTGATGGTGACTCTATGGTATGATATGGGTAACATGGATGTGTTGTCTGGAACTGGCTCTCAAATTGGGATTCATCCTACCTGACTGGAGATGTTTACCATAAAAATGTTTATACCTGGGTTGCTCATCCATACCTCTTTTCACAGTCAGAGAAAAGAAAGGGACACTTCTAGGATTTGTCTCTTGTAGCATGCGTAGAAACATACCTTATGAAGGTAGGTGCCTATTTCCAGATGAATTTCACTTGTTAACTCCTTGCTAGATAATACAGCCAGATGACCAGCTCAGATGTAAACATCTACATCTGGTCAGATAAATCATATCTGAGTGTCCTGTTGACTGAATTCCTAGTGTAGTGTGGAAAAAATGCATTGATGTCTGCAAAAAGATGAAAGGGTTTAGAAAGTAACTGGAATTTTAAAATATGCCTACCTCATTTAGGAGTACAAAATCAAGTTATTGGAAACAAGTCTTCCTTCCTGGTATAAGGCACTTCAACATTTTTCCAAATGTCTTATTTTATCCTTGATATTTGATTACATATGTAAACATGTTGTCCTTTGTTGGAAGGCCTTAGAAAGAAATCTTCTGTTGTTAAAGTGAAAATGGATCATGGCAAGAAGAAATAAATCAGTGGCTGTTGGGCTCCTGAACTGTTTATGCAATTTTGCTTTTCAAAAGTCTACCTATTTCTCTACAGGTTTGTTTTGTTCCTGACTTGTTGCTTGATAAACTTAATTTGTGATTACCATCTCATTTTAAAACCCATAATCCAAATGCAGTAGACAAATGGCTGGTGTAACTGATAGGTCAGTGTTGCATACATTGGATATGATCTCTGAGTGTGGAATGTTTATTCTGACATTTAGAATGCAGTTTTGCTTCTGTGCCTGCCCTGAAACTATTGGAAGTAAATCCTGATGTTCTTATTCTGTTTTATCACGCTTGTTACTGAACCACTTCTGTCCTACCCTGAGACTTCTTGCTACAGCAATGCACTGCTTTAGAATGTAACATTCATTCATTCCTAAAAAGTACATGTACCTTACACGTTTCTAAAGCAAGTCCCAAGAGATTTAGGCTACTTTTTCTTCTCATCTCAAATCAGTTTCGTTCATGTCTTCCCAATAATTTTTTATACTATTTCTTGCTTTATATGTCTATATTAAGAAGCAGAGAAAAATCAATATGTACTGGTTAGAGCATAACATTTAAAATAGTAATATGAAAGAGTTAAAAGCAATGGACAGAGAGGAAAGCATTTAAATGAAACAGACCAGGTGAAAAAGAAATACAGTGCATCATGCACAGAGAATGTGTTTATTGGAGTAGTCCTAGTTCCAGATCAAAGATATTGCAATAGTGGCTGGAATCCATAAAGCGTTTTCAGTGCCAGTGAATGTTTCGCAAAGCCATGCAGGGAAGTCTAGGATGTTCTTTTTCAGTATCATATTAAAAGAGGAAAAAAAAACCCACAAAAAAACCTAGACCAGAAGTTGTTAAACCTCTGATCAGGATTTCCTCTATCGTATAACGTACTAGAAGGCAGTTCTTTCAAGTACAAATTCCAATGTGAAAGAAAAAAAGAAAAAAAGAAAGCTGGAATAAATGCTGTCTGCTGAACAGCAGCCAAAAACTGCAGCAGGAGGCACGGTATCAGAACCACGAGCAATCTCACATGARTGCACAGCAGACCAAGGGAGCAACTTTGAAGCAAGACCTTGTGTGTGTTTGCTGTGACTTGAAGTTCTCTTTGGCAGAGAGGAGAAAGGAGTCCAAAGCAAGAAACTGGGCATGCTGAAACCGTGTCTAGAACAGGGCATGGATAAGGCCTTATCAGCTGTGTTGACTTTGGCTGTATGCATATGTGGCAGCTAGAACTTATAAACCTGTCAGAARAAAGGATGTGGAAGACGAAGTGAGAAAGTCTGGTGCTGGGGTTCCTACTACGCTGCCAAGGTCACTTTGGGCTGCTGGAATAAAATGTTAGGGAATGGGGATTTATTTCTGAAATATTTCTTCTTTGGCAATGGACAGAAACATGGACAAACAACCCAGATATRTATGGAAATGACATGATCTATCACAGAGAGAGAACCTGCATATATAGGAGATTGTCCCCATTCAGGTATACCTCATCCTGCTCCCTGGTATCTCCAGCATGGCCACAGCTTAGAGCAGTGCTACAGAAACTCATTTTTGCAGCTGTCTTGCAAATCATCACATTAAATGTCAGATGAACATCAGACACTGACAACCTGAAGGAATGTAAGCATAGCTACTATGCTTTTACTATGTTTTTGCAAGGTAACTTTCCCATTTCCCCTACTCTCCTGTCTTTGATCACTTGCTCTTGTTCTTGATGTCAGAGTCAAAATATCTTTGCTTGGGGATTTTATCAATTTATGGTCCCAAAATTGCTTCTTGGCCCAATTGCTCTCTGGCACTTCGTGTTTACTGAAAGACAGAGAATAATGTGAGTAAAATAAGGAGGGTGAATTCAAGTCTAGGTAAATTATTGCAGACTGCTAGATTTAATTAGATTGAAAGCACCATTCTGAGTTTGCAAACTATTACTATGTGGGATTTTAGATTTTAATTCATTTCACCTAACTTGAGAAAGAGAGAGAYTTCCAGGGGTAGTTTGTCACTTCCAAAAATAGATATTTAATAGACGTAGGACAGCTTTGGGATAGGAAGACAGACATGGATAGCTCGTCAATGGAATATAGAGTAAACATAGTAAACAAGGTCAAACACCGATTTTTTTATTCGATTGACCTAGAGTGAAATGTGTCATCCTTAAATGCCCAGCTACATCCCTCATGGAGATTTTTCAACAATTGCTTCCAGCTGCTCTCTGGAGCTGAGAAAAATTCTGTATGCTGAACTATTTGGAAACATTCCCATTAAAAAAAAAATCATGAAAACATAGTATGTTGAGGTCAACAACTGTCATCTAAAAGTCTTTGGATTTGATGAGTATTTGAAAGCAAATACAAAGTATGGTTTCTGAGGTAGTTCGGTCTGGACTTCTAACTGATTGACTATCAAAAGTTGCATTGTTCAGACCAGGTACCCTCTTTGCACATATGGTATTGCTATGACTAATTAGGCTGGGATTGTTTATTTTGCAGGAAGTTTAGGAAAAAACTAAATTTTCCATGAAAGAGCTCTTCAGTTTCTGGCTAGCACTAGCAGTATGAGCTATATCACCAGTTATCATAAAGCTCTTCTGCCCAGTAGTCTCCTGGCTCATTTCAATATTTGACCTCATCTCCATTTTCTGGTAGGACAGTAGTCAAATGTTTGGTATCACCCTTGTCTTATATTTCTTTGCTCACAGCTTTACTTCAGTTACAAGGAGCATGCACATATCTGAACTGTTTTGAGCTATCAATAGTCACCTTTGCATTTATCTTCACAACTCCGTTCATGCATACAGGCACCAGCCTGAGCAAGTGGGAGACAARCACACTCACTAACCAAACATCTCAGCAGAGACCATAGAGGTTTGGCAGCCTGTTCAGCAACCTGAAGAAGCCGAGCCCCTGTTTCAGGAATGAAATATTCACATTCAGTAAGAAGCCTCAAAATGTCATTTTTTTTAAGCTCAAAATTATCTCACTCAGCTTTGTTGATTTCAACAGTTAGGAGTGACTGAGATCAGAGTCAGTAATACCAAAACTCCACAAGAAAAAAGGTTCTCACATGAAATTCAGAGACAGCTAATGTCAGGAAATCTTGCAGGAAGGTTTGTCCCATGAAGATATATAACAAGACTCTCCAGCCAAAGAAGACAAAATTAGTATGATGAAAAACATCCAAGAAAAACTGTACTTTGTGCCTTTTGGAAGTTCATCTATCACTTCTGCATCTCCTAGTCTTAAAAAAAAAGAAAGTGACACACAGTTTGCTTTTTGTACTGGTTTTGTGATTCTGCTAATAATTAACAATTTCTCATTAAAAGGAAGTCTTATTTGCATTTTGATTTATTACTTACCCATGTAGATCTCAGCTTGCTAAGATTCAGCCTGAAAACACAGGACTCTGAAAAAGAGCTATTTGGGCAGTAATATCAATGAAAGGTATTTTTGCCCTCTATTTTTTCTATGCCTTYTTTGCTTTTGGGCAGGCAAGCATGTTGGCTGAAACAAACCTCATAGGCTTGTCACTGAAGGTCTCTCTGCATTCAACCAGCTGTTTTCTATGGAGGTTTTCCAAAAAGTTGGTGTTCAGGAGCACTGTTTTTTCTCTAACAGCTTGGTCTATTTCCGACAGAGACCTATAGCTGGAGAACCACATTAGGACCTGCATCTACATGTTTCCTCATGCAGTGTTTATACAGACCAGCAGGTTTGGCTAGAAATTAATGTCTTTAATACAAGAACACATTCCTTGAGTCTGTGCCTTTCCATTAATAAAAGCAGAGCATCTTCACAAGTACAGTACCTTTCAGTGAGATTCATCTCTCCTGACTCYGGATAGTAACAATGAAGATATCTGCACCTCAGATTATTAATCATCTTAGGCTTCATTTGCAGTCAACAGATAAAACCTCTAGGGTGTGATTCATCAGGCTTATTTGAGATTTTACAAAATGATGAATTGCACTTAGAAGAACATCTTTCTCTCTATTGACTGCAAACTGAGCCTGGGATGTTTACCTGAGGTGTAATTACCTAGTGCTACAGCTTGTATCATAAAAAGAGAAAAAGAAGGAAAGAGGTGTCTTGTTGGAATAATGCCTTGTAATATAAAGGCCAGTACTGGTACTTCAGGGCTCATAGCTAATACTTCTGACCATGATCTTTATGTATAGGACTCAGTATTTCTGCTGCCTCCTTGTAACTTGTTTATTGGGTCACTTGTAAGAGCTCATTAGTTGCACTCCCTCCTCTTCTGACAACTGTTGGCCCAATTGTCTAAAGCTAGTAGGATCTGATTCACGACCTTTCTTGACCTCTCATTAGGTTTACAGCTGGGCTCCAGTTTATCAGCAACAGCCTGAAACAATTTTAATCAGTGTTGACCCCCATAGCCAAGCAAGCAACCCTATTAAAATTAATGAGATGGCAACCCTGTAAGAGCAGGCAAGACTGACCGATGGGGAAGCTACCTGGTGGCAGCAGAGTCTCTTGACAAATCAGATGCACTCAGGTGTCTTGTCAACTTTGCACTCACTTTATTTTCCCACGTGAGCCACCAGAAATAGACACTTCTGCTTCATTCCACCTAGCACTCACTTCCTCAGGGTGAACAACTGCCCAGAGCAATCCAGTCCTATTACTCTCAAAGGATCATATAGGAATTATGCAGCTGTGCTGTGGCCATGTAATTCTGAAAATTCAAAGGAAGAATTTGTAGGAGAGTGAGATGAAAAGAAAATGCTACAATAGAAGGTGGACGTTTCCTTAAAAAGCTATTATTCCACAAGAAATAAAGGTGAACAACATTTTTAATCTGTATATTTTTAAAAGCAGAATGTTGATTGTTTATGTCTTTTGAAAGTTCATATTAAAAATAGTATATCTGGTACTAAAGAATGTTTGTAAAAAAATCAGAGGTAGCAGTTGTGTCTCCGGAGAATTGCATTTGAGCACTTCATGTTCCTCTACTCCTCAATTGGTCGAGGTTGTCTTTCTTCAAAGCACATCACGACAAGGGATTCCTTTTATACTGAGAAGTAAGAAAATGAAGGATCATGGAAATTAAGCCTGATAAGGAAGAAAAATTAGAGTGAAAATTGTTCAGATTCTCACAGGTGCTGTTCTGAATTAAAGCTTTTTTTAAAAAAAAATATTTAATTGAAAGGTCATTTTTTTTTCCATGAAAAGGGAAGCTCTGTCCTCACATAGCTCTGTTTGACAACCATTTGGAAACATTACAGAATGGCCCACAGATCCTGTGCACCTACAGCCCTGATTTACCACCCTCTCTCATGTCTTCCATGGCTCGGTATCCCATCTCATGTGGTATCACACCAGAGGTCATTTTCAAAGGAGTATGCTAAAGACTTGAGTCCATTAACTCTTAGAATAAGGTTGGATTAACTCCACTGAAACTAGTAGAAAATACCTCACATGTTACCAGGGTCTAATTCTGAGCCCTTGATATATAAGACCCCAGCACATATTGGACATTGGAAGTTCATGTTTCTCGGCTGATGATAAGTGCCGCTGATTGGAGAATTCCTCCGGTTAGCATCAGGGTCAAAGCTGGTGCTCTCTGGTTTCCTTCAGTTTTAATCCTTTAGCTACTCAGGAAAGCTCTTTCAGAGAGCATTATGGAAGACTACGTGGAAAGGGGACAGAGGCCTCTGTGCTATGCAACTTTCAAATCCTGAGGGAACAAACAGGTAGGGTGCAGGGGACCTCTGAAAGGGTGCGATTTATAGCAAAATTGTCAAAGCTTTCATGCAGGGGGACTGACTCCATGGTAAACTGGTGGAGAGCTGGAGAAGTAGCTCAGAGCGAAAACATCTTACATTTCTTATCAAACACTCCAAGGTTATCGCAAACAGCCTCACACATTTGTTCTGTGGGTCTCCATTAAGTGAGATTCCTTCCCCAACAACCCACACTGCCTACAAGTTTCTCTCAATAGCTTTTTGTCTGACCTTCTAGGTAATTGCACATGACCTTCAATTGCAGAGTTCTTTTTTTCTGTCTCTTAATTCAGTGAACAAAAGTGCTGGCCTTAGGTTTTTGAGACTCAGTATCTTATTTTCAGGGGCTGACATTAATATTTAAATACTCCGGTAATGGGGTTACCTTTGTGTTTTTTACATAGGCAACCTAAAAAAAGCAGAGGGGGAAAGGCAAAAAAGCAGCAACTATGGGATTGTTTTCAATTTTTAAATAAGCTGGAGCATATTTGGACACCAATACTTTTTGCAATTGTCTTAAAAAGAAACTTTCTCACATATTGTATCAGGTTTTATATTATTTTTGCAAACTGTAAAGAAAAGTACCTAAGAACTCTGATGGATGCAGTGACCATGCAATTTCCCATACAACTATAACACAGGCAGCTCCACCATCAGAGAAATAATATCCTTCAGTATTTCAGACTGAATACTTACGAAGGCTCAACAGAGTGTCATGTTAGAAATTCTGCAGCTCCATTTGTTAATGATCCAGGGAGTGAGTTGGAGCAACTAAATTCAGCCTTGATTACAGAAAGAAGTTCAAGATGGTAGAACATAACAGCCTGGGAAATTCTTTACAAGGAGCCAGGAAAGAAGCAGAGTCATGTTTCTGCAATCAGGAAAGATAACAGGACAACTAAAGATAAACAGGGAGGACCCGGGCAGTGCTCTGCAACATCTAATAATAGTTTGTTCCCTGCACCTGGAGACAACAGGACTGTGTTCTGGGGGGACGAAACATGGAAGGGATGGAAGACAAAGGGTAACTAAAGGCAGTTTGCTTTATGTTTTATAAGATCTCCTTCTTCCTTCTCTTTCTTCCAAATCTGAGGTACTGAACTTTGCTTCCTTCAGACAATGTGAGACAATCTCCCCATCACTCACACATTCTCCCTCTCAAAATTAGGCAAGGAAACAGAAAGACAGGAACAAATACCCTGATCACYGGGGATGGGAAAGAGGAGTGAGGTCCTCTTCTCTATAATGGGTCTTGGCTTTGCACAGGACCTTTTTCCAGCCATCTCAAGACTGAGGTATTGACATGGCCTAGAAGCACATGTTCTCTGCTGTTGGAGACTGAGCCAAGCTGCTTTGGAAAGGAAAGTCTGCAAACAGCACTGGTGACTGCTGTCATTAAGATGAGCATGGAAGTGGAGAGTGTTGTTGCACCGTGGGCGGGACAAGGGACTGTGAGTGGCTACCAAGTCACATGGCAGCAGCACATCCCTCCTATGTCCCTTTTTCTCCTTCATTCAGTAAAGCCATCACTCAGGTGTAAATAAGAGACACTGCCATGAAGAGTCRAAAAAGAAAGCAGGATGGTAAGAGCAAAGAGCATACAAAATATACTTGTCTATTTTAAACTAGTTGTGAGCCAGAAAAATCAGTGAGACAACTCATGCCTAGTTATTATGTTTCTTCAGCAAAACCCTGCAACAACATGTCTTTTAACCAACAGGACTCATGGCCCAGCTGGCATTGGGAGAAAATATATGTGGATTTGGCGGAGTGTGCTCAAAGAGCTGTGGGAGCCGTGGGGTGCTTGTGACAAGCTCCTTTCTGACAGCACCAAATTTCAGCACTGCAGCTGCTAGACACTCGCTTTGACAAAGAGAGAGAAGCAGAGTCCCCCGGTCACCCCATTAGTGCCTTTCAGGGCCAGGGCAAGACAGCTGAGATGCTGTCAGCATCAGTTGCACTGACGCAACAGGAGATTGCAGTGCCTTTTCTCTGATAATAAGAGTTAAAGTTAATAGGGATTTATCTAAAATAAAATTAGTTTCATTTCTGCCAGGGTCCAATGTGAGACCAAGATCCCTTAGGATACAGGAAAAGGAGAAAGAGAGCACAAAGCAGGTTAAAATCTTAACATCACTTCAGCTACTTGATTCTGAACCAATATGTGGGTGGATGGAGAAATGAGGGAAGGAGAGGGTGATAATCAACACTCTGCTGTTAGTAGTTGTTAATAGAGGAAAACCAGACTATTGGCATTGATTTTTACGATCGACACTTACTCTTTTCTTGGAATCACCAATGTCCTGGGGGTTTAATGTTCCTGAAGCCTGGGATAATTCACCCTGATCTTCTAGAGTAAGATTAGGACTGGAGGGAATGCATAAAACCAGTCTGTGTTGATTTGTAATGTCATGCAGTCATATTGACTTTCAGTGTCTTTCTCAGTAAAAAATAACAGTACAAAATATTAAAAATAGTTAGTTGGGTTTGGATGAGGGTTGGGTTTTTTTGTTTTCTTTTTTGCATTTTTAAGTGCACCAAGTTAAATCGTACCAAGTATCTCACTGAATTCTAGCTCTGCTTTATGGAGCTAGTGATTTTGAAGGCAATGCAGTTATCTGGATCGCAATCTCAGCTAGAAACAGAATTTAAACTTTTTAGATCTGAACTCGAACTAAACACTTTTACATTAGGAAATTTTTGCTATGTTTATTTTTATGTCAACATTTTGGCCTGACCATGGGTTTTGGATATTTATCCAGAATATTTTTCCCTGAGTACTTCTCCTTACCTCTTCCTATCCTTCTTGCACGCATTTACACTCTGCAGACTTTCCAGGCAGGTTTTAAGCCACCAAAGGTAGCTGCTCGTTCAGCTAAGACAGAGAGTTCTTAGTAATGATTTCTTAAAATAGTTAGCTATTAACTAGATAAATGCCTGATGAAGTCATACATTCTGCCTTAGGTGCTTAAACTCAAGAAGTAAAATATTTTCCTTTTCTTTATTTAGAAAAAAATCAGGAMCAGTGATACTAATCTGTTTACAAGGAAAGCCAGGGTTTTTATTTAAGTACCAAAAACCTAGCTCCCTATTTAGCCCATTACACTCTGTGGCTCTGTTCAACTTCAGGCAATGTGTAGATGATCAGCATTTGAGAGAATAACCTAACAGCAAAACCGAAGCCACACAGCCACATGCTTGACCAAAAAACTACTAGCCTGACTTTAACCAGTGTTATTCAATGCATACGCGATTCTCATTGCCTTCGATTTTGCTCCCTCACCCTTGTTTTCCCTCCAGATTGGTTCTTCTTTACCTCCCTTATTTCTTCCYTTTTTTACTGTTCATCTCTTTATCTGATTACTGGGGGAATATAGTAACTACTCGATATGTTTCCTTAMAAGTATATGCATTTACATCTATCTGGATTCAATTCTTTTCTCCACCTTCTGGCAAAGGGACACTCTGTTAGTTTGCAGACTTCACATTATAAGCAGCGTTAAACAAGCCGTAAGGGCTCAGAAGGAGAGCTCTCCAAAGCAGCTTTGCGTAGGCTTTCCTCCACTTCCTCTTCGTGGGACTGCCTAACAAGTAACATGCAGACAGCCCATCCCAGTGAGCTGCTGTCACCCTGCCCAATGCAAACCCACCATGCCTACTCAGACAAATGGGTTCTCACATATCACGCAAGGTATTTCTCAACTATTCTGTGTTCACATTTGCTCATTCATTACCTGCCCAGATGCCTTCAGCAGCCAAGAGAGACACACTCGATATTACCTTCTCTCTCTTCTCTTAAATGGTGCCCTAATTGTAAAAGGATAATTAGATGCCCGCTCTGAGCTGCAGCCTTACGTTGTTTCTTCACCTRTGATTGGCATCTATTCCCTTGGCCCAAGATATCCTCTTTTGATGCAGCCCTGGTATAAAATCAGATTTCAAAAGCTTCTTTTTTCACATCATTAAACCATTCTTTTCTTTTTGCTTCTTTAAGGTATTTGGGCTTCCTCTTATTTTGTCACCTACTATCATTCAGCAGAGAAAACAGGTTTTCCATGAAAAAATACCAGGGATAGGTATTCTGTTCTCTTCCTTTCCCAACATGCCCTAAAAACCACCATAAGCCATGGCCTGCTGCCTCTTGTATAGGRCTCGAGACTGACACATGCTACAACCTGGAAAGACCCAAAGTTGTACAGATTTGAGAAGGCAGTGATCTTGATTGTTGCTCTTTACTGTCAGGCAGGCGATAGCAGTAGAAGAGGAAGGAGTGATTATAAAGACTCTCTGAGCTTATTATCTGGGTAGAGCATTGTGGAAGACATTTTTTTGTAAGCAGCACATCCAAAAGTTTGKTTTGTTTTGGTTTCTTTGGATGGGGGGAGACGCAGAGAGATTTCCACCCAGCAGGTCATGAGCAAGTTCCTTCCCTGTGATGGCCAAGCATTGCTGTAAGTGATCGTAACAGAGATCCCTCCAGCCAGCCAGCCAGCATGGTGGGACAGCTTCCTGAGGAACCGTGGGAGTGCTTCATGCCTACACTCACATTGTATTCAAACCTCTTAATCAAAGCAAAACTTCTCTTGATTAAAAACAAGTGTTATGAATCATAGACAGTTGCAAAAGACTAAAACGCTGTTGTTTGAGGCCTGAAGCTAGAATGAACTGGAAAAAAACAGTGAAAAAAAGGGTTTATGGACTCTTGTATTCTTTCTTTTATTATTCAGCTGCTTGATTTAAAAAAAGACTTTTTTTTCTTAAGAAAAAGGATTTTAGCAAGTGATGACAGCATTTACTCTGAGTGTACAGAGCCTTTTATGAAAGATTTAGGTGCATTTCTTTGAAGACTGAAGAAAACATGAGGTTTAAAAGCAATTTGAACAGGAGTAATGCACCGAGGTTTTTGCAGTCTCCTTTTTTTTTCCATATCAGGTAATTAGTTAAATTCACTTGTTCACTTTCAAAACCAAAGTTCCTCATAGTTTAAGATAATTTAGCTCTCTAATAACAATTCAGTGCTATATGCAGTTAAGTTCAGAGACATAGAAATACATTTTTAATGTCAATGAACTTTTACATTTTGAAAATACATGATCTGAAAAGTGATCTACTTCGAAACAATGGATCTTTAATAGTAATGACTGATAATCACACATTATATTTTATGCATTTAGAGAGCTGTACAACATATTACCTAAGTGACCTTATCCCTGTGAGATCAGTGGGAATCATTGTCCCTAGTGTGATAGGTGAGACAACTATAGCATAGAGATGGTGACTGATTCAATATGATATACTATACAGACATAAAGTTTGCCAATAGATTTTCTAACACTCTAAGCATGAAGGGTCAGTTATACTAAAGGTATCTAAATACTTAATATTTAAATTCACCTAAAAAAGAGCTAAGAAACTGGGCCTGCTACCAATTTAAAAAATTAAACAGTGTTTGTACGTAAATTATTAAATCCACCTGTAAAAACCTTAAAAACAATGGTGTGGACAACAGAACAGTAAGAATGGAAGAGGGAAAGATTAATGCAGCATAACATACTCAATGATGTAAAATTCCACCTAGGACTTTCATAGAAAATGCTGATGAGATGCATCAGAGAGATTCAATCCAGAAAACACCCTCTATCAAGTAGGCGTCTTAGGTTTGAACATGTTTTTTGAGTAAAGTATTTCAGCTTTCCTGATTCTTGTAGTCAGCCACAAAAAACTTCCTGCCAAACACCCACAATGTTTATAACTGTCTATTTTGAGAATTATTTCATAGCCATCATTGAAACAGTAGGTGAAATAAACTCTTGGAAAGCATGTTCTTTAAAATAATGTTGCACATATGGATATCTAAGATGATGAAATATAATCATTCTCAATCCAGCAGCACATACAATAAATTCATGATAAAAATGCAACAAAAATAGTTCACATTACGAGATATAGGCACTATTACAAGCACAGGAAAAAGTACAAACTCAATGTCCCCAATGTACTAAAGTTTTCCAGATGTTGACACTGTGTCTCAGATGACTAGACAAATGCTAATTCCAACGCAAATGGCCAACCAATGAAAGAATACAGAAGCCATCCTATTACACCCAGCCAAACCATAGATGCAGCGCTGACAAGAACATATTTGCTCAGGGAGAATAAAAAAGCCACAGAGGAAGAGCCAGGAGTTATGTTTCCCCTGTGGTAGGCACTGTATACCCTTGTAATAAGAAGACTGTCTGCAACTCAGTGGGCTTACGTTTCATGCAGTTTGGCTGTAGACAGTGAAAAATAGGTTACTTCAGCCTTGTGAGGTTCTAATACTGTACAATTCTTGGAGATTTTAGAAAAAATCAGTGTGCATTTAACTGCTCATTTTAAGAGTTCCGAAGAAGCAATAGAAAAATTATGTCATTTAATTTTTAAGTCTTGAATACAATTCATGTGGATATCTTCTCAAATGGGATACCTATCTGTAAGGGTAAAAAAGCCCTGTAATGCACAGAGTTAATGTTAGGTGAGGAGGGCCATAGTCTAGTTTTAACACACCTCCGTTTTGCCAAGGTAAAAATCTTAAGAGCAAAACAGTTCTTTATTTCACACAATACTTAATAAGAAAGGTGAAACTTATTGCCACAGGATGTTGTAGAAACCAGAATCRCATATGACCACAGAGACTGAATAAATGAATGAAGGATAAAACCACTGGTGACCATGAACCCAGGGTAGGTCAACATGGAAAGAAGGTATATCTGTGACAGGCATATAATGGTTCAGGCCACTTGTGAGAAGATGGTTTTAGATGTCTAGCTTACACATGATTCAGAGTACTTTACGTTGAAGCATATGTTCCTGTCTAATCACTGGAGAGAGTTAGGTGACTTCTGAAGGTTGTTCAAGTGCCTGAAGGTAAACTGTGCAAAGCCAGTGGGATAGGTTCCATTACCACAGATCAGTGTTTTTAATGCTCTGTGCCCATGTGGCTAAATGGAGAGRCAACAATTGAAAGGCCTTGATAAGAATAATCCTTTAAATTCTTTGCTTCATTTGCCAYGTACTCTACTCTCTAATAAGAACGTGATATGAAGATAGCCTTTATCTTGCTTCAAAAAGTGCATGTGCTACTGTTTTCATTACGCAACTCAATAAGCAGCGTTCCTCCCCCTGCAAAAATCAACCTCTCCAAAAATCATGTTCATGGTATACATGCACACAGAGATCTTTTTTCCCATACAAAGGCAATTTCAAATGTAACTGCATCACACCTCTTTGCTAAGAGATGAACTTTCATATCCAGGAAGGATATGAAAGGAAAATGCAGTCGTAACAATTTGTTTTCTGTAATAATGTCTCCTTTAGGCAAAGAGTGACATTGCCATGTGTTTCAGTTTAAAATATTCTTGCTTTACCTTTCTTTTTTCTGTAAAACATTAATCGTTTATTCTTTCTGTGAGTGGTCAAAGTTTACAACTAGGTTTTAAGAATATTCCCACTTTTTTTGGAAAACACCTGCTTTTTCATTTAAAGAGCTCAAACTATAGTCCAAGTTAATCAGCATATAGATTTGGACTTCCAGATGTAGGACATGTTAAATCACTGTGGCTTTTAAGTGTACAGGAAATCCTTTTGCAAATGCTTAGTGCATATGGTACTTTTGAAGTTGCTCGAGTTCGTTTTCTCCCTTCTCCTTCCCTCCCCCACAAACTTTCTCCTATGCTTTTTGGTTTTATTTTATATGCCTCTTGGATGGTAATGCCATGGATCTTTGAAGGCCTGAAGTGAGGTCTGACATTCCATATCTAGACTGAGGCACTTTTCTCTCCAAACGCAAGGACACCATTTTGTTGCCTAAATACAGGCACACAGTTCTGTGTCAGATGACATAGTTTATCCAAGATACATGCGTGGAAAAAGTAGACATGACAAGGGCCTGTTAGGAATCCCGTGTCTTGCTGGAATAGCAGGAGATAGGTGAGACACCCAACAGTGCCTAAAACAACACTGCATGCCTATGTTCAGGCACTTGAATCCTGTTCTAAATGTTGGCAACATACCACAGCATAATTCTACCTTTGAGCTCTGTGTCTAACCTCACGTTATAGTCAATGGTCAGAACTAGGCAGGACTCTCTGCACTCTAAAGCTGGCATCTAAAATGCTGTAAGTCATGCCCAGAACATCTGTTTCTCCCTGACTATGAAAGGTGTAAACACCAAAAGCTAGGTAAGATGAGTTACGCCTTAATGACCACATAAACTGATGCAATCTGTGAAACTCCTGGCCAAGTCAAGTGTTACTTTGTATGAACACAGAAGAATTTGGCCCTGTATTACCTCATCTTTGTTTAAAATTTTCTATGATCAATTGCCACAATTAAACTCCTTTACTTTCCGTTAACGAAGAGAAATTAAAGGTTTTACTCTTTTCCGCTCACATTTTCATTTGGCTAAATGCATTTTTCAGGAGTAAGCAAGTAGCCCATTCTAATTTGTGAATTATATAAGTATTCAGGGTTATTTAACTGCTCAGGCTCTCACAACCAGTATTAAATTAATCCTAGGTTGCCACTACTAGAATTTTCTGTTTATTAATATGTTTACATGCCCTGATGTGAATAGCATTCTACATGCTCTTTGCTGTAGAGTATATACTGCGTTTCATATGGTGCAAGTACTTCTACAAACACCATAGTCATTGCAAATGTTTCACAGATTGAATTTATATGAGATCATGGAGTAATTCATTACATGAAAGAAGCTTTAATATACTGCAGTCTTCACTGCTGATATATGAAATATGACACACACTTTATGTACTGTATATGAAACATATGTCTGTCCCATATAAGAATTAAGGGCACAATGCTTTCACGATAAACACCTGTTGCCAGTCTATCTAAAGTATGACTGTCGTTCCCACAGGGTCTGAAACCCTTTACCCTCATGGTGACTCTGTGACATGCTGCTATCCCCATTTTAGTGAATATGGGGACAGCACAGGCTGGCAAAGTGACACCCCAAGGCCACAGAGGAAATTTAAGCTAATATGGGCACTGGAAACTTTATCATCCATCTTAGCCTGCATCATCCATGATCTTCATTTGCCAGAAATATGCATTATTAACCTATATCTCTTACTTTTGTGGGTGATGGGTGATTTCTTTATCAAGAGTTTTATTAAACATTCTTCTAAAATCTTATTATAATGTAATAATCTTAATCTTTGGTGCATGTATTACATGCAAGATAATGCTTACTACTTAAATTTGATGATCATCATAATATATTCATACAGGATAAATTTAAAACTACTTGTTTTTAAGAAAAGTTTCCTTTGTATTAGTAACTCATATGGGGTGAATATAAGAGGATATTGAAGTTGATTAATAATGCTGACAAAAGAATTCATTGGTTTGCACTAATCTGGACAAATTTAGGCAGGAAATCAGCAATGCTGCAGTGGCCTCCCTTTAGGAGTGAAGGGACAAAAAGCTCAGCTACTTTGAGGGCGGTTGCTCAGTTTACCACAAAGATTGTGTGAAATGGCAGAGGATCAGACTCAGTGACCCAGGAGGTCTTTTCCAAGCCTTTACTCCTCATTTGAACTTTCGTATTTCCTGCCATTTGATTACTTTCTTTTTTTAATCTTCTTACAGGTAGCCTCCAGCATTTTCCTTTCTAGCTTTATATTTTTGTTTAAAGAGGGAAAAGATTATGTTTAAAGGTTGAATGTGGGCTTCACTGAACTGTCTTCTCTTGATTCCTTGCCTTACTCTCTTTCGAGTCCTTTTCTTTGTGTTGGTATTTGTCTCTTTCTCATTAATTCACTCAATTCCACTGAGTAGCTTTTCCTTTTAATTCCCTGCATTACTCATTCTTTCAAGGCATTATGTATCTGGAGGACATGAAATATAATGCAGCTTTAGTGAAGCACTGTAGGTTTTTTTCCTGTTTTCTTCTACTCATCCACCTGATGTATGTGCATGGGGCACCAGCAGGAAATTTGAGGAGGAGTTTGCAAAACCAAGAGAGTCACATTCATAAAGAAAATCTAAGAGAAGATAAGTCACCTTTATTAAAACCAAGCCTCTGGGATTATTTTTTTTTTTTTAATCCAGGAGAGAGAAGGATTCCTGGTAAAAATCAGAAGTCAAAGGCTATGATTAATTCATATTTGTAAGGTCAAGAGTAAACAAAACTCTCCCAGAGACAAGCTGAAGTATTAGGACATTATCCACCAGTGTAGCTGCTCGCCCCGAGTGCTGTGAAGCCAAGCAGAGGCTCCAGAGCAGGAGAGCCTATTGACAATCCACAACAATCTGACAATCTGACAAATTTGAACGAGGCTCTTCCAGGTTCTGCTTCTCATTAACTATTATTCACTACTGAAGTGGTGCAAACTGGGAGAGAGCTTAATACGCTGCGATAGGCGCCAGTTTGGAAGACTCGTCTTAGATCATTCTCCAGAATCAATGAACAGCAACCCCTTTTTCTAATGTGGACTAAAGGCAAGAGGCTAGCTGCGATAAAAACATGGTCCAGGTCAGTGTGAAAAGCAACAGCTGGATCATCGTGCACTACTCAAATCTTGGAAACTGCCCTTCTCACAACAGTTACGAGTTGTGCTGATTCTCTCATCACAGCACAGATGTGGCCCGTAATGTTGCAGAATTTCCACAGAAAATGTGTGAAGATAAGGCCTGATGCAACAAAGTGCTGAGCAAAATGCGTTGCTCATGACACCTATTCAACTAGAGTGCAAATAGGGCCCATTATGTATCTGGGAGCAATTCAAAGGGAAATAATGAGAAACCTATGTGCTAGACTTAGGAAGAAAAAATTGAAAGTTACTGTAGGAGAATGGAGAAGAAAACCTTCAAATTTGGCATCTTTCACCTGTTTTTTTCAGGAAAAGAATAACAGAAGTGGTTTTAACAGAGGATATTCTAAACAAAAACGAATACTTCAAGTAGATTGTGCACTAAAAGTAGTCACACACATGCTTAGAAACCCAACCCAACTGGCTTTGTTGAGGAAAAGCCCATCCACCAGCAGAGTAGTTCTTGCCTGATTAAAGCATGCTGGATTGACCACTCTTGTATAACATAAGGCCGGATTCAGTTCAAGATTAGGACATCTGAAAAAAGATAGTATTAGCAACAAGCTTGCAGTTGCCTGGTGGTAGACGTTTAAACATCATTTTAGATGCTATAGGGCCTTCTGCTTGGACCTTCTTCTCCAGATCTCCCATGACTTCTGTGTCATGCCTGCCAGTCCTTTATGGATATGCTGGATGTCCTGGCACGTCTCAGTTGACATGAGGCACCTACCTTCAGGCTGAGTTTAGCACCTGATTTTCTCCTGTAGCTCAAACATAGACACCTCAATTCACATGTCTTAATCACAGGCTGAATCCTGCCCCCATATTGTTCAGTACATCACTGGAAAAGAGCCATGGTGACATTACCTGTGGAGTTCTAATAAAGCAATAAATCAAGCAAAGAGCAGAAACATTACTTAGTAACTGCAGTAATGACTGACGATAATTCAGCTGGAGCAATTGCACTGACCTGCAAGAAAAGAAGTGATGAGAGGACAGTAAAACAGAAGAGATATGAAGCAGAAAGAGSATTTTGTTGACATTTTTCCCTAAACCACATGATTTTACAAGGAAAACCTTCTCTGAAAGTATAAAATACATGAGCTAAAGACCAGGAGGCTTTCTGTCTTATTTTTGGTGTTTGGTATATCATATCTGCCATTCAAGTATGTGGACAACTCTGAAGACCAGGTAAAATATAAAAGATAAAGCTTCACATAGCACAAAGTCCCTAGCTATTCATAAAAAAAAGGTCATAGAAACAAAGGTAGGTTCATTGAAGGAAAGTAATAGAGATGTGCAGGACAGATGCACGAATATTATTAGAAAAATTCATGATGAGTCCCCATGGTGAAATGAGCAGCAGGTGCTGGGCTGCTGCAGGGGAAATTAAGCAGGCAGTTTGGAAGGGCAGATAGATACCATAGCCCTGGGACACATTCATTAGAGCAGAGGAGATGTGAATGCTCCCTTAGCACATGCAATTACACTCTGCTGATTTGAAAACAACTGATTTTATTGTGAAAAATGAAGTAATGAGTGGCCAAAAAGACAAAAGATCTCTTGATGTTTTCTGAGGGCAACAACTTTTATATGAAATGGAAGCACCAGAGAAGTCTAGAGCTATTAAAGGAGGGCTTCAGGGAAGGCATTATTCTCAGATTGCAGGACAGGAGCAGTGGGGAGTGCTGGTCAGACAAAATTCCCAAAACCCAGAGGAAGAGTTCTTTTTCTTGATAGAAGACAGTCACTGAAAAGGAATAAGATGATTTTAATAACACTGGTACCTCTACAGAACGAATACTTCAGTTTAGTTTTTTCTTAAATGTCTCCAACACATTTCTCTTATAAGGTGACAAATGAAATCCTATTCTAGTGAAGGCCAAATACTGCTCCCCAAGATATAAATAGAGAATAAATTCACTGACCTCAGCGGAGCTAGTGTGGATTATACTATCGTGTGATGAAATGAAAGTACAGTTTGGCTCTTGCTCTGCTAAGCAAGGGAACTGTCAACTTTATAAGTGAAACCAGCCACATAGCAACAGCCTGGTTTCCTTCATCCAACACACACTCTGCTTTTAATTTCCATTTGTATTAAGGAAGCTTTATTTGGGTCATTAAGCRTTTCTGCATTAGCACATCTGCCTTTGACTATAGAAACCAGTGATATGGCTTCCAAAAGTAGCAGGCATGTCAGCAGTGAAGGAAGAAAAGGGAAGATCCAGGAGAACAGCTTTAAAACATTGTAAAACGTGTTAGCTATAACTAATTATTTTAATCCATATATTAACTGGCTGAAAATACAAGATGGGTTGCAAGATTTTATAAATACATCAAAGACTTCTGGTTACATCAAAAGACATTCACATTCTTTATCTATTATGCTTAGGGCTTAAGGTTTCCTATTCAAACCAGTTGCAATTTTTTCCTTTGAAGAGCAGATGCTCTAAAAGAGCATTGGTACTTCAAAAGAATGTACCTTGTACAGGGGGTAGCACTTAGTAAAAATTTTGTCTTATGCTCCTCTCTTCCCATCTTGCAGAAGACAAAAGTGAAACTAGTTAATACTTATTGTCAAAAACTCCATCACCATTATGTTAAAAAGAATATTCCTCATATTTTGATCCTCTTCAGCCTGTTCTATATTGTTTGAGAAATAGGAGAGGCCTGGATTCACACCTACTTGGACAGAGGGGCAAAATCATTACCCTTGCACTAGTTTATGTTGCTAAGCCTTATGCTATATGTGGGGAACCTTATTGCTGTGCAGTCTTATTGCACTTTTACTTCTGGAATTATCAATACATTGAAGAAGGTCAGAATTCCTCACCTGAAGCTGAAATCAAATCAGCGTTTTTGAGACCTTTCCTATAAGATTTCAGTGAACTTTGAGTCGGTCCCTCAAATGCTTCRTAAGTCAAGCAGAACTGAGAATTACATCATAGAAACATCACAAGGTAAGGGGAAATGCGATGCTTTTCCCCATCAGAGAATACTAAAATAGCCATAGAATTTGGAATATAGGAGTGTCAAGAAATGTAACTAATGAGTGGGAGGCAATAAAGAGGTAGAGAAAGTTATATGACTGTAAGTGAAGAGAAAATCAAGTCAAAACTTGCCAAAGGGACAATCCTGCTAAGGAAAGTTTGCTACAAAGATGATGGAACCAAGCCCTCTTAATTTAAGGTAAAGCAGAGGGCAATGCCCACAGAGTGGGAGTTCAGTTTGGATGTTAGGGAGCTCTGGAAGGCAGGACGTATGAAAAATATAGGAGGGCAGTGCAGTGCTGGAACAGGTACCCAGAGACATTGTGGGATCTCTCTCCAGAGGATTTCAAGACATGGCAAAAGAATGCCAGGGCTGACAATGGGCAGTAGCCTAGCTTTTTGAGCTAGATGACTCCAGAGGCTTCCTCCAAACAGCATTTCTACAACTGTATGTTTTGGATGCTGAAGGGCAGCATCTGCTTAGTATCACCATGTATTTTCTTGGAATGAATCTTGCTTACAATATGGCAATACTTTGTTCATGCTGAACATGAAAGGGCAGGTCTGGTGTACTGGGACATGTTTGTACTCAGCATAAACCTGTCACATTATTGGCATTTTGTTTGAAATTTGTGTAGTAGAAAGCTTCCCGTCAGCTTCTCCCAACGTCCTTGACACCTGTGGAGAGGTTTCACAAGGATTTTCAGTTCCAGGAATTGCTCCTTTAAGCACAAGTGGGAGCTGGCCTTGCAAGTCTTATTGGTTCCCTTAGCCACCCATAACAGCGAATACCTTACCTATTGTATTCGTTATTCCAGAGAAATTGCTAATCTTGACAGGAAACAGTCATTAAAAGGAAGCATAACTATTTCATATTTGTGTATCAGTTTTTTTTGCTGCCACTCTAACTTCTTATTAGAGTAGGTAGCTACCAGCTTCACCTCTCTGCAGTGGAGTTACCTCATTTTTTACAGCTCTAGCCCAGAGCAGTTTGAATAATCCTACAATACATCCAATAATTTTAAACAAATTGTTTTTACTGACAGACAGGATGACTGTGAACACGTAGTGTAATCTAAATACTTCACTGAGTTAATTTCTTCTCTAAGATAATGCATACATTTTAGAAAAGGATGCAGTCCTGATTTTAAAATTGCTGCTGCTGTAGAAACTCCCATTGTTCTAAATAACCTGTTCCAAAGTTCACCTATTCTGGCTATTGTAATTTTGTATTGTACTTCTAATTTGATTTTTTTTAATTTCATCTGCCATTCACTGTATTTTGTTACATCAAAGGTTGTCTCAATGTAAATAATGTCTAAACAGTGCCACTTAGGTTAGTTTTCAAAGAATTTATAAAAACACACATTAACAATACGATATTGTCTCTTATGTGCTTGAATTTATACAAACACTTTAAACACTGAATAGGAAAAAACAGTTTGGGTTTGTCTTTCTTCTATTATTACAAGTAAATGAAGATCAAACAAACCAGAATGAGAAAAGAAATCAATGAGAGAAAGTACAGTACACGCATGAAAGCTCATTCCCATGAGTTTATAATGACGGTAACATTGGCTGACTCATTTTGAATTTATATCAAAGGCAATATTTAGGCATCTAGTGCAATTCAGTCAGTTGGAGAGCAGAGTTTTGTCTGAACTATTTAACTCTTCTACAAGTTTAGAAAGGGGTGATCCCAGAGGTTCTTCTCTTTTGAGTGATGAGCAGAGGTTTAACCCTCTGACTCATATCAAGTTTAATGCAGATTGTGACCCCAGATTCCCAACTCTTCTTCACCCACTCCCACTTATTAAGGATAGCATGTGTAAATAATAAGAAAGCAACCAACTTGGTTTGTTTAGGTTCCCATTAATGTCTAGAAGGGGCTATGGTTGGTCTTTATAAATATATTAACAAAGGAARTCCCATGGGGGAGAAAGTGTTATTTAGGTTAAGGAACTAATATAACCTGGCTGTAAAGAAGCTTATGCTGATAATTAGAAGACTTCTAGACATTATTACAGTGAAGATCTGGAATAGCTTTCTACTTGGAGGCATTAAGGCAAAAAAAAAAATCTAATTAGCTCTAAAATAGAGCTTGATCAATTATAAACCTAAGGGGTTACATGACGTGACTGCCAGAAATGACAGGGGACTGAACTCATTGAAGTCCCTCTACTGTTTTGATTCTTACTGGAGTATTTCAACTCCTCTCAATTTTCTGCCTGGCCAGAATTCCTCGTGTGAGACACTAGCTGTATTCATGATATGAGAGAGAAGAATCAGGACTGATAATTTCATGAGACATTTCAGTTCATTACATCATGTTCCTCTCTGACCCAACACCTCCAGAGCAGTAGCTTCATCATCCTTTTTCACAGCAAAGTATGCACTTCTCCAACACTGGTGTGTCTCTCTAGAAGTGTGTTCACTAGGTAGGTGTAAATCTGTAGGTACATTTCTACTCTGCCTGACCTCTTCCTCTGCTAACGACATTACCGGCTCAAGACTTGCACAGATTTCTTTCCGTGATGATTTTCCCCACACTTTCCTGAGGAAAAGGGAAGCTTCCTCTCTTATTGCACTGCCATGGATACATATACCCCATTTTGGCATGCTCAGAGTATGACATCCCATCACCTGCACCTCTTACCTGAGACAGAAGGGCCAGCTGCCCGCCTGCACCCTCATCCACACTGTTCACGTGTCCTCTTGCAGTGGAGAGCACCTCTGAATCTCAGGGATCCCAAGGGAACCTGTGACCACACATTTTCATTGCATTGTCTTCCACAGGGCTTATCAAGCATGTTAATGGTAACGCTAAAGACAGCTCTCCAGCTGCATCTGTGTGCCAGCTGCAGACAAAGTAGGCACATACTTCATGGGCTTGCCATCATGTAGCTACTTTGGGACACCCAAGAGAAGGTAAAGCTTCCCAACCTGACAAAACTTTTGGTAAAGGACAGACACACAAACCATCCCGTGCCTCTTCAAAGTTCACACATGTAAAAATGACAACCTGTGGCATGTTTAATAGTTTATATTTACTCTCTCTCTCTCCTACCTTATTATATGGAATCATACCCATTAAGTTTCATGAAAATAAGTCTGTGCTATAAAGGAAAGGCTGGCAACAAGTTTTATCYTTCATACTTTTCTTAATTTGAAGACACTTTGCATCTCAGGAATTTTGAAATAGGACAGAACAGGAATTTTGTCTTATTATATCTTAACATATTTTAGATTTGGATGGACACAATTACCCTGGAAAGTGCTCTGGGCATGGTATCCTTCAAAGCTGCTTTAAACAGGATCGTATAACTAGGTGGAAAAAATTACCTGCATTCTGTAAAGCCTTGTCTGTAGGCACTTATCATATTCTATGCCATGAAATAATGAGGCAGATCACCACAAGGGTAGACCAGATGGATAAAATAAAATAGAAATTTCTCTTTAGCTATTTGTGCCTTCTTTTACTGCACACTGCTTGTTTTTTTTCTGTTAGCCAACTCTAATTTCCTCCTCCCAGCTTGCAGAATCCATTCATTTTAATGGGACATAAGCCACCCTAGAGCCATGAAGTTGAAGAGGTTACAGAATTTAATCAGCTTGTTTACATTATTCATCCTTTTAATTTTTAGCAGCCTACATTTTCCCCGTCATTCTCCCAGGGCATTATGGCAGCAGCAAAGCTTTTCCAGACAAAGCTGCCAAGCCTGAGCTTTCAAAAGTTCTCCCTTCACAGCTGAGAATGAATGTCACTGTGGTCTTACTGGAGGAGGCTCCAGATTAAGACAGGAACAATTTCAAGCTGTAAGGTCTGTAATAGAAAAAAGGTTGAACTTGCTGTGGAATTAGGCTATCTCCTTGTTTTCTGGTCAATCTGCATGGAACATATCCCAGGTGCTTCCCTCCTGGTGCTTAGAGCTCCACTGTTGCGGAGGCCCCTGCCTCCCGTGGAGGCTCTCCCCAGAGCACACATGCCTTTCTTATCTATATCTGTCCTGCTGCAGCTCTCCTGGACAAGCAGTGAGTGTCGCTGCCATGCAGGATTTACCCTGGAGTCAAGGGACCCAGCGGATATTGCTATTTTTTATCCTCCACTTGTAAAGTAGCCAACTGCTATGGCAGAGAAGTTTTTGGGAGGACAGGCACAGGAGAGAATGCACTCACAAGCGTAACATAGGGAGCTCCTGGGAAGGGATAAAGAGCCCCTTTTTGGCTCCAGAAAGTATAACAAGAAACTAAGCAAAATAAAACAAGAAAGCAGAGAAAGTCAAAAGAATTATTCTCCAAAAGAAGAGATGCAGAGGATTTGGGATTTTGCAGTGCATAGCCCATGACTGTCAAAAACACGACTGTTTGTGAAGTAACGACCATCTGAGGAACAACCTTCTAGCGCTTCAAGCTATAAAAGCTGCAGATGTCAGGAGTATCTTAAAGGGAAATAGCTTTAAGAATGAAGTGTTTGAAGAAATCTTGTTGAGACATACCACACTGAAGATAAATCAATGCAATCATTCCTGGAAAGCCTGGCTGACAAATTTCCCTATCGCATAGTTTGTGGGGATAGCATAAAATGTTTCCTGCCTTACTCATGCAAACATTCCTGGTAATTTCAGTAAGACCCAGACTAAATCTCGGAATAAGGAAAATAGGATTCAGCCAAGAGTTTTCTAGTGCTTATGAAAATTTGCCAGGAATCAGAAGGAAAACTATAGCTATTTTAAGGTAGCCTAGAATATAATAGGTAATGCTTGCTATGGACTTTTCAGGGGAGTTTCAAATTTGATAGAAAAGGTGTTATTCTGATTAGATTCACTAGATGCAGAGTGCAATTTCTACAAAACTGCAGTGATTTTGGTTGGATAGTTTTTCCCCCATATTATGAAAACAGYTTTCTAGAAGACAAAAATGACACATACAAGAATATGGCATATAGTAATTGAAAAARTATGTGTCTCAGTCTCACATGCGTTAAGGTGTTATAAGTAGACTCTTATTTACAAACCATTTAAGATCTTCAGCAAGAGGTGATACAGTTGCATATCACAGACAATAAATACATATACTGTGGAGGAGGTTAGGTTCAGCTGCAGAACTACGAAACTACTCAGCAGACAGCATGGGTCTTCTGTGAAGTTTCTGTCCCTTCCAACCAGTGGTGAATCAAAGCAATGCTTAAGCAAATGGGCCAGCTGCCACTTACCCCGTTTAGGGAACATGACTACTGGTGCAGATTGGAAGTGTRTTTTTACTGCTGAAGGTATCATTCTTTCAGGACAAAGAAAGTTCAGTTCACAAAGAGTTATCTGTTCTGTAGCAGCCTGGTGCCTCTAAAATGCAAGTTGACAGCGGTTCCCGGCAGTGAGCTGGATGCGGAAGACAGCTGAGGGGAATGCCGGGAGGACCAGGCTCTGAAGAGGCAGCGCGAAGAGAGCATCTGGCAGCGGGGAACCGTGACCCCAGCCACTGGAAACCACACACAGGGAGGTACTTCCCAGCACTTGCAGTCACATCCTTTCCAAAGAGATTAGCAATTCTCGTTATGGGCTTCCTTTACAACCTCAGTAAGCACCAAGACTTTTCTTCCCATCTGCTGTTGAATCAACTGCAGAAACAGAAAATGTCTCAGGACCCCTTGGGAATGCTTGTTGGCTATCTAAGCAAGGACACAGTATTATATAGCTGTGGRTACTGAGTCCTTTCTTGGATCAGTTTTATTTTATTAGTCACATGTAAAGTTGTATCATGCTGGTYGCTTGCCCTAAGCCACCCAGTAAGAATTAAAAAAGGAAAGAAAAAGAAGTGGCATTCAGGGTACAATTTCCAGAGGTAATTATTTTRGTCCAGTCAAAACATTATCTTTTTTCCTAACATAGGAGGATGAAAAAAGACAACAGATTTCCCCATGGCATCTTTCTGTGCTTCCACTGCAGCAATTAAGTTAACGTGTCATATCTGCTATACATCTTAATGAGGGAAGATAGTCAGGATCCTAACCCAATTCATCCAAGAGCAAGAGACCTGARATGCTTGTTTCTATAACCCTAGAAGCAAAGTCATTATTATAGCTGAGGTATGTGACTGGTACTTACATCCTAGACCTTTTCTCTGTACCTACAAGCAGTTCACATAATTTAATTTTATTGTTCCCCCATTCCAACATCTATAGTAATCTTCTTTTTTTCATAGGAATGCTAACCTGGGAACCAAAAATTAATATGTACCRCACAGGCATGTGTATATACATCTAAGGCACCATCAAGTAAGGAAGTAAAAGTGGAACCAGAAATTAGTCAATGAAGTGAAGAGAGGGTCTCAAGTTGCCAGAACTGTTTTTAATAAATTATATTTTGAATTTTTAGACTTTCAAACTAGCAGTTTTGGCTTTTGAAAAAAAAAGAATCTATTCCCCCCAAATAGTTTAAACCTAAGTGGACAAAGAATGTTTTGGCTCAGTCCTGATCAAAACTTCTAAAAGGATCGTTCAGCCTAATCCAGTCTTCAGGAAGAACTAAAATTGTGATGCCGAATTTCTGTTTCTAGCCCAAATCGTTATATATAGCATGCCAAAAATGTGTCTAGAAAAACTAACCTGCCTGAGGTTAAAATGTTTTCCCTGATTTACAATGTTTGGTTAAAAATTTATTTAGGCCAATGACAAGCAAAGCAGGGTGTAATTTAATTTGAAAAGAAATTACTGTAATGCTGTAAAACTCACTGAGAAAAGTCAGATTCATAAAAGGTAAAGGGAAATGCTGACAAACCGTAACTACCACAGTGCTAGAGAGTAAAATGGACTTAAATAATGTGCATATTTCATGAGGTATTCTTTTTATAATTGACAGTAGAAAAATGTATACTTTGCAAATTCTAATCATGGCAATCACTGCCAGATCAGCAAAGGTTTATATAGCACTTCATCTACATAAAGCAACTGCAGTGGCTTCATCCCATCTAAAATTAATGAATTTACAGATCGAGCCTAATACTCAAACACCTGTATTTCRGTGTCTACCCTACCCCCTGGATGTGAGTAAAGTGTTACGGCGAGTTGAACCCAGTATCTAGAATCTTCATCAGCTGAATAGCTCTTTAGACCCAGGGAGGGGGAAAGTTCAGTTGCCTGAACAGGCCTTTCGGGACAGTAAATGTTTTTGCTGCTTAGACGTTTTCAATTATTCTACATGGCTGCAGCCGCTGCGGCACAAAGTCATAGGTCGGATGTGCCAGCCCCGGGTGGCGAAGGTCTCGGGTGCCCTAGGGCATCTCGTTTGGCTCTAGCTGCCAAAGTTCAGCTAACTGAATCTCACCTTCTGTTTACTGTGGTTACAAGAAGCTCAATTTAGTTGCATAAATAAGGGTGGCCTAAAAATAGGCCATTTAAGAGGACTCAGGATGTCCCAGGTACGGCAAATATGGGTCAGGCCTTAGGGGTGACCCATGCTATGATGGGCAGTCAGCCGGCAGGCAGACAAAATATCTTACCTAGAGGATCTCAGAAGGCACTAGGCGCTAAGTTGGGGCAACTGAACGGAGCTGTCAGTTTTCATTAATTGTAACAGGAACACAAGAGTCTGAATCTGCAACTGAATTTCTGGCTGAGTCCCGTGTTTAAGCTGGTTATCTCAACTCCCTACATAGTCAGCAAAGAAAGATTCTTCGAGGGTCCCTTGCCTTAGACGTTTATTTCAGCGTGGAATGAAGCTTTCTGCAGAAAATCCTCACCCACTCTGTGTTGTTTAGAGGGAGAACCTATATGAAAAGCTTACAGAAAAACAACAAAGGGAAGATGAGAAAAATGCCATCTATATTGTGTATTATTATTTCAGCACATCAGCCTCTTCCCTTTGTATTGGTTCGGATAAGACCTACTGAGTTCAAAGGAAAACCTTTACGTTTTCACGAGAACAAACGTAGGTCCAAAGAGGCTTCAACTCACTGAACTTAAAAGGAGTTCTGTGTAATAATATGCCAGGCTGTTCTGCTTTTATAGCCCACCTGTTAYAAGTGAAATACTTGGTGGGCTTCTATAGGCAATGCATTGAATTTCTGGGCAATTGCAACAGAATTACATTTTGGTACTGAATCCTTTTGCCTTTATATTCTTATACAGGCTACCTAGAGATTAAATCAACTGGTCATGTTCCTCTACAGTCTCTCACTGTCATTTTCAGAAAATCTCTGCAGGGAGATGCAAATTCTCCTGCATGAGCGGGTCTCACTCCAGAAGCCGCCCAGAGGTTCAGAGGCAGAGTCCTACCTCTGGTTATTGCTGTTGCCAAGCTRTAATAATCTGTTTTTAAAGCAAGGATGGTTCTACCCTTTAAAGCAATTTCTAGACAGGAACTGKTTTTCCACCTTCTGAAAACTGGGGGGAGGGTGTTGCTATTTGGTTTTTGGCTTTTTTAAACACAGACACCCAAGCTGATTTGGTGACTGCTTCTGGACCATACTTTGATTACACGCCTCCCTTAGAATTAAGAACCATAGCAGAAAACTGAAAGAGTTGTCTTTGTTTCATGTTTGTTTTTTTWAAAAAAAAATAAAAAAAGGAAAAAGCTGCTTGCTGCAGAAAATACCATCTCTGCCTCTCTCCCTAAGACATAGAGTTTAAAAAAATTTATTCCAGCTCTATGGTATTTGAGCAGCTGGACAGTTTAGAYTGAATAGTGTGTCTTTACTTACCTAAAATATAGTTTCTAGGTGACAGAAAGCAAATAAAAGAAATCAGCATGTACTGCTGTACTAAATTAATTTAAATTGCTGGTGCTAATTAATTTTCCTCTATACTTCAGATTAGATTTCTATGGATTTTACCGTAAAAATACTGAATTTCATCTGTATTATAGTACTAGTCCAGACTCATCCTGACTGGGTTGTGAAGTATTTTGCTGTCAGGAAGATCTCACACTATTTGACTAAAGATGTTCTCAAAACAGCAGCTCTTCAAGTGATTTCTAGCCATGCTATGGTCATACTAGGTAAGAAGCACACGTGGTTGATATTGGATACATAAATTTTTAATGCTGTTTATCAGAAAGAGGTATGACATCAGTGCATAGCGCAAGGGCTTTCAGTGGTGTTTAATAACATCAGYGCTACAATTTACTGTGAAATTGAAACATAGCTTCATGCCAAATGCAGAATCAATATGARAATAAGATTGTGACTTTTTAAATATGTTCTTGAGGGAATAAAATGTAAAGGGAGTTAGCAGTAGAATCTGGTTGAAAATAGGCATGTTATCTTTAGCTTTTAGGAAAAGGAGAATACCTAATTTTGATTCAGAGCAGATTCATGATTCAGCTAAAACTTCAGACCGTTAMCCTCCTTTTGACCCATTCGAATATGACAAAGGGCTTCACTGGGGTGAGACAGCAGCTGAAATCAAAACTTCATTATCATTTACTTTCCCATAGTGATCACCCAGTAAGGAGAGAAAGCCCCTTGCAGGCTGTATCACATGCCAGAAGGACAGGGCAAGCCCCCTCCATGACTGTCCTGATTCATGGGAGCAGAACATCTTCCTCCGAGGAGAAGCTGGTGAGATGCCTTTCAGCTCAGTTATAGTATTCCTCTCTGCAGCATGTTTCACAGCTGAGCAAGGACCTGATAACATCTAATGGGCATCCCAGTGTGGACAAAACCAGCAGCAGTGCACTTGTACTCAGTCATACCCCCTCCCCTCTATTAGATGTTTCTGTTTTGGCTCAGTTCTGAAAACTCGCAGTTTGGTGTTCTGACGTGGAAACAGAAACTGAACTAAATTGTGCGATGCCAGGAGGAAGAGCCGCAGTGTGCCAGTTTGTCAGACTGCTGTGTACTACCTCAGCTTTTCCCCCAGAAAGGGTGATTTCATTCCTTTTATAAAAATACCCTCTAATTTGGTTTTAAACTCACACTTTTGTAAACATTGCCGTTCTGTAATTCTTTACATTTTGCAAAATATCCGTAACTGTGTAAGAGCCCCAAATGTTACATTTTTGTCCCTGAAGGTTTAATTTCCAACATTTGAAGCAGTAAAGCCCCACCTCCATACCCCATGCATTTCAGTTTTATTCCTCCGTTTTTCACTTGCCAATGCATACAAATGAAGACCTAGGTAAACCTTTTCAGGATGCTAATGGTGAACTCCCCGGTTCCCACGACAGTGCTAGCAGGGTGCAAGGCTACGAGGAGAAAAGGAGGAAATTAGCCTGTCACTCTGGGAAAGCAATGCCTACTGATACAAGGAGCAGTCCAATCTCAGTAGCCTTTCTAAACAGTTTACAAGAAAAAACAACAAACAGAGGGAAGGAAGGAAGAAAAGGATTTTTGTTGCAAATTGACAGGAATGKCTGTATTGGGTTTCCGCTGATGAAATCTCTCCACAGCAAAGGGTTAGAAGGCATAAAGGAGGCTTTATGCCTTATTAGGGTGAGAGAAAACAAGACATAATGATGAAGCTGAATATGTAAGCAAGCTTCTCAAAACTTATGTGAATATTTGGGGATTTACACTTTATGTTTCTGGTTAAGCAACACACCCACCAGTTTCTTTTGTTGGTAATTTTGGTCAATTTTTTCTGTACATGGCTCAGCTATTTATGAATGTCCAAAACAGAGATTATACACTATAGTCAGAGATGATAGTGACTCACTAGGTTGTTTTAAATGCAAATTAAAAATTATTAAAAGCAGATTGGATTCTGCATAACCATACCAGTAGCGTGCTAGTAAAAACAAGTTATTTTAACATAGGCCATACAAATCACATTTATATACAAAATCCAAATGTTTGGTTTTTACTGCATTAGCAGTGTGCAAAACGGAATGCATTTGAGAAATCCTTGGAATAAAGAAGAATATATTTAGTACCAATAGACTGCACAGAAGAGAGATAAACTTCCAGATGACCTTTTGGACATGAGATTAATATTCAATGTGGAGATAGTAAAAACCTGACATTTTAAAAAATACAAATGTAAAATTCCTTACATCATTCTGCAACCATGCAGTTCAGAGATACATTAAAATGTCAATATTGGAGCACCAGCACTTATGGAAATACTAGGTCAATAAAGAAATTAATTTAATTTGATGAACTGGCTAACTGGTAACATGCAAAATCCAAGAGCTTAATTCTTGAATATTATTTCCTAAAGCAGCAGGAATGCCAAAGAAAGTATGAGGAGAAGATTTAAAGCTTTCAGTAAGGAACATAATGACCCAGGGTACGTCAATTAGATGTTCTGCCCTCAGGAACATGCAGGACCTGTGGTTCTACAACGTGAAGTCTCTGGCAGCAATATTGGCTGCAGGTATTCCCATTACTATCTTTTCCCGAGTTCACCTGCACAATCTGTTGAATGGATAGACTGTGAACTCTATTGGGGAGCCAATCAGTTTAATATRATTTCTGGCAGGTTTTTAGAGTTTGGTTGGTCTTTATTTTTTAGTTCAGAACAGCTGCACAAACACTTGTGCTGGAGCACAAAGCAGGAGTTCCTCCAGCCACTACTACTGATTCACACTTTGTATTATGAGATCTRTTAGCCTGTATGTAAAAGCTTAATATAGCAAAGCTAGTGTCTTKCTGATGAGAACAAAGGCATTGCATGAAATAAATGCATTAAAATTGGTAAAAGATAATTACCCAGAAGCATTCTAAAGGTTTGAATGTCATCTTTGTCTCTTACCCTCAGTCAACCACCTCACATCCGTAAATATGCAATTTCAGTCAGTACTTGCTCATCCTTTACTGATCATAGTTCTGACTGAGTTTAACCAGCCAAGTTAATTTTAAAAGGTAAGTTTTACATTTTTTATAACTCCAAGCATTTGTGTGGGAACTTCAAAAGCTAATTTTACAATTTCAAGAAAATTTCCATGATATAGGCATCCTCTTGGCATACCAGACATATTTCACTCATCAGAAATGCTTTCTCTAGGCTGCTATGCTGCATAACCAAAGTGACCCCCTGCCTCTCAGAGCTTGTTGCTGCCCAGTCTTTTGGGGGGTTCTGGACATGACAAGAGTGGACCAATAACCTGTTTAGAAATGCTCCTTTGGAGAACAAATTTCCTCAGGGTTAGCCAGCCCTCATAAAGTCATATTTAATGCAAGAAAAGTATAACATAAATARTTTTATAATAATTGCAAGGATTAATAAGTAATTATTATGTTTAAAGACCGAGATAGGTAGAAACCATGCCTGTTGACTCTGGATTTTGGTAAGCTCTGCAAGGGTTTCCTACTGCTATTTCAACTAAAAAGCTGTCAGCTGTCAGTGGGGATGCTTTTCTTCTAAATAGGATAATGCACAGAGGCGAAAGTCTTTTCATATATTTGGTTCCATACAGAGTGATCCATTACTAAGGAACTCTTCCCAGATGGTGCTTCTTATGATTAATAAACTTTATCAAGGTGTCAGTTTTACCACATCTTGCAACTGCTGGCTGACCATCGGAGTCTAACTTCTCTTCTGCGTTGAGAYATTTTTAAAATTTGCTGGGTCAAAGCCAAGCAGAGGTCTTGCCTTTAAAAACAGCTGTTTACTGAAGAGAAATAAAATGTCCTGATAATGACCTAGTACTTCCAAGTGCTAGTCACAATTTTCAGAGAACTACTGCCTTTCTAGCAGTAAGTTGAGTACTGACTTGTTTGTATTATTTTGCAATAAACAAATGGAGGCWTATATTCTTTCCAAGACACTTTATGTTTGTCATACCTATGTATTAATGCTACCCTAAGTGTCTTTATTAATCATCACCTTTCAAGTACCCACTATCTTTGGACCTCTGTTAAGGTCAGGAATAGCTTTTTGCAAGGAGTTTCAAATATGAGTTCAAAGGTACACTGAAGTGTATAGAAAAGTGCCTAATAAATTTTGATGAATTATTTATTATTTATTGCAATAATTAACTCAGACAAGTGGAAGAGACAATCTGCAAATGCAGAAATTATGACAAATAGGCGGTACAGCAAATAAGAGGTACTAATTCAAACCCTCTGAATCACAATGTGATGCAGATGCGAAATAAAGCAGAGCCAATGTATAGGAAGGAACAGATGGAATTCCTGCATCACAGAACAAATCGCCATAGGAAACATCTGGAAATTATCAGGAAAAAACAAACAAACAAAGAGGTCCCCTTAAACCCTAGAGCTTGCTAATCACAAGCCATTGGTTAAAAGAAGCTGGAAAACAGAGGTACAGCAGGTATTGTGAACAGAAATTAGTATAACTAAAAAAAGAAAGGATTTGACARTCTTTGATAGTTGCTGTATTTTGGATGGGATATAGTGTCCTTAAGGGGAGGCTGAGCAAAGCCAAGATGACATTACATCTCCAAGGCATGTGAACACRGCAAAAGACTGGTGTTTGCAAGGGTTAATTAAACATATTCTAACACATCGAAACACATACAGCAGACAAGGCAGTGCAGAGTTCAAAAAAGGTTGAACTGCTCTAGTTGGATACTTGGGCATCATAAACTCTGTACACAGCAAACTATATCTATGTAGATGTGAGTGCGTCTAATCCACATGCAGTGCAGGGAGCAGACCCGCTCCTGCCCAGGTGCTCTGCAGGGGCAGGGTGCCGTGCCGGCTGAGGGATGCCCTCTGCCAGTCCTCTGCTTCAAGGCTCTGCTGCTCACCTCTGTGGTGCTGCTTGTATGGACACCTAATCAAAGTGAGCCACTTCACAAAGACCTGTTGTATAAACGAAATCCCTGTTTCCATTAGATGGGAGGAGGATATTCAGCTTGCTTAGTGACAAGATGAAGCACCTCTTCACTCAGTGCATGGGTTTCTCTGGAAAGCTCCTCTGGAGTGTCTTCCCTGACTGCTCACTGAGAAGASATTCTAAGTCCTCACTCTACATTCCAGATCACAATCTGAAAGCCAAGGAGCTAACATATACGCAACACCTTACACAACTTGTATATGCTTTAGGTCTTTACTGATATTGGCCCTACAYCATCTGTGGTTCTGATACAAAGATTTTCTGAATGGTCCTGGAATGTACACAAAGCATGGGGTTTTTTTAATTATTTCCTTCACTTGCACATTATATTATTTTAGAATTCTGGGTGTTTTTAGGATCTGCCCCTGCCTAGACCAAAGATGCTAAAGGTGTATATCCAACACAAGATATTTTACATGAGCAAAGAAAGGTAGCTTCGAGTAACAACTTGTAAAAAAAATATTATGGTAGTCAAGATGGAGAAAATGTAGTTCTCATTTATATGGTCAAGTCAAATAAAACAAATTAGGTCTCAGTTAGTCCTTCATTTCTTTACCAAATTYATAGTTCCCATATGTAAGATTTGTCAGTCTTATGAGAATGGCCAAACTAGCCCTAACWACCTCTGGTTTAACTTGAATTTAAATACTCTTATGTGCCTATTTTTATAGAAATAAAATCTCTTCAGGCTTAGCTTATTATTTTTCTAACTTGACATTTTTTATATGTGTAACATTTTAGACCRTATACTTTAGATTTCTTTTTCTAATTTAGCTTTAGTAAAATGGAATTTGGGTTTAGTAGGGTGGCAAGAATTACTCTATRAAACTTTGCTGGAGGAAAAAAAAATTCTAAGGAAAATATTATCAGAAGCAAAAAAATGTGAAAAGTTTGAGATATGAACCACAGTCTGGACCATACATTGTTCTCTTCAGCAAAAATCTGTTGTAATAGGAATGGTGGCAATGACATTATAGATTACATCAATATTCACATGACTAGAATTCATTTCAGTTTGCTTTCTAAGTTTATTGTGATGCTCAATGTTACACATCTGCCAGCAATGCATCACCATATAATGAAGGTAGTAAAAATGCAATGAAGAATACTATCCTGTCTTCAGCAGTTTGTTACAAGAATCTTGTGCTAGTATATACTTTACAACCCTGTAAGACCCATGTTTATTAGCACTGAGCATTGAGACACACCATACAGCCATGGCAAGAGGAATATGTGTGTTTACTTTATCAGATTGTTGTTCAAAACCACTAGCTGTTTGGAGCAGATAGGGCAGGTGTACATAGTTAATATGGAAAGTAAAGGATGTATAAGCTCATGTTTGACAGAGACAACTCTTTCACAGAAGATGGAATAGCATACTTAGGTCTATACTTTTATATGCTTTTACTTATACACGAGTGTTTTGCTTATCTTCTTAAAAGCTTTATTGGCCATAATGAGAAATGAGACTGGGATTAGGAAATTTTGCAACTGTATTTTAAGAACTTTTTCAACAAACATCTTCAAACCACTCTGTTCCAGGGAGAGCTTGGAGATACATTTATTTCCAGATAGTCCCCAGGAACTGTTTGCTCCTGCTCTTATTGGGTATTCCCAGCAGGGAATGACCTTAGAAAKGAAGAAATGCAAAAATTATTTATAGGAGTTCAGTGAAAGAGACTTAAATATTCTGACAAAGGAAACAGCCCTAGATATTATTTGTAAGCAGAGTCTAAACAGGGAAAGTCCTCCTMAGATTCAAACTAATAGATGTGTCCAACACTAAGGTGCTAGTAACACCTTCAACAGTGAAATATGCAGAAGATAAGCAAACAAATGGGGACAGTTGTTCGTACTTTTTAACCTCAAAATCTGTATTCATAGATTCATTCACTGTGGCTGTTTTTATTATGTGTTGATATGATCTTTCTACTTGCCGAACATACATAAATTCTTTTAAGGTTTCTGGGAGGCAAGGGAAATCTTGTCCAAAAAGTAGGAAAAAAAAAGTAACTATACCAGCCATTGAAAATGTCTGCAAATGATCTRGTTGCATGAGGTCTGCCTCTAGGCATTTAAATGCCTCTAGGCATTTAAACTCAGAGAATGTTTCTTCTGTGGTTACTAATTTCACAGCCCATGTTGGAAGTTTTTCTCTGCTCTTTTATTTTTCTCCAGATTGCAGCTAGCAATGTTTTAAGAAATGCTATGAAATTAGAAAATAAACCCATTATCATTACCTGTTCCTTTAACTAACTGTCAATCAAACTTCCCACACAATTCTCCCAAATCTTTCTCCTSCTCCCTCAGAAAGTATTGGGCTTGTTAAAACTTATTTTTCCCTGCAGCATAATACTGTTAAAAATATGTCTGATTCCATTCCTTCGGCTTGTAATGACTTTCATTCTATTTGCAGGTCATGTTGAAAGAGTTTTTCAGATGAAGATTCATGGTGCCATTTGCCGTYCTTGCAGTGGAGAAACCAAACTTATTTCCAGCTAAATAAGACCGTATTACAATAGAAGAGTAATATGCATCATGTTTTTTCCCCAAATTTTCTCTTCCATCCTCATCCACAAAGTATTTCACTGAATAGGGAACCCTGTCTTAGCTTCTTTCGATTCCCAGTTGTATAAGTATAAATATATAAAAAGTGAAACATTTCTTAGTGCAATAAAGCAGAATACTTATTTTTAATGTTTTTTCTTGATTCTAAATGTCAGAATTATTTCCTGTTCACTGAGCAGAGGAAGGCATAAAAAGTAAGACTGATCACTGCCTGGTGGGCAAGACACTTTTACCACACTGCTTCATGGGGTAATGACTGCTTRTAACAAACACCTAGCTGTAATGGGAGACATTTGCCTCCGAATAATATAGGAACTGAGGCACTCTGGTGACACACCGAGGTTCAAATCCCAATTTCAAACCAAGCAGAGAACCCTTGTTCCCAGATTGCCAGGAAAGTGGCTGCATGTGAAGGTGAAAATCCCCAGTGCTGCAATTAGCCCTGAGTTTATAGGAGAAAGCCTTAAGCTTCAGGTGAGGGTGCCTGGCAGAAGACCTGAGCGTTGGAGAGGTGTCCACGCTCTCAGCAGGAAGGAGCTAATCTGCACAACCAAACCTTCTCACTGGTAGCCWGCTTCCTGGAGGGTAGCGCTGCTGGGGTACCACCTTCTCTCCACGAACTGAGGAGGCAGCGGGTCACCTGTATGGGAGCTACTGATGCCAGTAGGCAGCAGAGAGCCTGACACTACAGTGTGGCTGTCCCGATGAACTCAAATCTGACACAAGATAATCTTTTGGAGAATAGTTCAAGCACTGATATTTGTCATGCGTTTCTGACATAATTCCCCAGACACTACTCTGCGACCTGCTCAGCTCGGGGCTAGCATTTGTGCCTGTGTAAGCACGCTGCTCTTAGAACATTTATGTTTTCCCTTATTCCCTGTTGGGAAGCTGCTTGGAGAGGAAGAACTCTGAGTTGAGAGCTGAGTAGGTGCAGAGCAGCACAATATTGACTGTAAAGAACTTACTGTGCCCATTACCATATGAGACAAAGTTCCTTCCTGTGTCTCTCTCGGGTCTCACCATTGTAAAGGACACCCAAGTTGTGCAATACCAAAAAATTCACATACCGCTTACCTGATATTCACCATTATTCTCAGGTACCTGGTTATATACAGTGATACACTCCATCTCCAGACCTTCAAGCCTTTGAAGCCTTTGTAATTTGTTGATTTTTTTCATTACAGGCTGAAGGTTATATTTCTGTTGCTCCTGGTTTTAAAATGAAAAAAAGTACAAGCTGGTCTTTGCCCAGATGAGGACAACATTTTAACTCTGGCAGGCTGACTGGCACCTATTTAAAACTGAGCGCAAACAGAAAATGAAAACCATCTCTGTCACTTCTCAATAGCCACCAAATAAAAAACTTAATACCTTTTTTTAACCTTTGATACAGGAAAACCACATGCGTATTCTCTCTACTAATCTGTTTGAACAGAAACTTCTTACTTGCCCACTTGCTGTCACTCAGGAAAGGAGCTGCCGGACACAACAGTATTCCTCTAATCACTTCAAGGACCATCGGAGAATGACTGTACTGTTTTACTTAATACCCTGCTTGAGAGCGAAAGCCCCTACTGAGAAGCAGGGAGCAGACCATACGCTCTTCTTTCATGTCCTTAGAGACAACTTAGTTAAATTACAAAAACGTTTGTCTCTGACTGGCTCCTTTGCCCATACTCCAAGCTGGCCAAACATGCTCCAGCACTAGGGGGGCACTGTGCCCAAACTCATATAGATTGTCACTGAGCACRCTACCTACTGGCCTTGGCAGATCCAGTACGAGGAGAGATGCCGCCAGTATAAGGAGAGATGCTACAAGCAGAGGAGTATGCATATGTTGACATGACAAATATGTTTTTTAATAAAGGCACAAAACCACAAGCATACAGATGGATGTTTTTATTGATGTAATGATTAAGTACAGGCAAATTTGTGAGATGTTAAGTAACGACATGTTTTTTGTTGAAGAAAAAAGTAAGAGCRGTAAATGACAAATTATTGTCAGGAATAAGACCCGAGTTCCCAGCTAAAGGTAATGAGCAGATTCCATGAAATGCAAACCAAAAGAAGAATAGGAACTGTCAGATCCAATTAACAGAGCCTCCTACTGCCTGTGTTTAATGTCAAAAAAACTGAGACATCCACAGGGAGACAGCTGTTAGACGCTCAGAGATACTGTTACTGACCTCAGTAGGAAAGGTTAACGTGAACCACGAATCTGAATATCATCAGTGCGCTTATGATAATGAAAGCCATATGACACAATCAATGCTTCAAGGAGATTTAAATTTAATGAAAGATCTGAAAGGCTCAGGACAGAGCCCTGAGGTTGACTGATGCTCACAGAGCTTACGACTGCAAAAAGCTTGATCAGCAAGTGGCATTGAAAGGGTRGTTATAGGGTAAGACCCAAATCTTGTCCCAACTCATGCAGCTTCTCGGACGACAACTGTTAAAGCAATGCCAAAGGCAGCTGCTCAGCTGAGCAAACCTGAAGAAAATCTGCAGAATGTCACTCAAGATATTTGTTTCCCCACAACAACTGGCCTAAAAATACAAATCCACCTGGTTATACACTAAACAAATGGTCAGTTTGAGACAACATATGCTAAAGGATGTGTGGAAGGAAAGACCATAAAAATAAGTGCAAGTTTTAATGAACTATAGGATATTCTAAAGGCATTGTTCCAGTCATAATGGGAGCTTCATATCAGGCTTAGAATGTGAAAAACTGGAGTCTGGTGTGAATCCAGAATGACTCACTGAAATAATAAAAACGAGAATTTTAAACATAGTTTCCTTCCCTGACAGTTCAAACTTTTAATTAGGCCCATCGCAGCATGGATAAATAATCTTTCCCCATTCTAACAATTCCCTAGCTGTTGGTCTCCTTACCTGACCAACACATACATTATGTTACTGGCAGACAATAAATATATCGACATACTAGTTCTGATTTGAACTCTGATGTAGACTCCCAAGAGGGAGACTTAAAGTATGTTTAATTATATGTAAAGATTCACATAATTTAAGTCATGCATTGTTGTATTGCATTCCTGAATATTCAAAAGGTCAATAAACTTTTTCTTCTGTTGAGGCATATTTCTATGACTGCACCATTCAGCTCTGTCACTAAGAATTTTTAAAGGCTCTGAGGTCATTTGAAAGCCAGGCTGAGCTACACAATTTAAAAAGGGGTGTATAGGGAACAGTCATTCACAGACAAGGAAATGACTAATTGGACTGGACTTTAACTTCAGTTCAGCAGTATCTCTCAGAGATACTATTTCCTGTCAATGACTTTTAAGGATGCAGAAGTGCTGTAAGAAATTTGCTTCAGAAATACAATTTCAGTCTCTCTGAGAGGATACAGACATCTCTGGAAATTTCAGAATCCCAAAATAGAAAAAAAAATCAGCACAAAGAGTCCCTGGATAAACTATTCAGTAATTAACACCCATCCTGTTTTGGAAAACATGACAGACAATTGCCAATTCTGTCTTTGACTTGCTGTATATATTTTTCACAGATAAGCTTCATAGGTAAGATTTTTGTAGCACTGTGCATCTGTAACAGACTGTGCATCTGTTTCCTTTGTTCTCTTGCTAATTAAGTTTTTTTTCCCCCAAAACGACTCAGAAAACACATATGAGAGATTTTTCTTAGATTTGTAAGGCAGTAAGGAGTCTTCCAGGAAAAGTCTTAAAAAAAAAAAAAAAAAAAGTTCACAGAGTTTTAATGTAACCTGAAATTCCTAGAATGTTTTCAGGAATATTTCAGTGGTGGCTGGATTGATAATGCTTTCTGTCTCATCATTACACTAGTTGTACACCATTATAGTACATTACAAGAAACAAGCAACTACTGGTACTGGCAAACTTCTAGCCTAGTCCCATTCGCAAAAGCCTAGTGCCCTTAGTGGTAGAGCAAGTCATCTCTAGTTGCACTTTTTTTCTCTTTAAGCTCTTGTTCTGCTCTTTTTGTGAAAATGGCAGCTCTCATTGTACTGGAAGTTATTTACCATCATGAAATATTTTGATTGAAAAAATATTAATTTTCCGCTCTTCTGTGTGTGGAAATTCTCACGGTTTATTTTCTTTTTTTCATCCAAAACCTACAAGTGAGTCCCACAGTTTAGCTTTCCTGGCTGTATGCCAGCCCAATTTTAATAGGAAAGGTGGTGTGGGCTCCCCTGCTCTCCAGGGTCCAGTGGACAGGGCGCTCTCCTGATGTGCCAAGCTGGCCAGCTGCTCCACCAAGGGACACCTGTAGTTCCAGAGCCCTCCGTTTGCTGTAGAAGTCACATAACCACTACTCTAGTTGTCCGAATCAAGGAAATTATTTCAGGCACTAAATCCCATTTTCCCAGAACACCTACCACAGAGGTAGCTCCCTAAGCAAACACAGACACTGATGCTAGGACAGCCAGGCATGAAACTCTGGCCTGTCTTTGGCACCACAGCGCTGGCAGTGGCAAACTCCRGTCTGAAAGCCTAATGTGTCCCCATACAGGGTCTAGAGCTCTTCAAGCCCCTAAATAAGCCTGGCAAATTTGTCTTCTGGGTTTTCAAGCATTGTGGCAACACCTGTCACCTCACCATGGGTCCTGTGCTGAACGCCTGCCTTACTGGATGTTTCCTCACATGCACAGGCACACGTGTGCATGTGTGTGCATGTGCTTTCATTTATTTAATCATTTATTTATATGCAAAAGWATCTTCAATATAACTACATTAGTAACTTGTTCTTTATACATTATGTATAGAGAGAAGAGCAAGGACAAGACTATGAGCAATGCTTCAAGWGGTTAGCTTGAGACCATTTCTCTGTAAGCATGCATAAAATATGTGATGGCGTGCTATAAAAACTTGGGAATTTTTATGGAGAGGGATTTGTCAGATGACCTGAATGGAGACTGAGCAAACTATGAAGAACATGTGCAGCTAGCAAAGGCAGCCAACAGACGCAGCACTTGGTGCAGCAGTTGGTGCAGAAGGGTGCATGAGGGGGACAGAAACCCTGTTCATGTGCTTAGCAATGGTGGTGATATGCYACAAGGCACAGTCCCCAGCACCCACTGGAGCAACTCCCCCTCGCACAGCAGAGGCCTTGACCCAGAGCCAGCTCCACCAGGAGGATGCAGGTCCAGGGCACTGAGGGGTGCCCGGTGCCTCCCTCTGTGGGCCAGGGCAGAGGGGCTCCTCACCTGCAGCCCATGTGCGCGAGGGAAGGGGAAGGAGCTGGGAGAGGAGGTCAGCAGGCTGCGTGGCCTCAGGGATGATGAAAAGGAGAGCAACCCGAGCTTCTCTGTGGCTACAAGAGGAGCCTGAGGGGTAGGCASGGTCTGTGCCTATCAGTTTAGGAAATGGAGACACAATGGCAAAGGCCGGAAGCTCCTGACGTTGAGCATCAGGGGAATGACTGCTTCTCTGCCTGCAGGTCTGCACCTACCGAATGGTTTCAGTGCCCTGGTAGCAGTCAAGGGGCTGGGAGCTCTCCCCAGCCCAGCACCGCAGCCACTGAGCCTGACCCCCATGGCAGCACCTGGAAGAAGCAGCTAGTGGCAGCAGTGGGAGACTCCCTCCTGTGGGGATGGAGGCCCCCATCTGCCAACCTGACCTGCTTTTGGGGGAGGTTGCTCATTGCCAGGGCCTTGGAGCAACAGCTGTAGGTGTCTGCCCCTTGGTCCCATGCTATTCTTCCGTGCTGGCACCAACAATAAGGCCAAGGGAGACCTGGAAAATGTCAGTCATGGCTACATGGCTCTCACAGCAAGGGTGAAAGGTTTGGGAGTCCACATGCACATGTTTTTCTCTTTGATTCTGTCAATGAGGGAGAAGGGCTTCAGGAAGAGTGGACGGATCCTGCAGCTCAATGCCTGGTTGTGCATCTTGTGTTGATGGGGACTGTCTGGAAGAGATAGGATCCAGCTGACCAAATAGACTAGATATAAGGAAAATGAGGGTGGTAAAACACTGGAAAAGGTTGCCCAGAGAGGTGGTAGATGCCCCATCCCTGGGAACATTCAAGGTCAGGTTGGACGGGGCTCTGAGCAACCTGATCTAGTTGAGGATGTCCCTGCCCGTGGCAGGGGGTTGGACTAGATGACCTTTAAAGCTCCCTTCCAGCCCAAACTATTCTATGATTCTAAATAGAGCAAAAGAATTTTTGCCAACAATCTGGCCAACATGGGGAGAAGACCTTTAAAGTAGGAACAATGAGGGATGGAAATGATGACCCACAGTCAAAAGAGGAAATGGTAGACCGGGTTAGTAAGCAAAAGGTGCAGGGTGATGTGCACAAGAGAGACTTCTTAATCCACAAATCAGGGCCAAGGAGGCCCAGCTCAAGCATATGCATGCACATAAGGAAGAGCCAAGAGGACAGCAAAAAATATATGAACGAGATAAATGAACAGTGAGGTGGATTAAAAACTGGCTGAATTGCCAGACCTAGATGGTTGTGACCAGCAGCACAAAGCCCAGCTGGAGGCTGGTCACAGGGGATAAGTACAATGGCCAGTACTGTTTAGTATCCTCGCTAATGGCCTGGATGCTGGGACAGAGTGCCCTCTCAACAAGTTTGCAGGTCTTTGCTGCAAAAGTGGGACAAGTGGCTGATGCTCTAGATGGGTGTGCTGCCATCCAGAGTGACCTTCACAAGCTGGAGAAACGGGCAGAGTTACTGCATGAAGTTCAGCAAAGACCAATGCAAAGTCCTGCATTTGTTATTGCTGGGGAGGAATAACACCAGGCACTTGGGGGTCAAGAAGAGGACCTGGGTGGTCTGGTGGACATCAAGCTGACCATGAGCCAGCATGGCAAAGAAGGCCAACAGCATCCTAGGCTGCTTCAGGCAAAGTGTCACCACCAGGTCAAGGGAGGTGATTTTTCATCTATACTCAGCCCTGATGAGGCATCTCTGGAGTGCTGGGTCCAGTTCTGGGCTCCTCAGTACAAAAGAGACATGGAGATACTGAAGTGAGTTCAGCAAAAGGCCACAAATGTGATTAAGAAACTGGAGCATCTTCCATAYGAGGACAGGCTGAGAGAGTTAGGACTATTCCACCKGGAGATGGGAAAGCTCAGGGGGATCTTGTCCATGTATATAAACACCTGGCGGGAGGAGTAAAGAAGAAGGAGACAGACTCTGCTTGGTGGTGCCCAGTGACAGGTCAAGAGGCAGTAGGCACAAACAGGAAATTCTGTTTAAACATAAGAAAAAACTTTCTTCCTCTGAGGGTGATCGGACACTGGCACAGTTTGCCCAGAGAGGCTGTGGAGGCTCTGTCTGTGGAGAGATTCAAAACCTGACTGGATGKTTGGATGAGATGATCTCCAGAGGTCCCTTTAAAACTCCATTACTGTGTGGGATGCTTATTTAAGTCAAAAGATGCTCATTTTTTAGAAATGTGGTCATTCAGAAATGCTTCCAATAAAGCCTTATGCCRCATGACATTAATTTTACACTTATCATACCTGTGTGTGCTGATGTATGTGTTATTTTTTATGCATGTGTGGAAGCACCCATGCATAAATCTCAGACAAAGGGAAAGACTGATACGCTCACAACTAATGCAAATGCACACACACATTTCTTTAGGCATTTTATTAGCTCATTTCTTATCCTGAACTTGTACACTGCCTAAAGCAATGGAGCTCAAGCCTTGTTTGGTGTCTCTGTGTCGAATGATAAATAAAAATATGTGCTAGCTATAATGAAGGGTCAGACAACAACAGATACCTACAAATTACCTGTGGTTTTCAGACAAAATACTCTTCTGTGATGCATTAATGCAGCAGACTTTTTTTGCTAAAATTGAGAGTGATATTAAAAGGTACATTTTTGCATTTAAATGTTTTCATGACACCATTCTTGTTCAGTCAGTGAGAGTTTCCACTTAATAATCCATACAGAAGTGAGAAAAAAAAAAAAAGCTCTCATGCAATTTTTAAAGAATACCAAGAAATCGAATCTCACTTGGCAGGGATTTTTCCACCAGCTAAGACAGTATCCATTTTKGGGGGTCTGCAATGAATGGCTTGTCTGCAGCAGGGGGCTTTTAATATTTCAGCTGAGTTCACCAGGGAGTGTGTTACTACAGTCTTTGACAATTACCAGAAGGAATGCAGGAATCGTCAAAGCATCTGTTTTCCAGCACTCGCATCTGTAAAGGCTTTCTGAAAAACACAGGTACTAGGAGCCCTGAACGCTTACTGCAGTACCAAGGATAGGGAAGCAGAGACCATGGTTTTCTTTCCTCTCTGTATCCCATTTACTATTCACTTGCAATTTCACCTCTTATAAAGTTTTCAGTTATGGTCCCTGCTCAGCTCCTTTTATGTTCTTCTCCTATGTGGCAAGTGCTATTTTATTTCTTGTTTCTCCCCTTCTTCCTATTGTATCAACCTGCTTTCAAAGCTAGGAACCTTCTAAACTTCTGATTTTTATCTGGATCCTCTCCAGCTCTGATGCAACATCTGTAGCTTTTTGACCATGATTTTGAAATCCCACTATGACCCCTCTCGTCCTGCTGTGGAAGGGATGATCCAGAAACAAATTTGAAAGCTGATGCCTGCCCAGCTCTATGCCCACGGTCTCTGCATGACGATGAGAGAGTGGTTGTATGTGGGAAGCTCCAACATAGGGAGCACCATGGTAAAAGAAGTGCTATGAAACCATTTGGGGAAGAAAAAATGAARACTTCAAAACTTCATGGAAATGGGACTCGTATGAGATTATGGGAAAAAAGACAGCAGAAAGATGAAGAAAAAAATGTCTGTGGAGAGCAAAGGTGCTTGTGGGGACACATTTTGACGAGGAAGAGAGATGTGAGTAGAGTGGGAACTAACAAAAAGAGTTATTCCCATCTGCCTTTCATCTGGTACTGAAAAAAGGTCCATGAGATACTCTTAGGCATGTTGTCAGATGAAAAGTAACTCAGAATTAGACAGGAAAATGATGACAGATTTACAACATAGTTATTAGAAATCCCAACCAAAGCTGCGAGAGCCATGGGGTAACAATGAAGGGCAGCCATTGCTGACAGTAGCTAGATTTAGATTTGATACCCTGGAGAGAGAAATGCCTCTTGGTCCTGAACACAAGGCAGATTTTTTTACATCCTTGTGCCCTGTGGCATGTCTCACTGGAAGAATGCACAGCTGTTTCACAATCATTTCAATCAAGGTCTTGAGCTTGCTGAGAATGTCCTTTCAAAATAGCAAAAAGGTGTAAAAGATCAAGGAAATCTTAACAAAGCTTTGGAGCTAAATGGGTAGTTTTAATTCCTCATGATGTCAATAATTTGCTCTGTAATTACAGCTGATACAGTAATAAAGATAAATGATAGTCAGCTAAAATTATCTAGAAGGATAATTGTCTCCTTAAATCATACAAAGACAACTGTTTGCATATGGCAAAATCCTGGCATGTTCTTTAGCAGTCGTGTCATTTCTGCTGATTTCCCAACAATGTACCAGCCTAATTTGGTTTTGKTTTTTTTAAGGTGCAAGTACAAAAACGATTGACCCAGACTCTGGTCATTCATGTTGAGGCTGGATTTGTTTTATGCTGCTTTCTGCAGGRCACCCAGGGAAGCTGAGCAGAGACCAGCCCTTTTCTGTTTCAGGGCTAATACTCCCGGTCCAAGCTGCCCACATGAACAGGCATAGGGTTTACCCTGCCAGAAAGGCTTTCCTCCCTCCCAGCAGTTCCCGTCTCGCAGTCAGCTTTGCGTGGCCCTGGGAAACACGGATTCCCAGCCCAACTCTTCAGACTCTGTCCAGCTCTTTAACATCACGCACCAGCTGCAATACACCAAGCAGGGCCACAGAGGTCTTGCCACTCTTGGTTTTGCCTTGCTATATAACCCACCWCAAAATGGGGAGATCTCAGTTCCTTGGGGCTGCTTTCTTTCCTTTTGCTGGGAACACCGATGCCTTTCTATGCACCTTCAGTGGCTGGCTGCTTAGTTAAGGGGCTAGCTAAATATTTTTTCCCTTCAGAAAAGCTGATTTTTGGCAAACCATGTAGAAGATGAAGAATCGTGGACTGTAGGAAGCTCTACGCATGACACATATGTGTAAAGGCTGTCTTTGTGTGTGTGAATGTGTCTGTCTATCTAGCTATCGTTATCTGCCTGTATCTATTATCTCTGTTTTAATTTCTGCTTAAGTATAGTGTGATCAGCAATCAGTAAAGGCCAGTTACAGTTGACATTCAAAGACTGAATGTCTTTGAATTAAACCTGACACCAGCCTGTTGCRAAGAACTCTCATCTTACTTTGCAGAAGAAATAAACTAAATGCGACAGGAACTCACAGGGGCAGAAAACTTTCAGTTGGTCTGGTAGGTATTAACCACCTCCGTACCCCAGCATAATGAAACTCCATCAAACACAATGTAACTCTAGAAATCCATAGGATTATGTGAGCTGCCTCCTACAAAGCAGAYTTGTACTCTCCCTGACTGGTGAAAGCCAGTGGAAAAACTACTGTCTGCTGCTAATGGAAACAATCAACACCTTCTTCAAAGAAGCTAGCTTGTCAAGCTCCCTGAAAACAGCCATAGTTTCAAACAGAATAAGGAAGTTAGAAAAGCCACTCTTTTCCCTATCTCCAGCCTGGGAAAATTGCTGAGAAGCAGAGAATGAAAAGCATGTGACATCCGCCATCATGGTTCGTAACTGGGCTGAACTGGTCCTCAAGGTACTATAATATCACTTAGGACAATGAATACCGATCACATCCTAAAGACCGTATTGTTTGGCTCTCTGCAGCTCCAGAACTGCAGAGCATGAGTTACAGAGTCACCACACCAGCAGTAATTGGCATTACTGTGGTTTTAATTATTCCTCCTTAACAAAAGTCAATGACTCATGGTMGGCAACAGTCTTTCTAGCCCAAATGTTCTTTTTTTCATCTTTTCAAAATATAAAGATAATGCTTGGGATTGTGATCGGATGTTATGTCATGTCAGGCCCACAGAAGGCTGCCGATGCTCAGCAACATCATAAGGTTGCTTTTCTCTCTAGGAGGAATCAGCATCCGGAGGAAAAGCTGCTAACTATCCACGACAGACTTAAATAATTAATGCTACCTGCAAGAAAAGAATGAACTAGCAGAAATACCATACTCCCATTTCCATGTTTTTCTCTATTTACAAGACTGAATAGAAGTGGATGCATTTGACACTTGTCTGGACAATTGATGCTAACGTTGAAAAATGCCTTATTTTAATCACCAGCAGTGAAATTAATCTTATCTAGTTTAAGCTGACTCAAAATAAAGTTGTGAGTTTAGCTAACCATCTAGACTCCTTCTGTATTCTGTGGAGACTTACAGGCATCTATGAAAGGTGATTCATCCCACCCTGGGTATTCACTAGAGGGTAGGATAATCACTCTTTAGAGGTGTCTGTCCTTCTCCCTTGGCTATAGAAGGAAGCTAAGTGCTAGTTTAGGCTAAATGATTAGCACTTAATTGGTAGGCAAGATTAATCCCAGCTCATTTTAAAACTTCCCTGGCTACAACATGCTTAATGTCTCCCCATGAATTCTGTAACATACTTTACTATTGCCTAGAGGTGGAAATGAGGCACGTTTCAAGCTCTGGAACACAGAGGCAGACTTCTACCTTGTGCTAAGCTGCTGGAGCCACATTAACTCTTTATCTCAACTTTCTCCTGGGTTCCAGTTTGTGGCCATGGCTGGTTTGAAACCTGGATTTTACTTTTAATTGGTAACAATGGCCCGGGTCTTACAGAAATGCGAAGATATCCTAGGCGAAGGCCCTAAGAGACATGATACTTTTTTTTGCTGGGGTTCTGTTACTTAGGGGCTTCACGTTGAGAAGGGTGGTGATTTTCCTGCTTTTTTCAGGGCATAAGACTGAACCACAGACATTTAAGGCCACAACCTAGTTTGAAGGATAAGGATTATTATGCTAGATTGGGACAGGATTTTTAAAATTATGAACAAGTTAGGTGCCTAATCAAGAATGTCATATGAGAATGGGTGCATATCACTCTACCTGTGTGGTAGAGTGGCCTGTAGCCTTTTCTTCCTCCCACTCTTCCTTTTCATTTTCAGCTCATGCAAAATTCTCAGTGTGTTTTAATAACATTTCTTGCCTCCCAAAKTCTGCTTTCAGTGAGGTTCCACTTTGATCATAATAATCAAATGAATTTTTCAATAGTGGTACATTAAACTGCTATTGTATAGTACTGAGTTTGGATCACAATTCTTCCTAATTTTTTGTGTAAATCTGGTGCTTTCTACCATCGTTGTGCCACACTGAGAGAAGTGAATCACTGACCCTTCCTATGGGAGAGTCATATAACACAGCTCCAGGTTTCTGTTACTGAGTTTTATAACAGTAGTAACGTAAGAATTTATTGCTGACCTGATACGCAGGAACAAAATCTTGCCACTTAATAAAGCTGTTAAACACTCTGGATTTTTCCCACGTAAGAGATCAAACTTACAACATTACCTGAATTTCCCTGGCACTACTAGTCAGTATTTAATGCCGTTGTACAGAATCATATGGTTTGTCCACAGATTTTATAATCCTGGAAGACAGTGTGTCTGGAAAGTCTTTTTATTGCAATTCAATACATCCTAGATATTACCATCAAAGATTAAACATCACTCTATCAACAGYGCTTGTTAGGGAAAAACACCTGGTGTATATACAGCAAAGGTTATTATATTTCCCTTTCACAGTAGAGGTTTTTAAGTCTTAACAATGGACTAGCTTCTTATAGGTGAGATTAAAGCTGGGAATATGACAAGCAGAGAGAGGTGCTCCCCTGTTTATTGAATTATCTGATGATTTAAACAGCAGGGGAAAAAGATGATTTTCCCAAAAAAGCTTCTTTCTTTTTTTTTTTTTTTTTTTGATTTTCCCAAAAAAGCTTCTTTCTTTTTTTTTTTTTCCAAGCAATCATATGTATAATGCCAAGTTCTAAAAAACATTATTCTTCTAAGAAATTTTCCACTGCCATTTTTTCAGGTATAACTATTTCACAAAAAGGGATTTTTGATGTGTTTAAATCTTGAATTGTGTATTTTCATGTGCAGCTGAAACTGGATTAATTAAAAGTGGAACTAGGGTAAGATTTATTTTTTAAACCATTAACCACTGGAACAATTTCAGTATAAAAACTCTCCATCTATTGAAATCTTTAAAGCCACCCTGAGTGCACCTTTAGGAGACACGCTTACACTGGAAGATACGGGYGTAAATCACTGAATGAAACTGAGTTTTAATGCCAAGGGCGATACAAGCCCGGGGCCGGCTCTGCGAGGCGCCGTCGTGGGCCTGGCTCAGCGCTGCTCCTGCAGAGGTGCTGCTGGGGGCCATGAGCCCTCTCCTAAGCTAMAGCCACGTGAGCAAAGAAAAGCGAAAACAAAGACGGGAGTGAGTCTGTAATGGTCAGTCCAGGACTTCAGAGGGCAATATTGATGTGAAGGCTGTAAAACCGGGTGGTGGTGGTAAGCAGAGAGGCAGATGATGGCAACTCAGCAAGACAAAGGTTCATCCACGCGATGGGGGATGTCACTTCCCTGCCTGACTGATGGCTGCAGGGCCAGCAGAGCCTCACCAGTCAGTGCTGRGCGCAGTAGTACTTGTTAGCCAATAAATACATGCTGTGTACTCACAAACTGCGCACAGTCCTTCCTCAAGTCTTTGCACAGGCTGAAAGACGCCCAGTTGGTAGGCCCCCCGTCACAGCTATGCCAATATGCTCCGAGGGAGCCGGATCCATAGCCAGAATCCCGTGGCACGGACTGCCTGCCCCTGGCTAGCAGCTCCCTGCCCGTCCCCTGCGCCAGCCCGCAGGTGCCCTGGCACACTCGCACGCGGTGCCTGGTGTCCTCCGAAGGGCACGCTCCTGCTCCCTCTCGTTGCCACGCTCACAGCGGGCTTGTGTGCGAGGGGTGAGCCCCCAGCCCAGGGGCTGGCCTCCAAGGCCCCCCTCCACAGAAAACAGAGAAGCAGCCAGTCTTCCTCTCTGGGCTTAAAACTAGCAATCCATCTGTCTAGATACCTATCTGCATGAAACTTCCATTTATTTAGGCAAAATATTAAAGGTAGGTAATGTATAGTGTGAATATATACASATTTATTCATTGAATCTATGCCCTGATTTACAAGTAGACCAGRATAAAAATGTTCCTTAAATGACTTACGACCCTCATCAAGGTCCTGCAAGCACCTTCTCCTCCTACTAGATATAACTCATCCTACTCTGATTCTTCCCCTGGAAGCTGAAGTTCAGGCTTGCTACCAAGCGCTTCACAGGGYTTGAAGTGCTAACCTGGCAGCATCTGGCCTGGAGACACTGAAAAAAAGAAGAGGAGCCTTCTGTAATGTAAACAGCTTCACCATGAAAACGATGCGATTCTTAGTAACTAACTGGAACACATTTAAGATTGCTTGTCATGTTATAGCTGTTCATTGATCAGGAATCAGAGCATTCACATGCCTTTTCAGTTTTTAACATTAAATTAAAATTGGTCTTGATTCAAACATTGAATCAYTTTTGAACTTTTTGAATGCATTTTTTTCTTTAACTTTTTCTACTCTTATTTTTTTTAAAGTACAAAAAAGACATCTCCAAAACAGATGGGAAGTTGGATTAAATTCACTGATAYAACTCTGGAAAAAATGTGAAGCTACAAATCTGTGGCTTTTTTGAAAGTATCATATTTGGAAAAAAGTTGTTAAGTCTTGTTGCCAGGATACTTAAAAAAATGTTTTTGTTTCAAATCCATTTTATGAAGACTTAGCTTGTATTTCATTTATGTCAATGGATGAGGTGTTAATTGGTCGAAGCATGGATGCACATACAGATAGAGAAGACCCACACTCTGGGAATGCCATCTGTAAGCCTGCCTCAGCTGGAAAGTATATGGCTCTGCTAACATGGCAGTTATGTTGCAACAAAGCAATTAACTTCTTCCACTTTACCTCCTAATATTATATGTTAACTTGGGAAAGTCCAATTTTAACACAGCTCTACAGCTTCCAGACCACAACTGGCTTGTATACGGCCAGCTTAAAAACCGGGCATTTGCCAAAGTGGACATACCTAAAAGAGAACAGAATTATGTGTGTAATGGGTCCTTGCCACACAGATGGTCTCCCTGCTAATGCTGAAGATAACATGCTGCCATCATTAATTTTGATCCCTACACGTGTATGGCACGTGGGGGACAAGCCCCGAACTGTGAGAGCCGTCAGAGCGCACGCAGATCCGCAGGAGCCCTGGGCTGGGGCTGACACCCTGGCAGTGGTACTGCTGGAGATCCAAGGGGGCTGCTGCAGAAGTTGAGTCTCCCCTGGGGTTTCTCCAGGCTGTAAGCAGATGGGATGCCCAGACAGGCAGGGATCTGGCAGCTGCATCCTGAGCACATATATGGCCTCCATTAGGGGTGCAGAAAGGACACCTTGCTTTTCTCAGGCAGACCKCCTGGTCCCCCAGCGAACACAAATCCATCTACCCCTCTGCAACATGGGCGGAGGAGAGCAGCACGGAGGCAGCACCAAACCTCTGTGCACCTCCAGCCATTGCAGTAAGTGTCCTTCTGGAAGCAGAGAGATCTGGCCTTAAATGAATAAATCACACTACATAGAYGGAGGAACTCGTGTCTTCTGCTGTATACTCCTTCAAGTATGATAAAGGGCGCCTGTTAGCTTCTTCTGTGCAAGTAAAAATAACTTCAGCTGGCTCTTTCTTTTTCCTTATGCATATTCTTTTCTGATTCTAAGATTCCCCATTTGCATCACAGTGCTATCCCGATTCCCAATGGTATGAGATTTTTTTTCATATGTTCTCTTTTCTTCCTAGATTAGGCTAGTGATTTATTGTATCCACTAAGGACTTTTCTAAACTCAGACCAGTATGTGAATCCCCTTTATTTGCTTCCTGACTTTTTTCAAAACTTGAGAGAACACCAGTAATTCAAATGCAAGTAGCAGTGCTGGGAATGCTTTCTGACTCACTGTAATTACCGGCGCAAAGGCAGTTAAATAGAGCTACTGATAAATCTGCTATGAGGAGGATATAGCAAAGGGAAAAGATTCTCCTCCTCCTTCCCATTATACATAAAAATAGCTGCATTCTAAAAGGGCAGGAAATAAAAAAAAAAAAAAGGGTTTTTTTCCTCTTAGCCTGAGCCTTAAGATGATATGCCCAAGAGGACCTATCAAAAACAGGGGATCAAAGTTCAGCAGTAACATAAAACTGAATGAGCAGAGATTCCATTAGAGATTAAAATGACAAAATTAAGGTCAATTAATTTAAGTCAACCAAGGAATGACCCAGTTGTTAACTATGGGCCATTTTATTTGTCTAGAGTAGCTTCCCTGCTGCTCTGGAGAAGCCATGTCTCCTATAGATGGTGTGGCACATCTGCCAGGCCCCGTAGATATCTCCCATGCCCTGGGGTTTCTCAAATGGCACTAGATGCCTATGCTTAGGCACYAGTCACTTATATGTTGGCATTTAGGTGTCTTAGTTTTGAACCAAACATCTCATAGAACATCTGTTTCTTCTTTCATCTGCTCTGAAATTCTTATTTTTTGTTTGTTTGTTTTATACTGCATATAAAGCTGAAGGAAGCATTTAGTAGTTTTTGGGAAAAGAATCACATAATTTTTAAAAAAAAAACAGTCATCATTGTCAGCTCTTTATGTGCCTGTTGTTCATGTAAAATAAATTGGTAAACACCTAGAAAATAGCTTCAAAATGAGTAGAAGTTAACATGCATTTGTCAAGAACAAATATAGCTGACAAACCTTATTTCCTTCTGGTAACCAGATCTGGGAAGAGACAAGAGGCAGTACTTGTCACGTAGTTAGTAGTCAGTGATGCTTCTGGCAGTCTCCTGTGACAATCTTAGAAACAAACAAGGGAAATGTTATCAGACTGAAACTACCACAAGTCGGTATAAGAGTTGTTAGAAAAATTCTGCTCAGAGAGTAGCTATCATTAAGTTCATCATGACAATAGTGGTACTGATGGGTATTCCTCAGAGGAAGGGAGGGTCTGTCTTAGGCTGAACACTCCTTGGTTAGCTCCCAGACACCCCAAAGAGGTGGAACAGAGCATGTATTTATTACATTTGCAGCTGTCACAAAGCCAGACTGTAAATTCATTGCAGCACAGGACTGAAAACAAACATGATCCTGACAAGGTGGGATTAAAAACAGACATGCCCCTGACAAGGTGAAGACAGACTGGAGGTAGCTCTCCTGAAGAGTCTACAGGGATTGCAGTGACTGACGGGTATGCTAGTCAACATTGCCATGGTGTCATGAGAAAGGCAAGCACTATAGTGGGGTTTGAAGACTTGAAAGATGATTGTTTTTATCCTCCTGCTCCGAACAGCTGCTAAAGTCTTGCACTGAATTTTGTATCCAGTTTTGGGCACTGCCTTTGTAGTAAAAGCAGTGTAGATCAATTGAAAAGAATCCACAAGGAAGCAATACAAATGATGACAAATCTTGAAAAACATGATTTATGGGGAAAGAATGAAACAACTAAGGACTTTAAACCTAAAACAAGAAAAAAAAACCCCATAGGGTATATGGTATCAGTCTTCAAGTACAGCAAGCGAAATGTTGCCTAAAACTGCTGTATTTGGATGTTTATGGCTCTTGGTGTCAGAATTAGCTTCAGTTAAGCTCATTCACTAGGCCCATGTGTGCTCCAGTTAAACCTCTTTTCTGGTGTTGATGTGCCACAACACCATAATGGGATTCAACACATACTCTGAGAAGGGCATGGATGCTATATTCAGCATTCCCAGCACTTGGGCCTGGCCTAGCCCTGCTTGGGAGAGCTGATGGGATACCAGCACAGCACTGCGATAGTTGCAGGCACATTGAATTCACCGAGACTTTCCCTTGACTAAAGTGATTATAAAGCATGCTAATTCAAGGAACGACTAACTACATATCATGTCTTGCCTCTGCCAGGAGAAAAGTATAGAGTTTATAAATCTTGTATTGTAGTTGGCTCATGTACTTTATATTCTTTTCATTTTTTGGTAAGAAAAGGTGACTAAATAGGTGTGATTCTTCTAGCGTGAGCTTGATGAGCAGTTCTGAGCAAGTTTAGATAGGGTGTCTCTGAGGCAAGGCTGTGGGAATGTGATGGAAAGCTGTCTTTCAGCCAAAAGTGAAATTAAACATTTTTTTTATACTGCTGGCTGGAATTTGTGACTCAGACATAATCCCAAAACTATGTTGATTCAGAGAGAAAAAAATCCTCTGAACTTTGTTTTACTCATCTTGACCACAGGTCATTAATCCCAGTAAAACCCCTCTTTGTTCTCTCCCTTACCTGTGCACCTCTCCAAATTTAGCTTTGCTGTTATTAATTACCTTTGACTTCAATAGCTCTACACTACAAAATAATTTTGCTCCAGAACTGTTTCCATTACTATGCTATTGCATGGAGAAGAAAGCGTGTGTGAGCAGAGAAGAGTGGCTTGGTTTCAGGGAGTCACCTTGATTTAATGTGAGGGTGTGAGGCTGGGAGTCCTTCCCTTCCCCTTGCCATGAAGGCTGCTATCCTTGGTCATAAAAAGTCAAGCAAATCCACCCATGTGTTGACCTGATGTTTTTCCTCACTACAGCTTTCACAGTTTTCCTCAAGGCTACCACTGGGATAAATTTCTGGAAAGTTGCCTCCAGCTGCATATGCCCTGTGATTTGCCTTCAATGGGAATTCCTTAGCGAGGCAGTGATTCATGAACAAATTACTAGTCTGTTGACCATTACCTTAAATTGAGATTAGATGAGGTTTAACTACCACTCTTACTTTTGTTAAGATCGATTCTACCCAAGCTATGAAAGTCACAGGTTTACTTTAGCAGAAATTAAGAGGTAGAGTTAACATTCTTTATTACAAAAATCAAGACACATTCATACAATCCAAAACTTGCTAATAAATCATTATTCTTTTCATATCCACAATTTCCTTAGCCTGGTAAAAGAAAATCACCGACAGATGGCCAAAGCACCATCTTTTATAACCCAAATCATCTACATTACACATTCATTTATATATATCCCATAATACATCCGCAGTATCTTATTCCAAAAACTAAACATCAGTTCATTTACATTTACATAAATTCCATATCTTAACACCATTCAGAGCACAATAACCTTACACGGATTTTGTCAAAGTCCTTTTGGATTACAGTGACTGTAGTTACATTTCATTAATATCCTTGATAGTGAGACCTCACCAATGCCTTGGCAAAAATTCCTCGTCATCCAGCATCAAACGTCCTCACCACCCTTCAGACACATTCCGTTCCAGCAATTCGGCACAAAACCATCCATCATTGCTTTTAACCACTTAATCAGTGCCTGCTTCTGTGTAAAAGACAAATCAACCCTACTTCTGCCACGTCAACCCACCAAGACCCCAAACCTAGAGACCTCATAGGAACACAGTACCTRCCTAGTTACCTCATTTACCAAAAAACCTTAGTAGGGTCAACTAGAGCTGGAAAAAAGTGGCACCGTGTTCCCTCCATGCTATCGGAAGGGCCCAGGGTTTATAAGGAGATGATAGGATTAATTCCACGCTTGTATGGATTGGGAAATACCTAAGGATGTAAGGCCCGGCTTGCACATGAATCAGGATCGTAGGCTGACTGAGTTTTAGGCAGCAGAAATGAAGGAACAGTTTGTTCAAATAGTGAAAATTAACAAAAGTAATGAAGCAAGTTGCCACAACCAGTGAAAATAGGTTACAGTTTAAAAGCTGTCTCCATTTCAATAATCATTGGTGTTACAAATCACAAAGGTAAGGAGAAAGACTGTCATTTTACAGAAGTTTTTCATGCTGTGTTGTTTCCTGCTGTTGGATATTTCAGATTTCTTTTTCTTTTTAATGAGTAGAAAAGGAAAAGAAAATGTTCCCAGTTCCTTCTTTCTTGACCTGTAATTTCAGTTCTTTTATTTTCTGCTGCTGCTTCTGACTCTAAGACCCCTGCAGAAAGTGCAGTTTCACAAGCTATTCCCATATAGAATAGCTCTGCAAATAGAAATCCTCAGACTGGTCCCTCCAAAGTACACCAGACTATCTCAGTGCTGTCCATATTCCACTTTTCACTGTGACTTGAACCCCATTAAATCCCTCTTTGCCAAGCCTTTTCCAAAATATTTGCCTAGTTTGGGTGATTTTCTGTCAGTTTTCCTTAGTTATTCTTTCTGGAGTGCTAATCCTTTTCCCATCAGAAAGTGCTTCCTGCAGAAACTCTCACCTTTTATTTGAGCAATTCTTTTTCTATCAGACTGAAGAGCATCAACAATCTTCACTATAACATTTCTCTAGCCTGAGTAATTTCCTTCCTTTTTACGAAGAAAAAGCAGTTAACAATACTTTGCATGTGAAGGGTTTTTTCAACTGTGCACTCTATTAACCTGAAAGATGAATCATACCTCACCACAGCATCATTAGATAAATACGCTGTTTAGAAATAGATAAAAAGAAACCTCTGAAAGTAACCTATACAGTGTAGAGAGGTGAGTCTAAGATAAAACCCTGGAAAAAGGGATATTTACATCCATCCACAGAATATTTTTCTCTCCCCATTAAGATTTTCTGGATTGTAGCCAACCAAAACAATCTGCCATGAATATCAAAAGGACTCTTAGTTATCATTCAGAGAACCAGCCCTATTTCCTTTGCAGAAGATGCAAATAAATTACATAGTAAAATAAGTACTCCTGACCTCAACATCCAACTTAAATGTTAAAGAGCCAGCACGTCTCAGCTATTTCTTATACATTCCTTTTAACTTATAATTGTTGTCTACTTTTCCATTAGAAAAGAATTATGCTGAGGCGCTCTTGATTCCATAAAAAAAAAACGTTTGGCACAGGCACTGTGAATTTAACACTTTTACCCGGTCTATCATACTGATATATGCTTACTATTGTGAGGAATGAATGATGCAGCCATGTCAACTGGTATCTAGCTATTCTAGCTTTAATACAATCTTATAGTTACATGTTGAATTCACAAAACTCCAGAGGAGATCTGATTGTGACATCTATTAACACAAACTTTAAGAATAATGCTAGAACAAAGCTAACTATTAATACATAGCATTTTGCAGCATTGGATAAGCAACCCAGTTTGGAGTCTAAAACATTTGTGCACGCGATCAATGCAATAGAATGCATACAAGCACATACAATCTCCAAGGCGGTTTGTTCTGTGGTCAAATAGATGCATTTTCATTCGTTGACTTTGCCTGGATGGCCATGTTACTGAAGCATTATTATAAATAACTTGCTTTGAAAAAACAAGGGCTCAGTGGCTAGAACAGTCTTTGGTTAGGGGATATGTCTACATTTAATATGACTTTGACTTACAGTATTTCACCTCGTTCATATTTAAGAGGCGAAATCTGGGCTTCACTGAGGCCAATGAAAAAYTGCCTGCTTACTTCAGCACAGCAAGGGTTTTAAGTCAGAAGCTGTCTATAAATTTCTGTATTATATCCAAAGAAATGGATTTACTCTATAATCACCACTATAAAAATGTTGATATCCCATTTGCTATGTGTATAGGGCGATAGTCACCTGATCTGGCTTTAGCTATCTAAAAGGCAGGTATCAAGTACACACTAGCTGCCTGTGACTCCTCATATGACCAATGGTAAAAGATCAGTCGTGGAGTGGGATTCTTCCTGTTCCGAGTTAGGTTGCTAGAATACCTGGGATAAATATTTGGAGATGTCATTTGCTTCCCATTCATTATAGAAGATGCCTAGATAATATGCTTAGGCCCAGTCAACTAATATTCAGTCATTTAGATTGAAGTGTGATTAATCTCACCCACAAAGCTTTGTCTCAGAAACAGCAAGGTTCCTTTTTTCCTCTTGCTGTCCTATGAAGTAACCTTCTTCATTTCTATAGACCYAACTGTCCATAAACAGGTTGACTGCATTTATTCTTGTACCAATACTGACTTTCACTTAAAACTGTTATTCTCCTTTCCTGGTGCTACCCCTAATCACATATTTACTGACACAACCACCTTATCTCCATTCAGCCATCAATTGTAGACTAAATAAACCACATATACACCTCCCCTTCTAACCTAGGCTCTCCCTTGGCTTTTCCTTCTGATGATCCTTTCTCTGATCCTGTGTTACTGCATATCACCTTTCTTGACTATGGCAGACCAGAATTTTGCAGTCTTCCAGATGAACTTCTACGAGACTCATTGCACTGCGGTAGCAACCTTTTCTGGTTTCATCTTAGGTGCATTCCCAGTTATTTTATTTCTGGCTTCAACTTCTATTTCTATCTTTCATTATCAGAGTTCCAGTCATGATAAATCTTCCACTTTGTTTCTGTTACTATTATAATAACTGATTAAAAATATGTCAGATATGTCAGTTGAAACAAATAACAATTTTGCACACACAGGTTTGGTTGCCTCTTTTTGCATTGTCTTCATTTTGACAATGAAGACCAGTGGTATGAGCCTTCATACAGTGGAATTTGACAATTTTTTCTTCCCATTTGTCAAACTTTTAGGAGAGTGGGAAGAAAAACACGGGACAGTGATTTTCCACTCTTCAAAATTAACTGCGAGGCCTGCCTGCCCACAAGCACTACCAAACCTGAGGCATAAGGAGGCAGCTTTCCATGCCTCCATAGAAACAAGGAAAAATGTATCCCTGCCTTCTTATGCAGACGTTCCTATGAGGATGAATGCCACTTAAAACTTTCTCTTTGAGCCTTTTGGACACGCCTTTAGAAGATGTGTCATCTTCACCCCCTGTCCTGCAGCAGATTTCTCTTCCATTTCCTGACTATAGCAGAAGATGGGGAAGCTACTGGAGAAATGTCTGAACCTTGCTAGTGGAGCTAATTTAACCTCTCTTTCTGCGGGGTTAGGTTCCCTAGCCAGGGGAGCCTGCTTAAAGCTTCATAGCATAATTCTGTTGCCACACAAGATGTGGAGACAAGGGCCAGCCTGTGGCCTCACTGTTCCTGCCATGAGAAAGGTCAGGGAAGGATTAGAGCTGAAGGCCTTTGGGAGCTGGCTTGTCTCTCCTTCTACTTTTGGGGAAGCAGGAAAAATTGGGCCAGTGGGAGCACTTTTAGGGAAAGTTGTACCCACGTACACCAACTCACCTCTCAGCATGATTTGCAGAGCTTTTTAATTCCACAGACAGGTAAAAGGTTGTCAGGACCTAGGGCTACAGCACTTCTGTGTGCATGAGAACCAGCACAAGTGCAGGTGCTTTATACCAAATCCATAAAAATATTTTCCTGTCCCTGTACCAAATAGCAGCTTTGTAGCTGGACAGAATAACATCTATTCCCACATCTACATAAAATTGGTCACTTTTTTTTTAATGCTACATGTTTCTTCTTGCACAGCTAAAAATACATGAAAGCATTCATAACTTGCCGGTAATTCAGCCTTGAAACTGGCTAATGGTTAATGGTGAGACCTCTGTACTTGTTCCTATTAAATTTATTCATCCTGAGATCCAAGTAACACTAATATGGAGCACTGACTTCATAAGAACAGAAAGACAAAGGATTCCTGTTTCATCTTCTCCATGGAGGGACGCAGGAAGGYAGCATCAGGATTCTAATATGAAAGGATGGTTTGGATACAGTTGTTTGAATTATTGATTGTGAATAAATAGCTTTTTTTTCTGTTGTTCTTTTTGTCATTCAAAGATTTATCCTAATTTCCTCAATCGCATTTGTAAGAATTTACAGCATATCTCCGGGCACTTTCTTAATAATACCTCCTGTTTGTCTAAATATATGCAATGTAGGAATGCTATGACCCAACCGTTAGAAGAAAAACAATATCAACTATTAATTTTACAGAAAAGAGTCTTGGTTTTCAATTCTTTCAGCCCCTGTGCTACTTTGTACTGACCATTATTTATGCACATGCCAAGGTTGAATTCAGTTGTATTTCTCTCTCTTCACCTACATGAATAATTTCAATTAGGATTGATGGAAACTATGTTTATGAGCAGTATTATGCTGTTCTGAACTCAGTCTGCACCTGTATTTATTCTCTAGGTCCTATGTTGTTCCTCACCTCTACCCTCTGCTATAAGCTACTGACATGATATCAGCAATGTTTGCTTTCAAAGTAGTTTAACAAAAACCTAACAGTTAAAAAAACCCCCAAATATTTTCAACTCCAACTTCAACAGATGTTCAATGAGCATGTGGATGTAAGCTGATGGACAAATTGAGAGAGAGGTCACAGTCATGTGAAGAAATTCAAAGGATATGTTACCGAATGTATTAAGGAACAAATCTCTATTTGCTAATTTCTAATTCTGGGTTGGGTCTACCACTGGTTGTAATCACTAGTCGTGATTCAGCAGAGAAGCCTTCCACCTCTTCCCAGACCCACAAATCTGGATGCAATCCTCAGTTTGACCATCACTACTATTCACACAGACAAGATGACAGAAATACAGATCAAATTGCCCCCTGCCAGTGGGAAACGTTCTCACTGTGCTAGCACCACCTTCACACCTGCCAKAGGGAGGACTCTTTCCCCATTCCATAAGGAATTAGACCCTATGCTTCCCAAAAGAGACACCTACCTCTAGGCTGGGAACTACTGCTAGAGAGGACACACAATGTTTAAAAATGAAAAAAAAAAAAAACAAACCAACAAACGAGCTGACATTAATGAGGTTGAATATATGTATTGCTATTAAAGGGAACTTGTTCCAGGGTTATCCTCAAATAATCTACTATTCCTCTGCTTGTGCTCCTTAAGCAAGTCTCATAACACCGTTTCAACTAGAGAGCAACACTATTAAGCCCAGAATAACGAAACCAAATAACTCAGTAATTGTAGAAGAGTGACAGGCTCATCTGCATTCCTTCTTTAACTTCTGCTTCAAAAATATTCTCGATTTTCAAGCTGCCATATTGCATTAGTATTTTGAATTATCATTTCATTTTCTGTGAGCCTCCTGAAGAAGGTAATTTTCAAGGAAACAAAAAATAAATCCAACTTTTTAAAACACACACCTCTTGCTACTCTGATATTTAAAATCTGAAAATGAGACTGAAAGCAGAAAAGAAAGGTGAAGAAATGGAAAGATAATAGAAAAATATTTTCAAGTGGAATAGTTTGTTTTCCACATACAATAAAAATGAGGGAGAAATAAAAAATTGCTAATGAAAACTTCCCCATCTTCTTGTGTGGCAGTTGGCTCTCATTTTTTAAATGTTTCAGTGATCTAAACAGCTATAGCTTTTTTCCCTGTTCAAGGACTAATGTTATGCGAAGCACAAAGCCTCCATTTGCTGTCTTTCAAAGGCTTGATTATAAGCTATTCTATGAATTCATGGATTTTGAGGAATACTCCTAATTACTAAGTGTCTGTGTGTATTAAAAAGAAATGAGGTGATATTCCTTGAGAGGAAACATCTCCATACATTCAAATAATTATATAAATTAGGACAAACAGTTAGAGGAAGTAGACTTCTAAGCTTCTTTAGTTAATATCCATTTTTAAATGGACGTCCAAGAACAATAGTCTTATGTTGCAGCATTATATCATAACTTATGTATCTGCCGTTCTCACGATTTTTATAAAAGTAACACAGCACCTGCTAAGAGAATTGTTCCCACCCTGCTTGGAGGAAACAGCAAAGCATTGCCCGAACAATCCACTTAAGAAGAATGTTATTGAACCATACATTTTAAAAGAACCATACATTTTAAACCACACCTGTGCTAGCCTTGGGAAACAGCTCATGAGAAACTGCAGTTTTGCTAGCAGCTAATGTGCTTTCTCCAAAGACATGATTTAATAGGAATGYTGAGCTGTTTGCACAGGGACTCCAGCTTCACTTGGGTTTGACCCTTTGGAAACTGAAGATTCATGGGCTTGTACCTACCTCTGTGTAAATCAGGACTATCTTCTTTGAAGTCAACAGATGTAAAAATCCGGGTGAATAAAGGAGAATCAAGGCCCGGGGCTGTCATCCCTGCCCTGCTGCTTTTATTCAGGTTAGGATTTCAAACATATAATTGCAATATTTTTTTCCTGTCATTTGGGAATGTGGATTGGGGCTGAGCGGTAACAAAAGGAAGAATAGGTGCAGACTTGYTTTGCAGAGCTGCAGCATGGCGCCAGGACAGGTAGCGGTGGCATGTTTCCAGCTGTCCTGTCACTCGGGATGATCCCTCTCAGCACTGCTCCAGAACTCCCTCTTTTGCCACCTCCATCCCTCTCCCAGGCAGCAGCAATAATGACACTGTTGATCACATTGTAGTAGAAGACTTCATGCCTTCCTAATACATTTTCATGTTTCTAAACCAGAACTGCCTCAACGCTAATGGTATTCAAGCCCATATCCTTCCTATATCATCTTTGTGAAATATATGAGCCTCTCACCTTGAACTGGTATCACCATTTGTTCTAGAGTTCCTCACTGAAAGCAAGATGAATTCCACCTGGGAAAGTTATATACTTGGCCAATGGCTTAAACATCAGTCCACACTTTGGAGGTGATGTTGCAAAGGTTATGGTTGCAGCTGATGTGTTCAGCGACCTGCCAGAGGCACGTTACATGGTAGGGCTTGCTAAAATAAGTAACATGGTGAAAGATTGTATTACTTACAGTCTTACTAACACGGTCGGCACTTGAATCAGAAAACCAATTAAAAAAATTAAAGAAACAGAATATTCCACTCCAAGAGTGGAGTTAATGCAAAAGCCTATCTCAGAAGAAAACACTTGCACCTGTACTGTTCAACTCCCACATGAATGACAAATCAGTCTATCCTGGCACAGAGATTTATGTACACAGATGCCTTAAGCCTCACAGTCCAAACCAAGAGTCTCATCCACACCGAAGCATTGTTAACATCATTGCTCTTTAGCCTCTTAAGCTTTTTATATGAAAATCAAGTGCTAAATCAAAGGTTAAAATGTAAAGAGAGTTGCTTTCTTTTCAGAAAGCACAATAAAAACAAATAGCATAATCTGGAACATCAGCACTTGGGAGTGACCAAGGCTTTTCTCCATGTGGAGAAGACAAAGATTAAGGCTGAAGTTCAGAACACTATGCTGAAGATGCTAATTTCTGAAGGGGCAACCAACCCAGTAACATGGGAAAAGACTGCATTTTACATTCCTATATCTTAATACACATTTCCACTACTGGAAATATCAGTATGTGAAAAGACATTAGAGATGGTGTTACAAGAAAATTGCCAGTACATCACTACATAAGCAACCTGTGCACGTTTTTTGTTTATCACTAGCTTCCCAAAGCTGCCCCACCAATGGCCTTCAGGCCAGGCGTGCCCTGGCCGGTTACTGAGATGGCCCAGTGTGTACTTTCTGTGTGTATCCAACACTTCTCCACTCCCAAACCAGAAGTGAAGACAGTGTTTCCAGTTAAGACAAATAGCCTCAGTTTTGGTGATACAGATAAGAGCCACTAGCAGTTCTCACTTTGTTTTGGTGCATGGGCTTACCTGGAATTTGTGCTACTGTAACTAAAAGCAGAATCTGGGAACTACTAGGCATCTGCTTTATCAGAATAATCAAGAAAGAAATACGTATACTGTGTTCAATGTCAAATAATAGTTTAATGAAATCTCCCACAACCAATTGTTCTTCACAGTGCTATAAATGCTGGCCATCTCAAAATGAAATTGTTAAATAGCTGACACTTTAATTTGTGGTCTCAATAGTGTCCTGTTGCGTTTTCTAACATGAAAAGAACATAGTCTTTGCAATTAAGATGCAGGATTAAAACACATGATGCACACTGCTGTTTAGTGACCTACTATTGCTAATATAACAAAGAATGCGCCTGTGTTTTCACCTGTACTTGCCGATTTCCAGCTTTTCACAGTGTATCCACACCTGAGGGATTTTTATGCTTCCTACCCTTGGGACTCACTGCTCAGTGGGGGTCTCTTCGCTGAGCAATTGAGAAATGGGATACCCAAAATAGACAAAGAATAAACTCATGGCAGAAAATGCAGCAACTTCAGCTCTCTCATTGCTCTCTGAAAGCCAACAATGGGAAACTACAGTGGGCTGGAGACAGCCTACTACATAATTTATGACATACAGCACATTCCTGGATGACTTTTTCCCCATTAGGCGTGCACTAACACATGGGAGCCTAACACATGGAAAATCTTATCTGGCCTCAGAAAAAAAAAAGTTCCCTACCGTTCCACTACCTCAAGCTCGACAAGAGCTTTGACTACTCTGAGCCAATGCTACTGTCTTCTAAAGAGACTGTGCTACAGTTTGCTCTAAATCTGCTGAATCCCAGCTTGGGTTTTAAATACACCTTTGAAACAATCATTATACCAACACAGGCTTTATCTACTACATTCATTGTTTCCATCTCAGCAGACTATTACCTCAAAAATCTGCCTTTGTTAAACATGGCATTATTCAATGCTACCTCATTCCTAGTCACAAAACTTTCAAAAATCAGGGAAAACCCCTCATCTAAGACTGCACGCTACATTAAAGTAACATGTTTTATTTTTACACGAGGATTACCGTTCCCCCAGATTTCAATTGATTACTATGGACCATGCGAAATGCCACAGACCACAGAAGCTACATTTTCAAATGGATGTTTTTATTGATTAATCAGGCATTGAATCAAGTATTGTAAAATAAACAGATTTTGTTCATTAAAAAATGTCCAGAAGAATATCATTCATAGCAAACTTGTTTCCTCGTAGTCACACAGAGTATGAAATTGTTCAAGAAACAAGCAAAAAAGGAACACCTGGCTAATTACTGTCAGCCTGCGTGTGTATATATGTATGTATGCATATATACAAATTACACACTATACTTGTGCATATACTGGTGTGTGTGTACCCATACATACATATTATACATATATACACAAACACACATGCACAAAGAGTGCTGACTGAATGAATAGTCCACTGGAGAAATGTGGCTTAGCTCCAAATGAAGTATTCTGTGTTAAAATAACAAAGATACAGCAAGGCCTGTAGATAACAGACCATTCTTTTTCCATTGGCCAAAACCATGATCTGTCTTTAGACTCACGGTCTGTCTTTACAATGAAAATATGTGAGATCATTGGGGATCCTTCCAAACTCATGGTATTACTTCCACCCAGCTCAATCTCTGCCAACATTGTATGGCCAAACACTGAACACTGTTTTCAGTTTGTCCACTACTGAAATCAGCTTCTAGATTTAATATTTCCAGCATAAGAGAAGATACACAGTCTTGCTACATGTACCTTGGTCATATACTCTTTCCTTTTAGGCAAAAGCTTGGCAATAATCCTACACTAAAAGTCCTTTCGTTCTGCATCCTCTTATCACTGTTTTGCATCAGTCATCTCCTGCAAACCCATTATAATAATTTTCATGCCATCTCAGCTACCTTCCAAACATCCCAGGCCAGATCATCTGGGCAACATACCTCAGATTGTATTAGTAGCATTGTGATCAATTATAAAATGTAACGTTTAGGGATTTGGTTTTTTTTTCATTTTTGAGGGTATACATTTCTTTATTATTAAAGACACTATGATAAACACTGCAGTTCGCTATCTGTACACATTTTCACTTATTTACGTCAACTCTGGAAAGATCAGGGCTACTACCTGTGAACTATGGGATGCTGCCCCAGCTGAAAGCCATGGTACCAGCAACTTACTGTCAGACTTTTCTCCATTTTATTCAGCATTTAGCAGGGCATGTAAAGGGAAATCAAAGGAACATGGATAGGCATTTATGTCCTATTAAAAAAAAAGGAAAAAATCAAATAGGCATGTATGTATTCCTCATCTTGCTCATAAGTTTTCTACATCATCATAAGGCAAACTGTAGTACAGCTTGGTACCTAGAGAATCAGTATTTAAAAAATCCGAAGCTGAGCTTGGGACCGTTTTAGTTTGGCCCCATTAGTGAACAAAGTGCATTAAGGCATCCTTTTCAAAAGACACCTAAAGCATGGTTATAAATTACTGAGAAAATCTTTTCTTAAAGTTGGTATTCAATTTATCCTCTTTCTACACAGGCAGATTTTCACCACTTGCATAGTAACAACAAAACACTGTAGGAAAACCATTCTTTTAAAGTTGTCATATGCCTTAAGCATCTTCCAAAATGATCATTTATACATAAGCATTGTAGTAATTACAAAGGGCTTCTATTCTGTAGAAGGAAAAGAGAAAAAAAATGCACCTGATTCAGCTTTGAGATAAAGTAGGTACAACCTCTATTGCGTTCACTGAAGTTCATCCACCAACACCAGGATGAACGTGGGGCCTGCCTGTGCAGATTCCTACAGCTGCTTAAAACTTGTTATTTACTCCTCATTCACAATGAGAACTGTGCTTTCCCAAAAACCCAGGACAATGATAACTATGAGCAAACCCCAGCTGCAGTGTTTCTCCATATAGCACATGTAAAACACATTTCCTTGCTTTGTTATAGAGACTACATAGTGTACGACAATAAAACATTTGTATTTAATTTAAAATCAATGGTAAAGTGGCGCATGTCTCACTTCCGAGTTGTTGGCTGGGCTTGCTATGTTGAACCTTATAAAATCAGCAATAAGCATTCACATGTCTATCATCAGAACCATGACATCTTCTATTACAATCAATCCTTAAATGATGACGTGCTTTATCAAATTAGTCTACAGTCAGACCTTGAATTGGCTGCTCTCCTCCAGCGTTGCTGATTCTCAGAGATGGTATCAGCCTTTCACATCCTCAGTGATTCTACAATGTTTCCCAAAGACGAAGGCGAAGCACTCGTAGATGGGAATGTTGCCATCAATAAAATAAATCGCCAGATGATTTATCCACTCACATTTCTAGGACATATTCCACATGTTTTTTTATGAACAGAGAGAGCACTGCCCTGTGAACAGAAGTAAATTAAAATTTCTTCTTTTGCTGTGTTGGCTAGCTGCACTTCCTCACTTGTTTATTTTTGTTCTTTTTGGTCTGCACCCTCCCATGTGCAAAGTAGAAATTAGGAGATTTCGCACTCAATAAGACTGGTAATGAGAGCGGTAATATTGGCACGAATAAAACCTGCAGTATACTGACTTGTCCACTGCGCAGCTTTCATCCTTCCAATTTCCTGCTTTTATCCACTGTAAAATAAAATGATGTAAAAGGTTGATGAAACTTTAATTAATAGGACCATCAATGTGCAAATCAAATAAGTCATTTTCCAGGTGTCCAAACCAGGCTTTCCCTTCTCTCTCTCTCTTTTTTTTTTTTTTTTTTTTTATAAATAATTTATAAATCTTCCTGTAAGAGACTAAATACAAAACCAACCAAACAAAACCAACTTCAAAAGAATGTTCTAAGTTATTATTAAAGCCACTTTTTGTCCTTCCATACAAAGTACACAGTAAAGAGATATTCTCCCCTTTTCAGTTTGGGCCGGATTCAGCAGTGACGGCTGGGATGCCGCATGGTCCGCCAGCTCCGGGCAAGCTCCTGCGGGCAGCTGCCTGGCTGCCCTGGGAAGACGTGTCATCCTACCTTTTGGCTTTTAGCAGTCATGCGAGCTGCTCAGAGGAGTCTAGGTGGTCAGGGATAGGCAAGCCAGTTATAATGGTCAAACACTTATTCCACACAGTGAACGTGGGGCACACCGGCTGCCCAAATGTAATATCAAAAGTGTAAAGGTGTAGGGAGTTCAAAGCATCGTAAAAAGCAAGGGAACCATTGTCATAGTCCAGCAAAATCCCGACCCGCCGGAGGTGAGGCGCGGGCTCGATGGGGATTTCTTTGCTGTTGTGCCGCACCACCCACGTGTTATTGCAGCGGCAAAGCACCCAGGAGGCAGAATTCTTCCCGATCCACTCGTGCTTCGGTGCTGACTTGTAGGAAATACCAATGGCATACCTGCAAAACAAAAAACAACTCAAGGAAACAAATGCTTCCTGCCACGTTTGTCTCTCAGTGAAGTCAAATGTTAGCCAGAGGACTCACTGGAATGCCCCAGCCTCTTACGTCTGCTGGTTAAGTTCTAATTAATTGACGTTTCACCCCAATATCTGCACAGGCTTAATTAATGTTTTTCCCCATCTCTCTTTTGGGTCTGAGAGGTCAGGGAAACTTTATTGTCCCTCGTATTGTTTGTGGTTTGGCTGCTATGGTAATTTTTTGGAGCACCGGCTCTGGTATTCAAAAGGAAGATTGTTAAGTACTCGGCAACTCAGAGTTTAAATCACTGGGCCTCAAATTTCTGCTTCCAAACAGATGAATACAGAGAAATTCATTGATTTTAAAATACACTGCTATCTGTCAGCTAATCTGATCTCTCCTTTCACCTTTAATATATGGCCCAGAAGAAGCAATGCAAGAGTAAAAATCAAAGAACACATTAAAAAAAAACCATTTTTGCCATTCCCAAATATGTTTTGCCAGATGTTGGTGTGGTTTTYAGATTCAAATGAGCATTTTTGAGACTGGGTTTTGGGCCAAGTGAAGCAATTGTAGGTGAAGACATCTGCTCTGCAAACCATAATTTATGGCAAGATGTGCAGGGTAAAAGGATTATGAAAATGTTCTCATTAATGGACACGGAGCGCAAATACCTGATTTCTCATATATAACAGAAATGTAAAAGTTCCTCACGTTCCAGAGACACTGCAGTATTTGTTGGGCTTTCAACCAACAGAGATTAATGTGCCATAAGTTACTCTATTTCCATTCCTTAACGTTGGCACAGGCAAACAGCATTTTTCTTGTTTGAGACAGTGGGCATACCTGAAGACCTTACTGATTTTTCCACTCCATTAACCTCCATCGTGATTGTTGCCTTTGAATCCCAAAGGATGACATCTCTTCCACAGACTAAAGGGCCCCTGAAATCCACCCCTGTATGACACAGAGGATCATTCAGGAGCGGAGGAATGCACTCCTCCGTTTCCTGCCCCTTGCTTCATACCCTGGGGCTTCATACTCTGCTGCTCCGTGCCCCCTTCCCAGAAGAAAATCTGTCCTCCATCCCTGTGAAACTGGATCATCAAATTTTCCTCATTTTTTTTTTTTTTTTTCCTTACTGAAGGACGCTAAGGTCTTTCACATTTGGTAAAGAAATGATCACACAAAGTTCACTCCGTTGTATTAACAAGGCAAAACTTTCCAAGCTCTCCAATTCACTAAAATCTTAAAATGTACGGTATGTGGGTTCAAAAAACAACCATCCTCAGCCATGGAGTAAAAGTTCTGTGAAGGCCTCTAAATATAAAGATGCTCTATCTGGCAGATTTAGTTCCAGAGTCCAAAAGTGCTGGAGATTGGGAAAATAGTCTGACAAACTATGTGAAAGTATATGCTTGTCCTGCTCTTGTACTGTTCCCCATGCCTCTGCTCTGGTCTCTATCAGAGAAACTGCGCTAGGACCTGCATGGTGTGAACTAGTGATTCTTTTCACATATATTTTTAAATACATACCATGTACTCCCGCTTATAACCACTTCCCAGTAATGCCGCCCGCTGTCAATGAACACGTTGCCAGCTACTCCATAGCTTCCCTGGCTCGTGAATCGCTCTGGTGTGTGACTCTTTTTGGAGGATGTTTCATCACGTTCCACTGTCAAGTTATCATGAGACACTTTCAATTTTCTATGAGCAGATTTGGGGTCCAGTTTAAATGGCTGACCTAGAGAGGCAGAGACAAAGATGGCAGAAGAATGGTTTGGCTTTGATTTTGAAAAGGAGAGTGGATTAGCAAGCCTCTAAGAAGCCCACAAGATTACATAACCATATTAATCTCCTCCTCTGAAGCGTTCTCGAGATAGACTAACCTATTCTGCTCCCTGCAATAGCCAGTTTGCATTGTCAGTTTACTGTCAATCTCATTGTGCACTAACTTCCCCGAGTTGATAATCCCTGAAAAGAGCCCTGTATAATCATCATGCCCATTATCTCTGACCTAGAGGTAAYCTGAATACTCTAATTCTTGCATGTAATTGAAACCAATATACATGCTAATAAAGGTCTGAGGGTTGCTTTTTTTCACAGCATATTAGATTTAGAATAAGTTACGTTTTATTAATTCTCTAGGGATAAAGCTCCGTRATAACATCTTCATCATTACTACAAAAAAGTATGATTTCAAATCCCACAAAATGAGTTTGAAAATAAGAAGCAGCACTAGCCTTGTCTGTTCGTTCACTCACAGCTTTATTTGTAACAAGCACAGTCAACAATTCAGGATCGCTTTGGAAGAATGCCCATGTGGTGCTGGATACTGTGCGTTAAAAAGAAGGAAGTGAACTGTAACTTGGTCCAAATAATATGGTGTAAAAACATTACTGAGGCTGTTGCTCTTGGCAAGTATCTTCGGCTGTAGCACAAGGTTTGTAGAAAATAACAGGAAGCGTTTTGGTAAACTGAACCCTGTAGATATATAAAGCCTGCCACAATTCTGACAGGCTTGCTCATTGTGTCAAAAAGCAGAACGATCATTTACCTCCACCAGGAGACAACTAGGAAACTATGACTCCATGAGTGGTCCAGCAAAGCCCTTTTCCCTTCTGACTGTCTTTCATATCAAGGGGAAAAAAAATGTAAGCGGAAGACTTGATGACACGCACAGAAAACAGAAATGAGCGCTCTCATGAGGTCTGTGTCAGGCACTGACACGTGTACTTCAAATAAGATGTAAATTGTTCAGAGTTTATGAAGAAACAGTTAAGCATTTCTCATGCAGTAAACCTGAAGGCATTAATGTCGGGGAAAGAAGGCATTACATTCATCTGAACAGAGACAGTCAATATGTGTTGGTTCAGATCTCTAGGCAATCTGAAAATGCAGACATTTAAAATGGGAGATGATTGAGGCAATACTAATTCTCAATTAATGTTATTAGAGATGGGTCAGGAATTAGATAAGGAGTACTTTTAGCTTTAGAGTTATCATCTACTTTCATAATGTGTATTTAGCTACGCATTATGATCAAATATAAAATGAATCCATTGGAAAGTATTTGGGGCACATTTTAGCTACTTTTTCTTACCGCTTGGTAGCAGTAAAATATCTACGGTAAAATGCCTCTCTAACTGGTTAGTAGCCTTTGCGTTGCTGAAGCAGTATCTGAAGGATGTCTTTCTCTGTACTGAAGTGTATCCAGTCACATCATTTCTCAGAGTCACCTGAGAGATTGCTTTTGTGCCACACTGGCTCACAAAGAAACAAAAGGATAAAAGATTGCCATTTCCAAACGGGTCCTCTGGTTATGCATTTGCTTGTAGGTTACCAGGTTTAACAAGGTAGCAGATGTGGGGTTTGTATGAGCAGCTTTTACACAGAAATGCAAGCCAGGTAAATAGCAGAAAGGGGAAAATGAGAAATGTGTATGTGCCATTCCCTGCAGCCTCCTTCTTGCAACATTCAGTATTGCCCCTCTTTGAGTACCCTCCCCTACAACAAGCAGGTTTCAGAAGGTGCACAAATCCCAGTGTTCCCTTTCCAGTGCTCAGAGCTGCCCGTGATGACTACATGACTGAGGGATTGGCTGGGACATGAGAAGAAAAAGGCTGAAAACCAGTCTTAAAATTGCTGTACTACATCTGTCAATAATTTGTGTAACCATTGTTTTTTTGAAGTGGGATCTCTGACTACTCTACCACCTTGTTGAACTCCATAAAAAACTGAGGAGGATGGAGCTAAGAAAGTATTCTAGTGTCCTAAGAAAGAGATCATTTTGGAGGATAAAATTAAACTAGCAATTATCTTATGAACATTATACAAAAATAAAATGTTTTATTGCAAACATAAGAAAGGGTTTTGCTTTGTAGAGGAACAAGAATGGAGAAGACATTAAAACAAAACCACAAAAGAGTATTTTCAATCATTTCACATGTGATGGCTCTGTTCCTAAATGATAGTTCCAGTGACCAAACTACAGATGCATCTCCCAAAAAAAGTAATTTCTGCCCTACTGAAGACTCTGGCAGTCTTGGATCAAGTTAAATAAGTGGCTTTCATTGTAGGAAGCACTTTAAACAAGTTAAGTTGCTCTGCGCTCTTGTATCTTCCAAAGATCAAACCTAAAATGAAGGCAAGAAAGGAGAAGAATGCATGCATGCCAGATCCCACGTTACTCACTGTTTGTCTTGAGCTTGCCGGGCTCGCTGCTTCTGCTGCCCGCCTGATTAATGGCCTTAACAATGAAGATGTACTTAGTGCCACTCTGTAACCCATGCACTGTGTAGTGGTTTTGTTTGATATTGGGAACAATCATCCAGCTGTCGGCTGAGTTGCATAAACCTGCAGTTTCAAGCAGAGCACATTAGTCATAACATACTAAACACTTTGTAACAGAGGAACATTTAGAGCACTCCCGAGCACCCAACGACCGATATGAATTTTGCTTCTGTACCTTTTAAAGTGCTGTTACATTTACCAAGTCGCTACTTAATTCCATTAACTCATTTAATCAGCCCTCAGCCAAGGTACCTTTTAAGTTCTTGCTATGAGAAGTCAAACATAAAAAATGGACATTTAAGAAATGACTCAGTGGAGGCATGAGCAGTCTGAGATTTTTCATATCCCAGCACAAGGAATTCTTTATTGCTTAAGAACTAGAGGATTTTGGAGATCCCATCAATCTACTGCTTAGATTAATGAACTCAGTTTAAGCCTCAGAAAACTAACGTAAGCAGTAAAGCTAGGAGGGCTGGGGAGGCACCTTTGCTGACAGTCCCCAGGTATGCATTCTTCAAGACCTGAAGCAAATCATGGGAGGCCAAACAGGGTAGAGCATGGACTCCAGAGCAAGCTTTGGCTTTTATACTCCAGACTTTGCCAGGATGTAGTCTAAGCCAGTAAATTTAATGGATGCAACTTTTTGATTTATGTCCTCATGGTTAGATGTCAGCTGGGGAAGAGCTAGATAATTTTCCAGTTACAAACATTTTTGGGTACGTTTGATGCCTACCACAGAAGTATAATATGTAGGAAGTAAGTAAAATAAAGGAGGAGCACTATCGTCTGCAAAACAGGAAAATACTCCATTGAGATAAATTTATTCATCTACATAAATTTTTCCTACTGTGACATAACTGCAATGGCAGTCAATCACCCATATTACTTACTGTACATTTTGAATAGATCCTGGTCTAATGGATCCCCAGTCTGATAACTCTCTTATTACAAATGTTGACATAAATAACAAATTTAACATTCATTAAATATATATATATTCACAACCTTTAATATAGCTATACAGCTAGAAAAAGATGTATGCAGATGGAAGAGTATGTGTGTGTGTGCATACGTAAGATTGTGAAACTTCAAAAAGAAAAATGCTTGACTGGATTAGGAACCTGACAGACTTCTTGGTCTCTGCCTTTACTGGGCATGGAACATGTTATGAAAGCTACTGTGTTATTAAAGAACAGCTTTCAGCTTTTAACTCATGTTTTACCAGCAAACCRGTAAGTACTACTGAAGAGAATCTTTTAGAAGTAAGTAGTAATTTCAGCTCTGCATACTAGGCAATACAAAACCTTCATGTAAAGTAAAAATTGAAAGGCTACTGGACACAAAACTTGAAAGAAGACGACCTGTGATACAAGTTTACAGACTCATAGACAATTCATAACCATACCGGGAGATTCCTTCCTAATTTGGGATGTGCATAACAAAAGATCATTAGAAACAGAACTCATACCCCAAATCTCAATCTATGAATTATGTAGCTTTTGTCTCAAAGTCCTCTTACATTACATAGCATCCTTGAGAGGCARGCAGCTATTCATCCTGCTGTGCAAATGGGTAACTGAGGCACAGTTTCAGGTGGGACTCATATCACCTTGTCATCTAATGAAGACCTGCAATGCCTAACATATTTTTCTGGACTCTGAGGAGAGGCAGAAATCAGTGAGTAGTTTCTACCACTTCTACAGGTGTGAACATCCTACCACAAGTGCCTCTCTTTTCCTGGCCACAGAAGAAGCGTAGGTGACTAGCATAGGTGAGATCTCTAACTTCAGGTATCTGAAATGAGGTGAGATGAACCCCCCTGCCACCAYGATTTGAGGTCTGAAAGTCTAAACCTGTGGCTGAACTCACACGTAGGTTGTGACCTTTCGACCATGATTTACCAGAATGAGAACATTTCTTTGTTGCAGTTTCCTGGTGTAAAGTGGGAGAAAAGAATTCTAGAATATTCGTTATGCTCCAACCAGTGAGCATCCTGACCACATGTAGCCTCCCTAAATATCAGCAACAAAGGATTCAAGCAGTTTGCTATATGTGGATAGAAGGAACAAAGAAAAGCAACCTTGCAGCACTGTTTTTCTCAAGACCGTTGAAAAACTAGATCATATAGAGCAATCATATGTCTGCCTCCTGAAAAAAAAGAACCCAGTGTTACACCCCATGAAAACCCCAGTTGTGCCTAGCACCTGTAGTAAACTGCTTATAGCAACATCAGTCCACATCTTGTTTCACTGGACCATACCTACCGAATGATATTTATTTTTTTAGGCTGGGTGTGAACGGATTTCCAAAGAGGAAGAAAGGAAATAAAAGCAGCAGTTTCCTGGCATAAAATATTTCACTGACTGCTCAGAGGAATCCTCATCTTTTCGCAATAAAAATTTGCCACAAGTATTAGAGTGAAGGCACAACTGTTCTGTAGCTGAACTACCACAATGATTTTGCATTGAGACCGTTGCTTATCTGTGTCATGGTTTAACCCCAGATGGAAACTAAGCCCCACACAGCCACTCGCTCGCTCCCCCACAGTGGAATGGGGGAGAGAATCGGAAGGGTAAAAGTGAGAAAACTCATGGGTTGAGATAAGGACAGTTTAGTAGGTAAAGCAAAAGCTGTGCACACAAGCAAAGCAAACCGAGGAATTCATTCACTACTTCTCATGGGCAGGCAAGTGTTGAGCCATCTCCAGGAAAGCAGGGCTCCATCACGCATAACAGCTACCTGGGAAGACAAATGCCATCACTCTGAAAGTCCCCCCCTTCGTTCTTCTTCCCCCAGCCTTATATGCTGAGCATGACGTCATATAGCATGGAATATCCCTTTGGTCAGTAGGGGTCAGCTGTCCCGGCTGTGTCCCCTCCCAACTCCTTGTGCACCCCCAGCCTACTCGCTGGTGGGGTGGGGTGAGAAGCAGAAAAGGCCTTGACTCTGTGTAAGCACTGCTCAGCAATAATGAAAACATCCCTGTGTTATCAACACTGTTTTCAGCACAAATCCAAAACATAGCCTCATATTAGCTACTATGAAGAAAATTAACTCTATCCCAGCCAAAACCAGCACAATCTGGCTCATAGGTGTTATTGCAAAATAAGTGTTAAGCATTGGATTGAGAGGGACTCCAGGATGACCAAGGAATCTCTAACTCACATGCCTCTGATGGGGTAACAAATAACATGTGACAGTAAGTGGGATGGATCCAGACAGGAGTCCTGAAAGTGTCTTCTCCTTCCGCAATCACACTTCAAAAGCAAAGGTCTATGGTATACATAGGCCATATATAAACAAACCCTTATTCAGACACAGAAGTGCCCAGATTTTTGCTAAATTGTCTCAAAACTAGACTTGTATCAGTCACTACAACTCTCTAAAGGGCACATTTTTCAGGCTTGCATTACACTTTTTACGCTACCCTCCAGAGGCTGATAGCAGCTCCTTAACAAAGTATAAAACTTGGATCTAATATATGAAGGACTGTAAAGGTACAGATGCATTGCTATGAGTCTCCTCTCCAGTCTATCCTCTCCTCCTGTGTATGTGGATTTATACATACCCAATACTCACTAGTTTGTAAATACTCACACAAGATAAATTAAATTATTATATTATCAAATAATCTAGTTAATGCTTAATTTAGATTTCTGTGTACAGAAGGCAGAGCCACAATAATTTTAKGTATTGCTATATTTTGGCTTCTGCTGCTGGGGTTAATGGCAAAACTCTCGCAGGCAGGTATGGATTCATCCCACCTGACCTTGAACAAAGAGCACAGTTCCTGAGTTAGCACCTTACCTACCCTAAACTCTCTGCACAGTCAATAGAGAGAGTTGGGAACCCTCCGTTTGACCTGACTCAAGTTCTAGGGGAAGACTCTATCCTCTTTGATGACACAAGACACTTTGGGTTTCTTTTCTTTGTCATTCCAGTCTTAGGCATCCCAGACTACCAGTGTACAATGAATGTTGGATTTGCAGTGACTGACTCAGTTACTTTGCTCGACAAACCGTGCGGTCCCAACAAGCTCAGCTCTTGCCTATGCACCAAGGGGCTCAGTGAYGTGTCCATGTTCTTCCTGACTGTGAGGTATTCGATAACAGGCTTTAAATTGAACTTTGATTCAAAAATCTTGGGAATGAAGTTCTGATGATGTCAAACTACAAGTCCGAAATCCTTCAAAACAGAGAATAGTAACAAGTGACAGCCAAGTTGAGCTTTTAGGTATGAAAGAATATTTTGTGACTGCATCAAAAGAATTTCTCTCCAGTTATGCCCTGTCAGGACAGCCTCTCTTCTCTGAATACAAAAGGAGATGATTAAGAGAGTTCAGGCAAATGAGCAAGCAGCCCGGTAACGCGGGCATCCAGGGGTAGCATTTGCCCTCTCAGCTCCCTGCCGGTGGCAGCAGGTTAAGTGGAAAAGCACACATCTTCTCCTCACTGGCGCAGCAGCGGGAGCTAAGGGTCTCCTATTGTACCCACTCTTAACCCAGGCTACATTCAGGTTTCTTGTTTCAAAAACCCAGGACTTTTTATAGGGTAATGCAGGTGGTGAAACAATGTATTTTAAAACTGTAGCCTACAAAAATGTAGAGAATTTAAATTACATCCTGGAATGGTGCAGTGAGCACAGTGATGTCCGTACAGGATGTGTGAGTTTTCAAAACAAGTTTCTCAGAGTCTGGAGGTAATAATTTGTAAAGCTATTTCCCTGGTGTTGGCTGTTGATGCACTTTAAAAAACAGATGGGAAAAATCCCAAGGTGTAAATCCTCCTAAAATTTACACTGGTAGATTTTAATAAGATATATCTTCTTGAAAACTGGAAAAGAAGCACAAAAGTCATGGGAAGGTTATTTAATCTCTTGAGTATTTTAATTATTTTAAAATGCTTTATTTAAATAAATTATTACCAATTCAAATTGGTAGAACCAATACAGTAGCTGCAGGTAACAGATAGCTCTCCACCCCCGCTCTGCATTCCCACGTGAAAGAAAATAATATTCTGCAAAACACTTCACTTTTCTTTCTAAGAAATACACTCTTTTTATACTCTTCAAGAGGCAGAAGTTTTCTTGGTTTTATCCCAAACCTGCTTTTGTGCCATTAAAACATACTCACTAAAATCCTCAATAGGAATCTGAAGATTGTAAGGAATCTGTTTTTAATATATTAAAACTTCCAGAAACAGACAAAAGCTAGAATATTCAAAAATTAATTGGTGTATCAAAAACTCACTGTTTTTCATGGAAGCTTGGGCTCCTAATTGTCTTAGATACTTCAACGAAATTTTACCCTGTCTTATAGGAAGAGTAACTGTGTAACACTGGGAGCGTTCTGACAGTACATTGTACCCTTAATACAGTGAATTTTAGTATTTAGCTGATGAAACTAACTAACCTAAATTCCATTTACTAGGAAAGAGAGAATTATTTACTGCTTTTTGTCTTGAAGAGAGAGATGTGTTTTTCATGAAGACATCTTGTATTGCAGCTAGTAAAAAGCTGGGTGTTTAAATTTTAACGTTCCTGAAGCACACTAAAGCAATTCCATGATGTTAAAAAAATGCATACTCAATAATACTTGAAAATTTATTGAAACGGGATAATGAAATTATAATGCATGTTAGCTAGCTAGTGACAAAGTCATTTTAAAAGCCTTTACAATATTCAGATTGCAGGTGATTAGCTGCCTCTCGGAAATGCAAATGTGTGAATGGTATAACTCTGAGAACAACTGCTTTAGTAAAAGCCTGCTTAATTTAAAGTTCTGTATTGCTCTTATGCACAGAACAGGGCTGCCAAGCATTTAATAGCCAAGCAGTTTGGCCACATTTGGAAATAATCTTTCCTGTATGAAATAGGATTCAAAATGAAATACTCTATTTGGACCTTTTCCATCAAATGTTAACTCTCTAATTTTTCAGTTAATAAAAAAGAATATAGTTGATTATATTGGATAGAAAATACACTAGAAAAACTTAGCATTGCTTGTTTTTGTTACTGAATTCTTAGCAATCTCTGAATGATATATGCCTCTGGTGGGGGAAATGTACTGAGGAGTGGAAAGTGCAGTCAGTCTAGCTATGTGGTTTTAAGAAACGGATTCCAAAATATCAGCCTCCATTAGCACGGTAGGTGGGTATGTATGCAAAGTGATTCCTATTGTCTCAGGGGAAAAAAGCTTGTTGGTTTAATGCAGTACTCTAGCTACTCCCTTGTGACTAATTCATAGCTACAAAAACACAGAACTGAAGACAATCTATGAATCTGTTTACATTACCTGCTACACGCAACACACAATACCAATGGAAACTTTTTGGGATATGACAGAGAAATTTAAAAAAAAGTGTAACAGCATGCAAATGCCATAAATAGAAAGAAATTTGTGCTAATCCAAAATATATTCCATTAAAACAGGATTAAAAAAAAAATAAATCACCTAGCTTCATTTCCTCAAAACATGAAAGCTGCCGTGCAGCGCCTGCTAACGCCACTTACAGTGAAAATATTAGGGACAATATTGGAAAGTAATTTATAGAAGTTGGGATATTAGACTCTTCTGCAGGACAAAGAATATAATCCAACAAAGTGAAGAAACATCCAAGCAGTGTTCTGAGTAAAATAGGACGTTAGTGGGCAAATCTCCAGTACCAGTGGAAGTTGGAATGAACTGGGAGAGTCCCATGTGTTAGAAACCTGGGCAGATCTGTAGCAGTTAGATTTGGCATTAACATCTCCATTGGAGGTGTTCAAGTCTACATTAAATCACAAGATTAAAAAAAAGCTTTACAACATTTAGAAAACCCTTCCATATATACTTATATATATGCATGTATTGAATTTGGGTTAACATTATGTCTTTCCGTTAAATTGAAACTAACAGCCAGGATTTTTGTGTAAGAGCTAGCTCCATTCAAAAACAACAAAAAAAAAAAAGAAAAAGGGCCAGTTCTTTCCTTTCTTTCCATTGTCATTTAAGGTTTTCAGAGCATTTTGTAAACAAAGTTTCTTAAGTGTTAATTTGTTTTCTCTTCAAACTTCTAATGACGCCATTTTTGCAAAGTGATAAAATGAAAGTTCAGACTGCACACGGAGCACTTCATGCTATACCCCAAAATTATCATATTGCATTTCTGAAAGTAGACTTATTGATACATGCTTTGCAGATAAAAGCTTTCACCTCCACATGGAAAACCTACAATACAGCCTAAAAATGAAATACCTTGTTATTTATTCACTAGTAAGCAAAGAGTAAAACCCCACATCACAAAGGTGTGGAAATGGCACACCTTTCTGCTGCCGTGTTCACACATAATGCCAATAACTGACTTGTATAAAGTCTTCTAGCACAAAGCCATAGATAAAAATGGGTTAGAAAACAAGCAATGTACTGTGTTATCATTAAGTCCTGTCTGCTTAGCAGTGATTAATCAGGGAAGCTTTTCCTTCCTTATCTACCTTGCTCCAATTTGTTCCAAATTACTATTAGAAATTTTTGTTATCCCACTTGCTCAGATGTAGGAGCACACGTTGAATGTTACTTGGTCTTTCCAGCAGTCTTAAATTTTACAGTGTGTTGCCCAAAATTAGGCTGTTTAGTGAAATACTAAATGGAGGTTTTGGCAAAACACTCATCAAATTTTCAATAGTCCACCTTATTTTTTAGTCAATCCTGAATACCGTAATATATTCACAGTATGCTACTTAAAAATGGTGTTAAAATGCCAGCACATGAATCCTCAGATATCCTTTCAGATGGCTTGGAAAACTAACTCCAATTTAGTGATGGAGAAAATGAGGTGCACACAGCAACAGAGGAAACAGTGCAAGAGTTTGGCTCAGTACTGAAACTTGGCATAGACCATACCATTTTTCCACTGACATAAAGCATGTGAACATGTCCACAGCACTGACTTTCATCAAAGTATCTCAACAGATTTTGTAAGAAGAAAAACACTTCTGCACTGGGTCAGAGTTAAGCCTATCTAGCTCAGTGTGTGGCTGGGGTATCTGATGGCAGACAAAAGCAAGAGCGTAGGAAGGTGTTAAGGAACAGCGAAAGCACACAGCGATCATTTCTCACCACGCTCTCCCAGGCCTCAACAGCTTAGAGCTCTGGGACTTCCTGAGCCAGGAGGAAGYCTCTGCACCTCATTGTTCTCACTGGATTTTTGTTGCATGATCTGTCCAGTCATCTCTCTAACTCAAAACCACAACAACCCGCTGTGGCAACGAGTTCCCAGTTTAAATACATGTTGACTGAACAAACTCCACCTTTTGATTGATTTGGTTCATTTCAGAATCCTTGTTTCATAAAGTAAGTACGTGTCAGCTAGCGGTATTCCTGTTAAACATACGGGGAAGGAAGAAGTTAAATGACTTCTCCAAATTCATAGTCAATGATCACTACGCACTGAACCCAAAAGTGTTGACTTCCTGGCCAAAGATTAGACAATATCATTTTCTCAGAGGAATAGTTATTTCACAACAAAACAATCCAAGAAATAAACAGAAAGCTTGTTCATTAAGGAAAGTCACAGATTCAAAACAGAGAGTGTATTTAATAAAAAATGTGCTACAACACAAAATATAAAGCAATGATTGTTAATGTCATTATAAGTCGAACAACGTTACCATATTAATTGTTGTTCCACTGATGTTTGCTGCCTTAGCCTTCAATATACTGAGACATGCTTTGTGGCCTTGAAGACAGTGACAATCAGAGGAAAGGACTAAATCTGTTTTTCTGACAAAGGTCCAGTTGTCAAGGGTATCTAAATGACAACAGGGCTGCAGTTCTAACTAATGACCAGTTCAACATAGGCTCCCAAGTGCCTGACTAGCCCAGACAATGGGACTGAGGTTTTTGTCCCTGCTACATCTGCAGCAAGGGACCTAGGACACAAGAGACAAGTCCTGTTAATATGGACAATACCTGTGCCTTTGGGACTATGTGCTGGTTTTAGTCTTTGAAAGCTCCCACTACATGGCACTCCCAGAAAAGACACAAGAAATTTTAACTGAATTAATTCTGAATTTTAAAACCTTTTGAAATCATTACTGGTTTGGATTTAAAATTTTGGCTTTAAATCTTCCTAGAAAATATTTTCTCCTACATTTATATTTAAAGGCACTTGGTTTACAGAGAAACCGTAAGGAAACAGAACTAGAAAAGAGAAAGTTTATACTTACTAACAACATTAGCTTGTCCGGTGAAGATGGTGTACTGCAGCTCGTAAGAGACCACACTAAACTCATCATCCGACGTCCAGTGGACAGTAATGGTATCATAAGAAGCTGTACAGAGCTCTTCTCGAATGGTGGGTGGGTTGGGAGCTGTGAGATACAACAGAGGAGGCTTACTGACACAATCAGTACAGTATTTCCCTTCTCACCTGAGATTAGGGGATGCATCTGAGGTATGAGTTAGTAGCCATACAATCCAAAAGACTTTTCAACAACTTTTTGCTAATTCCAGTAGTAACTCTGATTATCAATAAATTGCTGCAAAGGTATTCTTACTATCAATATAACCACCTAGGAACTCCAGATTTTGAAAATATTTTTTATTAAAGTAGTTTTAGTTTCAGACACCCTAGCACAAGTGATGTGTTGGTGGTCACATTAAACTGTGATTAAATGGGTATAATTGACATATTACTTTTTCTAGGATTGTTTCTGACCATCACACCAAAATTATCAAAGTTTCATTGATGCATATATCAAGAGGGAAAGTCAACACTTTTCACTGTTGACTTGAAAGCAGTGTTTGCCTACCCTATCTTACCAGCGATTGGCATAAATGATATTTAAAAAATATAATTTTGGGGAAGCCTCCAAACACTCATGCTTTCATGCTCAATCTTCTCCTCTCTGCAAGTTCATTTTTATTTATTTCCTAGCTATCCTTTCTAATATATATGCATATAATTTCTGTTGGCTATACAACTCACTTTTTTTCAGCCTTACATAAAGAGTTCTTATCATAACATCATGACTGTATGACTATTACAACCTAATCTTCGATGTCATTGCTAATTATATAGTTCTAGAAAACAAACCAAACACTTTAATAAAAAGTTGTCCCTCTGTTTCTTTTTTCTTTTTTTAATCAACAAGCAAGATCTCTGTGTAGCAAGCTATACATTCTTCTCCCATATTAACACTCAGGTTTGTTTTAAAGACTTATTTAAAGAAGTAAAACTTGAAGCAAACTTCTTGGGTCTAAATTTTTCTTGTTTGCATTCTTTACAAGGCCAAACACCTAAATAAGAAACAAATGAGTCTTTCTTTGAAAGACTGGTGGGCCTTTCTGCATGCTTGTCTCGGTGGGAGCTTCATTCCTAATAATCTTCCCTACATGCCACCATCATGCAAAAAAAAATAAATCCTTGTGCTAAATAGTGTTTCTCCCAGCTGTCACAGAGTGAGGAAGGAGGGCACTCAAGCTGAAACCACAATATGCCTGTATTAAAGGAAAAGGAAGGCAACTCTGAATGATATTTTTGCTGTCAGCTCTTTAGCTTCTGTTAGCCACAAATAATGGCCTCAAAAAAAGTCCTTCTGAAGGAATTCCATTTTTACTTTTGCAACATCTTATTTTTATGAAACATCTATTTTACTTTCCATTAAGAATTTTTATAGTTCATGTCCCTGTTTTACTGATGTATGTTCCCAAGGATTAAAGTGCAGACACATTTCCAAGCAGCCTCTTTCAACCAAGGGGCATAAGGAAACGTTCAAATGTGTTTCGTGATATGACCGTGATTTGTGATGCTCTAAATATTGTAGCACGGAAGCTTACCAATGCCTTTTTTTTTTCCTCAGCAGAGGAACCCTTGGGACAGATGGATATGAATAGAGAGAGAAATGAACTAAAATAAGAACAGTCATCCAGGAGGGGAATATAAAAAAAAGGAGAAACCCCCCCACAATCTTCTGGAAAGATTAGTGCTGCAATTTAGAGATTGTGTATTAACTGAGGCCAACTAACTGTTGTGAAAGTTACACAGTCTGCATTGGTCCTATCATCAGCCGTATTTCAAAAATGTATCTAGCAGAACAATCTACAGGAGCTATTTTTTCTTCTAGCTGAGGCTTCATTTTCATATTTTACCTTTCCTTCAAAGGCAGAAAAAAACGTGAAAAAAATATTAATTACAAATATACAAGTGGATCCATCTTGCTGCTATTCAACTAAAGTCTTCTTCAGTCTTCTGCACCTAACAGAGCAAAACCTTTTACTTGAGAAACATACCTGCTATTACTACAACACAGATAATAAATATTAATTTAATGGAAAGCAACAATTACTGAAGGTTTAATGGACTGCATTTCAATAGCACCTAAATGTCTTTAACTCCTTTGAAAATGACAGCCTAAGTTCTCTCTTCATATGGCTGGCCTTATGGCTGGAGATTTACAGGCCTTCATGTAATGAGAATGACAGAAAAAGAGATTTGACCTAAGCAGAACATCTTTTCCCTTGCTTTTGTGATTAACCCACACCCACCTGAGACTACGCTGCATGAAATTCAGCTCTTCAGCAACACTAATTTCATAAACCACTTAGAATAAAACAAAATATACCTGCTTCTCCTGCAGACAGGCACACAAATCGACATGCAAATGGTTTGTTACCACTTTCAAAATAATGTAGAAGTCTGACTGCCAAATTCATCATTCCACAGCACATACTCCTTTGGCGAGTGTAAGTCCAAAATGCAATTAAAGAGATTGACCTTAATCAGTTATCTTCATTATTACATTTGACAGTGTGTGGTTTGCTTATCACATTTGCTAGTACCGCTACAGAGCTCAGGTGCCACAGGGAAGGCTCTAGAGAGACTCCAGAGTGAGCTCAAGAATGCACCAGCTCCTTCTCCCACGTGGCCTTGACTCGGGTGTGCTCCACCACTCCGTGGGAAGAGGAAGCCCAGCACGTGTCCAGCACAGCAGTGGAAGACATAAAGCCTCACATCCACCCTTCAGTCCTATTTCCCGGAGCAGAAGCAGTGATTGCCCACAAGCCCTTCCAGTCCATTTCAGGGTGAGGACGGAGCACTAACTCGCAACAGTAACAAGACTGAAGTTTGACAGCTGATGTTAATACCCTCAGCTATTGGCAGGCTCCTGTCTACAAACTGCTAGCCAATGTCAGGGAGAGTTAAAAAAAAATTGAAGCAGCTCTTGAAAACCCCAAATTCGCAGCCTTGAGCAGTGAGGGAACATGGAATCGGTGCCAGACGACTTAGCAAGGCACAATGAAAGCTGCAGTGGTTTAAGGAATTGCTTCCTAACATCTGTAGCTCTCCTTGGTCATGGAGTGGAAATCCCCATAGAGGACCAGGGCAAACATCTGAGAGTGGTAACTGCTTCAGTCGCATTGACTTTCATCCATCTGCATTCATGAATCAACACTCTCTGACAAGATTGAAAATCATTGCTGAAGGCTGTTTAGTTCATTTGTGTGACTTTGATTCAAAACTGAGCAGGCACACTTAAATAGTCAAGAACCACATCTGAGGTGCCTGAAAGGCAATAACTAATATTAGAAAAGCAGTTTCTTAAATTTGATCCCAGAAGTAACTGACCTTGTGAGTATACCTACTCCCTTTCAACTAGGTTAGTCTGACCCACCTTCCATTCAATGTCATCTATGTGGCTTTTGCTCTGAAGCAGAATGAAAGCACTCGCATGGTCCATACATCTGAGAGGCAGTTTAGGGAAACTGCCACCTCTCATTGGTGAATCCCAGCATGAAGGCGGTGGCTCCTGGGTGACTATTGAGACTATTTCTAAGTCATTTCAGCTCAAGGTCACAGAGATCGACTAAAACCACCTAAACTTCCTTTTGTTTGCTCAGTCTCCACCTCCCTGGTGGCATGGGGTGATTGACTTTGTAAAGGATTCCTTACTGATTTTGATACTGAGTAAAAAACAAAAATATAAGCCACCTCCTTGACTTAATGGTGCTAGAAATATTCATATTGCTGGTATGAACATGAAAGAGTTGAGGAAGCTGCTCTGAACCTCTCTCTGCTGTTCATTGCTGGCTCCATGGTGTATCATGACACTAGACTGAACCAGCATGCAGGAACTTGAAAGGCACAGTTACATCAGATGTGGATACAAATTTGATGTGTTAGTAACATCATGCATGAGTTGGCATCAAGAGCTCAGTCATACGGTCATGTAGACATAGTCTTTGGGTAGAGCAGAATTGTTCAAAAACAACAGAATGAGAAGAGTTTACACCCAAAGCATGAGACTGAGCTGGCTGGAGGTGGTTTTTGATCTTTTAATACTGAAAGAAATAAGAGGAAAGACAGGTTGTGAAGGGTTTCCAGAACGAAGTTGTTTTCGTGTGAAAAAACTGCTGGTATATGCTAGGCAATGCATATTTCTTAGTACAGTCATAACTAAAGTGATGGATGAAGAAAATGTATCATTGTTCCAGATGGGATTTCTGAAGCAGGGCAAATTGCAAGGTCAAAGAATAGATGTTCCTGCAATTGATTTCAAAGTATTAAGACACAGAACAAGTATTTTTGATTCACAACAGATAAAAAAAAGTCCTTATGTTAGTAATATTGTGCAGAGAGTTTGCAAGTCATATGCATTGCCTGGATCTAGCTAGGTACATGTTTATAAAAAGATGAGTTCCAGATGAAGAGCTTGAGCAACTGGCAAGATAAGAAAGCTTTCAAAAGACATCAAGGTTATATATACAGAGGGTAGAACAGTCAGAGGAAGATTAAGGGTATTGTTTTACTATACTGAGCTTGACATCTCAATGTCTGGCTGGCAACTTTCAGAGAGATATCAGAGATTTTCATTTGGATAGCAGAAGCTTTGGACAGACAGCTGTGTAAATGATAAGCACAAAATAGTTAAATTTATATTTGGGAAAGGAAGAAAGAAAGATGCAAACTTCAATGTGCCACATAGAAAACCAGGGTTGGGGAGATGGAGGATGAAGAAGATCTGACAAATAGTACTCTGGGAAGAASCAAAGAAGAAAATCTCCAGAAGACAACCAAGGTCAATTGCTTCAAAGGCAACTGACAGTGGACGGAATGAAGCTGGAATTCAGGCTTTGACATTTTGTTCAGAAGCAGTACAGACGATCAATATAATATCAGCTTCTTCACTTGATTCACAACACAGATGTACCACTAGGACTTACAAATGGTCTTCATTTTACTTAACTGTGAAACATGATGAAAGTAAAGCCCAATTCACTCTGACACACAGTTTTCAGTTTAAGATCTATGAATATTCCATTCATCAATCTGAAAGGGGTAAAATAAAATAAATCTTCCTCCAGAGTTTCTGAACAACAATAGAGAATAATCAAGTGCATTTGACTCTTGGGACTATACATATACACATATATATTACATATATACATATATTTACATAAATATTTTAACTGTCTGCATTGATTTTATTTTATGCTCAGATAATTTGGACATGTGTTTTGCATTTTGCCATTGCAGCCATATGCTATTTATTAATGTGAAGAAAAATAGTAAAGAGACAGAGCCAGCTAAAACTGTTCTTCACTGGGCATCAAGGGCAAGGATAAAAATGGTAGATTAAGAAAAACCAGCTAAACTGCTTGATACATTCATAAGTTCCCTTAGACTGCATTGTGAACAATTTTTCAAGACTGTGGATGAGGTAGGAAGAAGGCAGAGAAGCAGCTGTGTAAATGGCACAGCCAGCATGATGGACTGCAGAAAGGATCTTCATGGCATGGCACCCTGTAGCAAGACTACCCTTCATTTTGCTACAGATACAACCTTCATTTTCTGCGATGCACAGCAATTAGGCTGGTAATATTGACATGGGATGTGTAAAGGGGAGAAGACCTGGGGGATGCAGGAAGACTGCTAGATGGAGTTAACCTCTTATAACTTTAAAGACGTAAACCAAAATTATCTATATTTGAATGAGTCTCTCTAGCCTCTGTTTGGAGCCAGCTGGGAGAAATAGGCACCTCCAGAATGGAGTCAACTGACTGATATACATGCCTTAAAATGAGGTGGTTATTCCTCTTCTTTGACTATAAAGGAAGCTGAGGCTGATTATTCTACAGGTAGATTCCTAGATTAGGGCAAATGAGCCTGGCTTTTTCTTAATCCTTCCTCTTACTTCCTTGGCTTTTTATAATTTGGGGGTGAATACTCAACATGGTGGCAAAATCCCAGCAGACTTTGGGGAGAAGCAGACACCACAACATTTCACTGGTGCTGTATAAAAAGTTCAAGTGACGCTCACCACATTATTATTCTGTATTATTTACTTGAGTATGTGTTAAACGCTGATTGTATTCACCAGTTACACAATGATACAGAAATTGCTTGCAGATAAAATGTCTTTCAGATATAGCAAGAACGCCGCAGCTCTGTAATGCAAGGGTGGTGCTGCCCTGTGCATGCAGACAGCCTTGCTCTTCCCAGTATTAATCTGTTCACTTATTCCGCTGCAGAAATGCCAGAAATCAGCCCTCTGCATGGAAAAGATCCAGTGGTTGGCAATGAGGAGACTGTGCTCTCATATTCTTCTAAAATAACATGGGTATATCTACTGCAAACTGGGCTAAAAGAATAGGCCCAGGAAGCATTTTCAAGTGCTTTTCTAACAGTGCTTTGTGACTTTCATTGCAAATTCTCGCTGTTAACAGCAGATGCTTAAAGGCTCTGCAAAATTAAAACCTACTCTGTGTCTCTTCTGTTTTCAATTGAACTGCAATGAATTGTTCTAATTCTGGCATTGAAATCAAAACACCCTAAATTACAGTAATTTGTTTCTCTTTGTGAGTCATTATATACTCTGAGATTGCACATTACTCAGGTCTTCAGTAAGGGTCTAATCCCGCGGGCTTCTTCAGGCCAAAGCTCTCAGTCAAGCGAKCTGGGGCTCTGCTCTACGGAGAGCCCATCCCACACCCTGGTGCAGAGCACACTGCGTGCTCTCTGGTCCCACACACTGCGAGGTCCTCCAGTTCTGTGGTGGGGGAAATACAGTGTCACCAGCGTGAGAAAACATCTTTCATTGCTGAGCCCTTGATGTTGATTGCTTGAATAGCTTCTGGTTGCCCATGGGAAATCTGCCAGGCTGCAATCTGCCGCAGCAAGGAGGCAGCCCCAAGGGAGAGGGTAACATGTGAAGCATCCATGCCCCGGAAAATGGGATTTGGTCCCTGCTCTCCCTCCTCTGGCTGCTCCAGGCTGAGCTCCAGCTGTTCTTTCATTTCACTCTGCTGCAGTGGCTTTTAACCATTTCTCACTACCATTTGCCTGCACGCTGGTCAGGGAGGAATGCAAGAAGAGGAGGTAGCAAATGCATTCCAGTTGTCCCCTGCAGCACCTAATCCTTCCTGGGGCATTCTGGGGCTGCTGAGGATAATATATACAGGATTAAGAGGGAGAGTGTATTGGGTTTATGTGGCAAGGTTTTGGGCTGCAGGGGTGACTTCTGTGAGAAAAGACCAGGAGCTGACCCCATGTTGGACACAGCCAGTTCTAAGACAGACCCACTGCTGCCCAAAGCTGAGCCCATCACTGTTGCTGCTAGTGCCTCTGTGATGACGTATTTAAGAAAGGGAAAAAAAGGCTGCGCAGCAGCTGGGAGAGAGAGGAGTGAGAAAATGTGGGAGAAACAGCCCTGCAGACACCGAGGTCGGTGAAGAAGGAGGGGGAGGAGGTGCTCCAGGCACTGGAGCAGAGATTCCCCTGCAGCCTGTGGAGAAGACCRTGGTGAGGCAGGCTGTCCCCCTGCAGCCCATGGAGGTCGACGGTGGAGCAGATATCCACACTGCAGTCTGTGGAGGACCCACACTGGAGCAGGTGGATATGCCCTGAAGGAAGCTGCTGCCTGCGGAGAGGAGCCCACCCAGGAGCAAGTTTTCTGTCAGGAACCATGGCCCGTGGGGGACCCACAATGGAGCAGTCCATTCCTGAAGGACTGTACCCCATGGAAAGGACACATGCTGGAGCAGTTCTTGGAGAACTGCAGCCTGTGGGAAGGACTCATATCTGAGAAGTTTGTGAAGAACTGCATCCCATGGGAGGGAGCCCATGCTGGAGCAGGGGAAGAGTGTGAGGAGGAAGGAGTGGCAGAGACAATGTGTGATGACCACAACCCCCATTCCTTGTCTTTCTGTGCCACTTGGGGGSAGGAGGTACGAGAGTTGGGAGTGAAGTTGAGCCCAGGAAGAAGGATGGGGTGGGGGGAAAGTGTTTTTAGTTTTGTTTTTATTTCTCAGTATCCTACTCTTACAATTAATTAGCAATAAATTACATGAATCTTCCCCAAGTTGAGTCTGTTTTGCGTGTAGCAGTAATTGTTGATCTCCCTGTCCTTATCTCAACCCACAAGCTTTTAATCTTATTTTCTCCCCCTGTCTTGCTGAGGAGATGAAGTGAGAGAGCGGCTTGGTGGGCACCTGGCAGTCAGCCAAAGTTAACTGACCACACAGAGGAACGAAGAAAATCCTATCACTACTATTTTATGAGGAACATATAATAGTAGCACCTTGAGAAAAAAATTACCTGTAAGGTAATCAAGGCATTCCAACAATTTCTTCTCCCTGGTAAAATCAAGTGCGAAAGTATCGAAAGTATCGTTGAGATTAATTTCAGGAATTAGAACCTGGGAGGATGCAGTTGCCATGGAAACCCTATAATAAAAAGAAAAAGTCTTTTAGCACCCAAGACACAATAACTTTCACATCAAGGTAGGACTGGATCATTATGATTGTTATCACTTCTCAAAAAGCTTGACAAAAACATTTAAATGTATTTTATTTATATGGTTTAAGTTAGGAGCCTCTCTTGCCACTTTTATTTTTGTGAGTAAAGTCTCCAGTAAAAATCTTTTATTACTTAGCTTTTGCCTAACATTCAGTGTCAGGTAAGTTTTTAACAAAATATTGGTTAAACAACAATATACTTTGAATTGTTCTTTCTAGTCACCCACTGAACCAAAGTAGCAATAGCACCATATTTATCTGTATTTTAAGCAATCCTGACAGATGCTGCATCTCTCCCAACCCTTGTTTTCCCAAGCAGTTTCTTGCTCCAGGCATTCTTTGGCACTGCTGTCCCAAGGGCTTGGTGCAGATCCCCACACCTCTGCAGCTGTTCAGCACAGCACACTGCTGTTAACTTCAAAAAGCACAGCGGGGAGATAAAACAAATAGATGTCAGCACAGTTTATTTTGAAAGGCTTTTCCCTGCAAAGCATGTGTGCATACTTACATTTCCTCCAAAACTGAAAAGTTTCCTTGCCTACCTCATTTCAGGAGCTACATCCACTTTTCGTCTGTCCGGCCATACTAATATAGAGAGATGAGCTTTCACAAGAAAACTGCCATTAGGATGTATCTTTCAGATCCTTCAGCCTGATATCTCAAAAGATATGTTATTGGAGAGCTGGATACTAGATAAGTTTACAGAAAGTTTGGTCCATTTAAGCAAAGAGGTTATTAAACCTCATTTGATAATTTTTGAGTTTGGAGGTAAACACACAACCATGCACACAAGGTATGTCAGCTATCTGTCATTCATGACACTTGACAGATCAAAATATTTTGATTGCTTCAATTAACAGTTTCCCAAATTAGAGTATTTCTCTGTAGACATGACTCAAATCTCCAGGACAAATGCTTACTAAAAACTACATTTTCATATATTTCTTGTGTAGTATTTTAGGAAAATGCAGTTGGGAAAGTCAAAAACTGAGCTGCACATCTCATTGTCTTTAGAATAGTTTTCAAAAGCTGAGCTGAGGAGGTTTCCTAGTCAATAATTCATGTTATACAGTTTTCAGTACTGTTTCTCTTGCAACTGTGGTTGTAGAACTTAGTTTAAAGTAGATCCTAGTTCAGATAGTACAGATGGGGTTTTTTGGGAGAGGATAATTGAAGTGCCTTTTGCTCCATGTACTTAGAGGGAAAAATTCCCTGAGCTCCTTCACTTCTTTTTTTTCTCCCCCACCCCTCCGACCCCCCAGTAGTTCATCTGCAGTTACACTATGGTGTTTTATACCTAGTAGGAAAAAAAGACATGCATTTCTTGTAGGGCCTGTGTTAGGGCAAACACCTCTACAAAATTAACAATGGCTTTGCTAAGAAATCAGCGATCAGGTATCTAAGATGAAGAGCTTCTCTGAATATCTCCATAAAGCACATATTTATTGTGAAGAAGACCATATCACCAGRCCCTTTTGGACTTTGTTTGGGGCTATGCAAAGGATGCACTGTGAGGACATGTGCTAAAGCCAGTTTTCAGCGAGCTCAACACCATGTCACCATATTAGGTTCAGAGGACTGAATTTCCTCTTGTACTTCTGCCTGCTCTATCTGACTCTGTACTTGTCTGGAATGTTTTTTTCTAGGATAAATGCATTTCAGCCACTGTAAATAATGCATGACCTAAATCACTGTAGTGTGTGTAATGTCTTTGCTATACATAGTTACCTGTTGTGCTTACAACAGAGAATATTATACTGCAATTACTTTGAAATATGTGCATGAAGAAATGCAATGAGCGTAATTTCAGGAGAATGTTTTAGCTGCTGGAGCTCAGGGCCCTGGTGAGACTGTTACATGAGCAGTCTAGAAGCAAACAAAATATTGCTCACCACATGAGAACTAAGAGAGTTACTTGTGGGGAATAATTTATTAATCAGGTTTGGAATCTTTTTCCACTTGCAATTTGTCTGCAAGCACTTGGTGTTTTTTTCCCCTCAGTTTTATTCACTGCTTGAAACGATTCTCTGATTTTCAGGGCGTTCACAGCCGTCTCATTACAGACAACAATCTGTGATAGCCAAGAATTAATTTGATTGGGCACATATGTCAGCTGGTCTCATTTCTGCTCTCCGAGTGTCTCCCCTGTGACTGTATTTATGATGCAACTGTTCATGTTTACAAGGTGAAAATGGAGCTTCTCTGAATATTCTCTGGTAGTCAGTTAAAAAGCTTCGTGTCTCCACAGGTTTCTGCCCTACTGCTTGTTCCACCGAATACTGAAAAAAAGCCAGACCCTCACCTTCAGCTTTTTGCTCATGATACTCATGCAGTAGTTCTACTATCAGCTTCAGCTGGGAAAAAGAAGTGCCACAATGTAGCTTGGTGACAGAATACAAACCAGGGTCTGAGTCTGACAGATCAAATGTAATCCATTGCCTTGCCTTGCCTTTCTCAAGAGATTTTCAGTTTTCTGAACCTGCAACGAGCAACCCAGTGTTGCTGGCTTATTTATAAATTGATTAAATAGCTTTGCTGAAGCCTGATATTCATAGAATCTGCATACAGCACTCCATAGTAAGTGATAGACTTAAAAAAAATAAATAATAAGAGCAGGGAATTTCATGCTTTGGATTAGGTGAAAACTGGCGGGACAATGTGAAGATATAATGTGAACCCAGAAACAAAAAAATAGCTGAATAAATGAGCATACTTTTTAATAGTTTTCTTCTTCATTGTCCAGATACATTCTCCTTTTTTTGCTTCTCTTACTGATGGCTAAACAGCTGGTAATTCCAATAGAACATTTTTCCATCAGAAAATACTGCTAAAATTCAGTGGGAATGTTTCAGCATTCACAGTGCTGCACTTGAAAACCAGACAAAATTTTCTGACAGCACAGCTTCCTAGAGAGACTTGCTCCCTTGTCTTTGGGTACTTGATATATCTGGCACGCTGAAAAGGAGCTAGGATCCTAGAAGTAGTAGAAATTCCCTGCACCCAGGGACCCAACACAGCAGCTACCCTAACTTCCAGACACCCAAGCTATTGAAACTCCAACTCTTCGAGTGGGCTACCTCAGAGATGCATTTTGCAGGTTCCCCAAGTATACACATTTTGTTACCTTATCGCTTGCTATTTTGTGAAGAATATGAATCCATTAAAATAATTCCAAATTTCTTCTAAGGAATGTACTCGCTGCCTGATTTCTTTCTCAATCTCAGAATTCTTCATGGAGTAGGAATTTCAGCCTCCAGAAACCTGTTTTTTTAGTGTGTTTAGCACCAGATATCTGCCTGGCATCTGTGTTACCATAGAACAGCATGGTATTACTGTTCTAACTCTTATTTTGCATCCTTTTTCGACTTTTCAAAGGGATGTTTTGGTTTAGCATTACAGTAAGGTCCTTCTCACTCTGGTACAGCACAAAGTAGTGTTTTGGGGGAATGTGTCAATTCATCCCCCTCTCTTTGACCACATTTGTGGTGGGACAAGACAATACGGCAACTATGACAACCCATCTGCCTTAAACTGAAGTTTTTCTGTTTATTGAGAGGAACATCTTCTTTACCTTTCAGTGATATTTTTAGCAGTTTGCAGGAAGCGAGCATGATCATTCTCCTTCAGCGACTGTTCAGCCTGAGAGATGAGGGATGTCGAGCGCTCAATGCACTGTTTGCAGTTTGCAATCTGCTGAGCCAGTTTTCTCAACCTCACCACCTTGAGTGGAAACATAAGAAAGCAGTCACATCTCTAAGGTCAAATCATGATTGCATTTGCACTTCCGAGGCAAAGCTGGAATGCAAAGGGGCAGTTAAGATGAATGGCTTCGCTGACAAGAGCTTCTTTCACACTAGCTTGATGGTGAGCCCCATCTAGCCACGTAACATTTTCAATAAGGGCACAGGCACAGCCTTTCTACCTCAATATTTTCCACGTGGAAAACAACAGGGGAGAGCCAAAACAAGCACAGCTGGCCTATTTTCCAACAGAAGAAACATCAGTTCCTGGTACTTTCTGCTTACATGATAACCAAGGGCTATTTAGATAACCGTTTCCCTAAAGTGATGCGATCTGTGTTAAAGGCATCTTATAGATTTACTACTTTTTTCCTATTACTGAGGTTTCATAAAAAATAATCTGAAAACAAAACTTGTCAGAAAAAGACTGTTCAAATGTACTAACAATACACTCCTGCCTTTTTCATTATGTGCTTTTAGTCAAACAGGGTGTTTTCTTGTTGGATATTTTTAACCGGACAAAAGCACAGTAGTGCTGGAGAGCTGATTATTATTACTGCAAACATATGTGCTGGAGATAAACACAGTAGATGTGACTGTAATCATTAGCTGAAAGGTTAGGGAGGGGCACAGTCAATCTTCCATTTAAAGACAATGTTGGCTAACAAAACTTCTAGTTCCTGAAAGGTCTGGGAGYCCTTCCCATTGTTATCACATCAGGATCATAGTTTGAACAGGAGTAAGAAATAGGAAGGAAATGAAATAATTCTGTAGTTTAGAAAGGCATTAAGACCCAGTTGCATGCAAAATGAGGAAACTAACAACCAAGTGGATTGGCAGAAATATCCAAATCTATAATGAAGGTAACGTTCCCAGTCTCAGCAATTAGGGCACAATCTATGAAGTTGCTGAGTTGAATTTCAGATATAATTRCATCCTAAGCAGAGATAAGGGTATCTTAGTGCACCTACTTGACAACAGAAACCAGCAGGAAAAGAAATCTTTTGGAAAACTTTCAAAAATAAAATATTGGCCAAATGATTAGTGTCCTGTAACATTGATATTTCTTCTAAAGATAGAAACAATAAAGGGAGAAAAATGCTGGGAAAGCATAAAGATTTTGATAATGCTAATAATCTGATCAGCTTCTAGGATGAACTAATGCCATAACATTTTCTCTATCTATGCATTTGCAGGGATTACAGTTTGGTCTACACCAATCTAACCAGGGAAAGGTTTGCTGCAGTATTAAGTAGCTCATCTCTTTGTTTACTTATTATTTAACAAAACAAACAATGAACTGAAATAAATGTTACCTTGTGAGCTTTTAGCAGAGGCATGTCATGATTTGTGAGGTCTACATATGAACTAGTTTTTTTGTTTGCTTGATTCTTTTTTATATCTTCTTCAAGAAGACAACTGATGATAAACTTTAAAAGGAAGAGTCTTGTCTCATCCACTCTCTCTCCCCTCTCCCTCCCCCCATGGCAGGAACAATGTCTACACTAAAATTATCTTATTTATTTGATATTTGATATTTAAGTGCTTTTTTCCTGTTACATCCTGGGATTTTATAGGTTTCAGGTGATATGTGAGATTAAAGATGGAGCTGCACCACATTGTCAGACACGTGTGTCTGAATCTGCAGCCTTGCAGCCATAGCTAGAACTTTATACCTGAGTGTTTCCAGCTCTGTAGCCATAACTATAGTCCTATAGACAAATTTGCTGTGCCTTACCTTCCAGAAAGACTCTTAGCCACAGGTCCTTTTAAAAGAAGGTACATTGGGCAGAATTTCCTGTGGCTTTTCACATGGGTCTCTTGAAACCCTGAAATCTTTCAACATATACAACATTTGGAGCAAAGCATTCCAGACCTTTACTGGATCTCCATTGGCATCACCTTTGGTTGAACAAAGTAGAACAAAGAATGGGGATAGATTCTGATATCAGCTATATTCAAATAAATTTGGAGTCAATTGTATTCTAAATCTTCCATGCTCTAATGGACATTAGAATACATCTTTGCAAGCAATAGATTTTTTAAAAGCAACTCATGTATACAGCACAAATCCAAATGAATGGAAAGTTTTCTACTTCATTGGAAGCACAGCTGGTCTCACTGCATAGAGAAACAGAGTTGAAACAATAATGCAGAAGGCCACCTTTTCCATTTTGAAGGGAATTATATTTTGTTAACAGCATGAGGAAATTCAAGTTCTGTCACACAATGTACAGGACCTGTGGTTTCAAACATGTTCAAGTCAGCCCTTGCCTACAGGGTTTTTATTTCCAGTTAATTGGAATATCTTGACAGCCACATGAACCATTTAACCTGCTCTTGAATTTATTCCTTTCCTGAGCTTTTCCCACACAAGAAGAGTTTATATTTGACTTAGTTAGTTTAGCAGTTAAAGAGTAAACACCATGTACCTAGAAAATAAGAACATTAATTCAACTCTAATGTGTTTCTGAGTTAACAGGTAGCTAGCAAAATGTGTTGAAACTTGAATATCAGAGATTTTTCCTGTTCAATATGTTTGTTGCTAATAATCATTGCACCTCAGTAATTAGAAATGCACACTTCATTTTATTTCCTGCATGTTTCTGAATATGTTTTTGTAAATAAGTTAGACTTCCTATTCTCAAGAAGGACAATGATTGAAACAAATCTTTTATGTGATAGTATTTTAATAAATAAATAAATAAAGTATCTAGACTAAAATGTTCATGTAGATAATTGCCAGCCACGATACCAAATGTTGTGACACTTTGTGAAAGTGAAAACTTTGGGGGAAACACTGTCAGACATATAAGAGAGTGAAGGGATCACTAATTAGTCATCATTTTATTGTAATCTACTGATGGTGACATTATTTCTGTGTTTATCCTTAAAAATCATAATCACATGTAGTCAGAGAAATGCCAAAAAAACTGTTGAGGTCTAGCATACTAATCTTGATATATGTCATTCCTCTTTACATGAAAGTAGCAGTAGCCCAGGACTACATAAGGACTTTTACAAATTTGTATTAATAGTACCTGAGGTCAAAAAGCCATAAGCATGATGAAGCGGTGTTGACCTACGTGTGATCTAAAGAAGAAAAGCTTTTACCTTTCCTTCCTTGATTTTGGTTCCAATTATTTGTCGTCTTTGCTGGATTATTTCAATGAGCTGGTCACATTCTTCCATCAGTTTGGTTTCTTGGCGTGACGCATTTACCTACAAAGCAAACCATTATGATTAGCAAAACCTTTTTTGACATTTTCCTTGTCCTTTTTCTAATTTTAAAACTGTAATTTCTAAAATGTTGATTTGGGCATTTTTTCTCCTTTCTGTGTGTAATCTATGTGTTATTTTGTTTTCCTGTCTTGGATTTTGTGAAATACTGAAACGAGTCTGAATGTCTTGTTTGTAGGAGGTAGGACTTGCAGATAGATACTCAACAGGTATTTCTAACTCAAGTGAGAAAAGCCTGGTCCTTTGAGTACTGAGTGATGTCAGTTATAGCAGACATCAGTGAGAAGTGAAGGCTCTTCAGGAGGTGCTTAACACATCACAGTTTCAAGCTGTATATAGGACTGCAGTGAATACTAATGCACGTAAGAGCACAAGTACTGGATCAGACAGTCCATCTAGTGCAGTATCCTGTCTCTCACTGCTGCTAGCGCCAGCATCTGCTAGTAAAGCATCTTAGGAAGAAGTCCCAACACGTATGATGATTCCCATGAATATTTTCTCATCCTCCAACCATTTGCAGCTCAGTCTTCTTGAACCAGACACAATTTCTACACCATTACCAATCCTCAGAAGAGTTATGTTCTGTGGATTTATTTAGTCTCTCCTTCAACCCCTGCAAACTTAAGTATCTCCACCATCCTACAGCAATGAGCACCACAGCTTAACTCGCAGTCAAGTGAACAACTGCATCCTTTAGAGGGATTTGAATCTGTCTCCTTCCAGCTGTATTTAATGACACCAAGTTTTTTTACTGGAAAGGACAGTGAACTACTGATACCTATCCACAATCTCCATGCTGCTTGTGCTTTTATAGATCACTGGTTTGTCCTGTAGCAGGACTTCTTTTCTACACTGAAGAGTCTTAAGTGATTAAGTTTTTCCTTGTATAGTGATTCAGTTTTTCCTTGTATGAAAGCTGTACCATACCTTCAATCATCCTTGTTTTTCTTCTCTGAAACTTTGCCCGGTCTATCATCTCATTTTTGGTATGGGGAACAGAACTGTACCAAGTACTCAGGGTGCAAACAAACTATGGAGTCATACAGTAGCATACAGATATGTTGTCTATTTCATCTTCATTACTTTCATAATGATTCCTAATGTTTGATTTGCTGAATTTAACACTTGAAAATATTGTTTATTATTTTCAGTGTCCATATAGTGGTTCCTGAAAGATTCAAATTACCAAAGATCCAAGCGAAATTACCAATTCATGTGTATTGATTGCCTTTATTATTACCACTTTGTCTCAGCAATGAATCAGATAGATAGAAAATAATAGCTGTGCTCATGTAGTTTTCTACAGTATAAATATATGACTCAGTGAAACTGTTTTTAATGCAAAAAAACTCACAAAGAATATTAGCTTTCTATGGAAAATGTTGACTTTTGTAAAAAAATAAAACTTAAAACAGAAAAGGTTTTTGCTCTCAGCTGAAAATGTTTTGTTTCTGGGGGAGACTGATTTTTTCAGTGAAAAGTCAACATTCTGTATGACAAGAAAAATGTACTTCCCCACCAGCAGTAGTATGTATAGCTTACATGTATGCGTAAAGTCAGAGAAAAAGACAAAAAGTTCCAATCATATTTAGAATAAAGAAAAATTTAAAGGAGTGATTTCAGAGCTGTGTTTCCATACACACTTTGCTAAGAGGGTAAAGCAACCTTCAGCCCTGGCCAATTGGTCCTAGAGCCACGTCACCTTTTCCATTGGGCTAGTAAGAGCTAGTGGTGAACAACAACAGGGAACAGTTCCAGGTGACAAGTAACTATATTTCTCCCCTTGGTTATTTTTCACTCTGATGAGCCCCTTGATCTGCCTCAGCCTTCTTTTTTTTCTTCCAACAATGTGTTTAAACACGCATTTACCTGTGAGCACATTATGGAGCTCATTAAGATTAAGCAAATTCTTATATATCTAAATTTGGACCAGGGCCAATTTTACAAATAACCTTCTTATGTGAAAGACATTGTGTCCTCCAGGCAAAGAGAGGACTTGTTTACAAAGGCCTGCTTTCATTAAGGTTTTGGATTATCCTTCTCAAACCTTCATAAAATTAAAGTTTGATTGCATATTTTACAGGCTTAATTATTAACTAAGATATCAGGATTATAAAGAGAAGATATATTTGTTTCTGGAAGGGGTCAGATGGTACTGAAAGTGCTGGGGAGATCTGCACGCAGTAGGTGAAGATGCAGAAAGTACTTCCACTGTGCAGTTTTAAATGCCTATTTATCTCCTTACGTTAGCTGTTTGCTCTGCCTGGCTTCCCACCGTGGTCCACGAGGAGAGAAAGACCATGGAGCAGCTCTCCCAAAGCCTCTGGCAGTGCCAGTTTCTCTCCACTGACTGCTCCGGGAGGCTAGAAGAACTAGTCAATCAACACTGTCCCTCCTATTCCCCTCTTCTCGTCATCCCACCACCCCGGCTGCATCACACCCTCCCGGCATGCACCGTACTTTGGCATGGAACTCTGCAGAGCTGTTTTCAACGAGCCGTCCGGTGCACCAGTTTCCCCAGCCCCGACTCCAGTTTCACTAGGGGACTGAAATTCCACCAAAGAGTGGGGAATCCCAAATGGGCTCAGTCAGGGGCAACGATCACATCCACTGCACATGGGTGCAACTCCTTCTGTGTCAACACTGAGGTCTGCTCACACCAGAGCTGACTTTGGCACGTAATGACGGTAACACTTCACAAGATTTTTGAGTAGCTTCCACTCAAAGTGTTACTTCTATCACCACTTACATCACRAATTCATTTTGTTGAGCAGATCTAATTAATCTTTGGGGTAACTGTCACGAAACTTAGAGTTACAGAAAGGTTAAGTCAACATTGTTTCATTTAATGCTCTGGTTGGTTTGAATAATAAAGGATTAATTAAATCTTAACTTAAAAAACTCTAGACTAAGAAAAACAAAATGCTTGGAAAAAAACTTCGGATTTCTTACACACTGACTGCAGACCTCTCTTTTTCTTTGAAATCTGAAAAGTGTGCTCTTTTATAAACTTCATTTGAAGACATATCCAACTTTATAGCTTGCACAAGCTTATTAAAAGTGAAAAGTATATTCCAAAATTATTTGATATGTCTGAGCTTTGTATGAAAAAAAAGCATTTAATCTGGGGGCTTTTCTCAAGTTAAAATACTCCTTAATCAAATTTTCAGTCTACAAGGCCTCTGATTCAGTAATAACTTTATAATTGAGCACATGCCTAACTTTAAGTGCACCATATTAGCTGTGGCCCTAAAGGGACTATTTGTGAGATTAGCATTGAATATTATTTACTTGTATGTTTCTGAGGAGTCATATGTCAGACCAAAGAGCCACAGGCATGGAGCAGGGCTCCACTGTACAGGTGCTACAGAAATACCAGAGCAAAGCTCTGCCTTCTGCTTGAGTCCTTTGATGAACAGCAACCTTGACAATAACTTCCAGCTGGGACTGGCCAAGGAATGCGAGTACTGTCTGGTGAAAATATTTGAGGTTTTACATTCTACATTTTTCCACATTAAAAACAAGCCCTCTTTCCAAGGAGTTCATTAAAAGAGACTCAGAGTTGCATTAAAAAAGTCTGGAGACTGCATCGCTCACTTTGGTTGGGGGAGGCTCTGAATCATGCAGAGAGCAGACTTAAATCTGGGCTTCCTCCATCCCAGATGAATGTTGACTCCTTAATCTGAGACATCTATTGCCTGCAAGTTTATGCTGGACTTGGGGGACACCTTTCTGTAGGAAATTTCAATGACAGTACACTTCGTTTTGACATCAACAAATTCCTTGAAAATCTGTGTCCAGAACTACTTTGAACCTAAAGCTTTGTGTTTTGTTGGTATCATTTTTATAAACTTCTCTTCCATGCCACAAAACGCTTTTAAAACTGACTAGGAGGCCTTGTTACAAAAGGCCTTGTTAGCAAAAATGATGATGACATTTTCTACTACAAACAAACAAGCAAGGACTGATTCTAGTCCTGCTGCTTTTGTGGGGAATTTATTTTGATTTCTGTAATATCTGACGACCTCAGACAGTTTACTGAAAACAAAATATTTTAGGGTTCTTTCCAGGTTTTCCAGACAGAGGGATAGGGACTGCTGGCCTTTGCCTCAGGGGGTGGGTGTGGCAAAAAAAGAAAAATGGGGGTTCCTCAGATGTTTGACAGGGAGCTGGAAACAACAAGCCCCCCCCGACCCGAAGGGGAGAGCAGGCCAGCTGTTCCCATCTCCACAAGCTGAGAACTGCTTTGGAAAGTGTTCTGCTCTCTGCAGAGGCTTCCTTGGCTTTCATCTTCAGAGACCTGAGTTAAATTGCAGCTTAGGTCATAAGAAAATGAATGTGGTGGTTTCAGAGTCCCCAGCAGATGTTTGGGAAATCATACAACTACAATATGGTTAGAAGTTCAAGGGTACAGGGGAGCTTCTCTGGTTAATTCAAAGGCAAACAGAGTGTCAGAGGGCTAGATTCATACCCATGAAAACTTCCTCAACTAACATACTGGAATCAAAGGATTTTTTAGTGTCTCAGCAGAATTTTCCTTGCAGGAGCAAAACTTTGTCGCTGGGATTTCTTATGAGTGAGGAAATTTTGTCTGCAAGTGGAAATGCACATGTGTCTTATCAGCAAGTAATCTCTAAATGACAAACAAAATAAGACATCCTAAGTTAGAGGTGGCCTGTTTTTTTTAAGACTATACTGTCTGGGATAAATTCATCAAAACCAGAGTAATTTTTATTCTCTAGTCCTCCACTAGTTATGCAAAATGAAAAAAGTAGGTTGTAGAAAGAGTCTGATCTTTGGAAAGTGAGGTATGAATTTGAGTTTCAGCTTTACTATTTAAAAATGGTCTCAATGCCTCAAAAATAATTTCTTTGCAGTTGTGGCCATACACATAAAGAAGAGGTACCCGCTTTTCTTTATGGGTATGAGTTGATGGTTATAGAATTACTATATACTCACAAATAAACAAAAACATCAGAAAAGCAAATTGCAATGATTCCACTTAGCTGTAACATCATTGCCACATACATCAGTCTAGATTTTGAGCCTGAATTCCTCCTTACACCAAACCCAGAAACTGAGAAAAAAAAAATCTAAAATGATGAGGTGTAACAGCTGGTACCTGTTTACTCCAGGAAAACTTTCTYCATTGTCCTGTAGATGTGGAACACACTTTCTGGGATTAGAGTCTCTAGATGAATTAAAGGATTATACTCATCTAAAGAGAGAGGCCTATTTGTTTTTTAATTACTCCATGTTGTAAAGTGAACAACTTTTCTTCGTAGAGTCACAATACATTGAAGTCATATTTTAACATCACCCATGTTTCATTTATTTATTTAATGGAARTATGAAGGATGATGATTAATGTGCATTTATGAAAACATTTCTTCCCTTTCTTTTTCTGGATAGCTAGACCGAATGAGAGTCATGGATTCAAACTTCTTTCATTTCATATCCCTGTTTGATATTACGGGTTATTCAATTTAGTCTTCTGTAGAGCAAAAGCAACTCTTGGAATAAAGCTTTTTCAGACTTTAYCTAGTCTAAGTGTAAAACTGATTTTATCTATTATGACAAACTGTGCCTTTGGAAATACGTGATATTAATCAGCTTGCCATCTGAATGGATCATCTACAATTCCTTTATTCTGAATTGGCGCAAGAGAAAGGAACGGTCATCTCCCATTTCAAGTGTGCCGGAGGCTTTGTTTTTGTTTGCATTCCACATCTATCTCTAACCAGGAGACCTGTGTTTAGAGGCAGTCTCAGAGCAGGTTAAACAAAGGTCAGTACAAAAATACAGCAACTTACTTTGGCTACCTAGGAATTTTGTGAATGAAGAATCGATTGGGCCAGGATAGCTAAACCACTTTGGGTCAGGCTGATAAGACTATTGGCCCCAGTCTTGACTAAAAGTAAATCTTTTCAGAAGTTTGAAATATTCATGTTACTYATTGAAATATTATTTTAAAATTTTTCCCCACTGTGCTTTGAAGCACATTGTTGAGAAGCTAACCAGCAAGAAACCTAGCAGTCCTCTAGTGACATTTACAATCTAATCACAAAACAAACCAAACCAAAACCAAACCAGAAGTTTCATGGAAAATGGACAAATTGTTTTTATAAGATGTCTGTTAAAAACATAAAAAAATCTTACACTCGGATGATCTGGAAAGTTCTTATAAAGAGCTAGTCCAGATACACTTATGCTGACAGCTGTAAAGCCCATCGACTAGGCTTGCTTCAATGAACCAAGTATTGTTTTTCTAAAACACAAATGCAGCATCATGTTGAAACTATAGCTGACATTTCTCAGGATAGGAAAGCACACTGGAGAAAAGATATTTATTGAGAGACAAACCACAGATTCACAATGGGGTTAAACTGCTCTGGGATTATACTGCCAAAAAGAAAAAAGGTATTCCCATTTTCCTTCCATCCACAGAAGCCGGTGCCACCACCTGGGGAAATGGCTGGGCTGAGCTCACCTGGCTGATGTGGATGTTGCACAAACACATGGGAAGCCRGTAAAGAAACACAACAGGGAGGGCAGAAGCAGAGGTGGGGAGACTTTTGGCAGCAATGAGGCTTAAGATCAGATTAAGTTGTTTGTGAAACTAAGCCCTAAGAGTGATGTGTTTTTTTAAGATGCCGTAAAAGKGTCATATTAATAATTTATTTTCAGTCATTATTTTTGTCCTTTATGTTAGTCCTTTCTTTGAACCTAAATAATGAAAATATTTTTTGAATTGAACTATATTTACTTATTTATTGCTGTTATTTTGTTTTTCCTGCTGACATTAAGCCTTTGTTTCAAGTTGAGCAAAATATTCCACTTGGTGTGTTTCATTTAGAGTAGAAAAACAAAAACAATTAAATAATCACTGAAGTTCAAAGGACTGCCCATCCTTTGATGAAGATGAAGCAAGTGCCCTTGTAACCAACAGTTCAGTACTTAAAACTCTCACCCACGATGTGGGGTCTCTAGCCTAGTGTTTAGCATACTCACTAGAGGACCAATGTCTTTGGTCTCCTTGCTGCTCTAATTAGTGTTCAGCTATTTATGTTAGGCAGAAAAAGGAGAAACTCAGAGGTATTTTGTTCCCATAAAAGGTAAAGGTCTCAAAGACAGAAGGTTCCAAAAGTAACAACATTCTGACTGACAAGTTATATTCTCTGATGGCAGGCACAAAGCATTACCTGCTGCATTAGTTAACCAGTGATTAACAGTGAACTAAAACCTATTTTTTAGTCTAAAGCCAAATTTTTGCAGGAATATCAGTAAAACAAGACTGTGAACACATACATGTGTATGGATGTGAGACAGAGGGAGAGATGGAGCCAAGGGGAACTGGCCACCTTAACAGGCAATGGCAAGCACTGCTGTTGGTTTATATACAATCTGTGATTCCACTATCATAATTATAACTCCAATTTCCAGAAGCTACAAAACAGTTCTAGGTGCATTAACATATTCCAACATGTGCCTAATCTTTACATAAAATGTATGCATAAGTGCTGCAGTTCTAGACATATATAGGACCAATTAATTATACCTTTAATATAGGACCAATATTTTATATAGGACCAATTATACATTTGTGAAAAAAATTAAATAATTTTTAGGCAAATAATATTTGACTACCAGGCTAAGGCTTACTGGGCATGCAACTTAGGACATCCTTGAATGAATATTCAGTATTGCCATATGCCGTGCAGCATGTTTTGTCAGTTTTTATTTCTTTAGTTTCTCTTTTCTCTAATGCTGTGTAAAATTAAGACTCTGACTAACACTTACCTGAGATTTTCACTGAATGAAATCAACTTATATGAGCGGAAATAAATGTAGAACTAAAGTAATTAGAAATCAAAAGTATATCATGCCATAAATTTCATCTGAACAATGTTAACAGAGAAAGTACTCTTGTACCCTCTCTCATTAGAAACTGTCTTAAGAAACTAATGCTGAAACTTCCTCAGGGTTTTATACACATCATGAAGTTTGCTAATTAGTCTCTTATTGAGAGTAATAACTCTGGATTTCCTTCAAGTCATGTTTTCCTGTCTATTTCACAAATGAAAAAATGCCAGTTACTTCTAGAACTTAAATAGAGCAAATAAATTTAGCTGCTGAACAAGTATGTCAGCAAAACCAGAAGATACTGGAGCAGAGGAAAAAGCAGCTTTCAGTGGAGCTACTTTCCAAGTTATCTGCCCACAGTGATGGTAAACACTTATTTAACCCATTGCTCCTTTCCTACTGTCTAAAAACCCCATCAAAGTAGATTCCTAATTCCAAAGTACTAGTGGTCAGCTTTATACGACTACGAAGGCCATTTGCTGCAGTTCAGACACCAAGATTTAGATACACGCTTTCCACCTAAATTTTCCTACTGAGAACTTCTCAGTTTACTTGGGCTTTGATTGAAATGGTCCCAGATCTCAAGAAAGAGAGAGTACGATGAAACTTAGTGAAAACAGAGCACCCACTGGTTTTTATTGTCACAGACAAAGCCTCTTTATTGTTAGAATGTCCTTGGGGAATCACTCTGACAGCTGAGTTTTGATTTTGCTGTCCCTCAAGCAACTGAAATGCTACATGTATCTTATACATGAATTGATGGAGACATTTTGTCGCAATATTTGAAGAAGCTCTCTTGTAGCTGAAGTCTTACCAGAGATTCGAATTTTCATTATTTATAATTTTACCATTTGGCTCATTTATTTTTGATCAGGCACATAAAAAAAGGCAACAGCAGGATTTTCCAGGTGCTGCCATCTTCTCTTTATCATGTTTGGACTCCTGTTGTTACACTGATTTAAAACGTGTCTGATACGTGTGAGTATTCAGTATCTGTGCTGGTGAAATAAAGGGCCTTTCAGTATACCACTTTTTTTTCAGGTGATTATATAACATGGCTATAAAAAACACCCTTTAACACACACACACACACACACACACACAAACAAATTTTGACTGGGAACTTTATGCTGAGATTTAGCCTGCAGCAGATCTTTAGAAGTGAGCTAGAAACTGAGCATTTCCATTACAAACATAAAACAAAGGCTGCAGCAGTTTGAGGGTTACACAGTTAGAGGAAAATGCCTTCCCTTCTTTATACAGCCAAAAATGATTTTGCAGCGGTGTTCAGAATTTGCTTCCTATGACGTTTGGTGAATTGAAAACAAAACAAAACAAACAGAAAGACTGAGATACAGATGTTATAAAGCTGTCTACAAGCAAAACCTATTTCCTTTCCCCTTCCCCCTAGATAATAGCTCCAATTTTTCCTCCAGCTGAGTTCAGATCACGTTTCTGCCTAACAGATGAGAGCAGCTTCATGGTATTGACTATATAACAGACATTTAATCATATATTTCCTAGAAGAGATGAGAAAAAAGTCCAGAAACAAAACTCAAATTGCTTAGGAAAAAAGTAACTGGCAAAAGAGGCTCATGCTCCAATTTGTGCCTTATGCCAATTAATGTCATGATCTAAAAGACGTTTGCAGAAGCCTCACTCGTTCATAGAAGCAATGTGCCTTGGAAACTATGACAAAGAAGGCAAATTTGCTGTGACATAGCACTTTGTCAGCCAGAAACCTGTGACACTAAAACCAAGGGGAGAACCTAAGTGCTCACAGCGTTAAACCCTTCCCCGATTCAACCGAGAAGTGGCTAAATGCGGAGCTGCGTACAGCTGGCAAAGCCACAGGTGGGCAGGGCAGGCTGCGGCCCCCATCGCCCTGCACGTGGYGGGCGTGCAGGGGAGGGCGGCAGGGCTGCAGCGTGCAGGGGGGCAGGTGGGGGGGTGCCAAAGGCCACCCCAGGGCACCGCCGTGCTGATGCCCCTCCAGCACACGGTGGGAGGCAGGGGGACCTGGAGGTGGGTTGGTAGGGCCATGGGAATGCTATCACCGAGGGATTAACCTATAACACTATATCCTAGGCCTGTCAATCCCAATTTTAAAACAGTGTTTTTGGAAGATTCGTCCAAGGCTCCCACAGAAATTTTTCAGATATTCACACGAGCAATTTGCGTAGCACATTTGTTACGAGCGAATTGCTGCAGCCTTGTTTCACCCGGCRGGACTGGATCCAGCTAGAACTTCTTCTCCCTCAGCTGAGGTAGAGGGCTTGTACCTAGACTGTTAATTTATGCCAAAGCATAAATATTTACTTTACCTCTTTTTCCCTCAAACATTTTCCCCTTATAATAGCTCCAGAACTAAGTAGCTGCTTTCCTGACACGCACAGATGTTTTTATGGACTTCTAAGAGCCACACGCTGATTTAGCCACATGCTCGAGGGCTCTCTCATTGGGTGAATGTCCACAGAATTTAAAGATAAAATTCTCCAAGATGGTTTTTTATGCTTTTAAAAAAGTTTTCTAGAGATGCTACGAGATGCATGAATGTTGTGAACTAGGACTACAAATAAACACATTTCAGATTAGCAGCCATTTCTATTCCATTTTCTCTGTTTGTGTAGAAAACTATATTTTACCCTTTAATCAGTTTATCATTTGATGCAGCCAATCCTGCTGTCCCTGGGGAGGCAGCCACAGCCCCCTTCCCTAAAGAGAGTGAGGAGCAGAGCCAAATCACCGGGGCCAACCCAGCGAGCTGCCCCGAGCGAGGGGGTGCTCTGCAGAAAGCAGCCTGGCCAAAGGCRTGAGGTTGTAGACCTGCCATCATCTCCAAGGAAGGAAAACAAAACTTTCCTGATTAACAGCCTTTGGATTTTCTGCAAAACCAAGAATGACAGGCGGGGATTACAGAGGAAGGGAGAGTGGAAAGATGAGAAAATGAGTGTAAAACAAAAAACATGTTAGGGATGTGTCTGAAAGATGAGTAAAACCAGTGTGCCAGGATATTCCTAACAAAACAGAAAGATTTGGGACAGCAAGGAGTGTTATAGTCTCAAGCGTTCACTTTTCAGGGTGTGGTTCCCATTGAGAAAATGGCATTTAAAAAATTAAGCGTTACTATAAACTAAGTATTAGCACAGACTATACTTCCATATTAGGTATGAAATCAGTCATTCAGATATTATAAAATGCTTGATAATATCTCTGCTGTACTTAAAGCAGTAAAGAATACAAGTTTGGCTTGATTTATTCACAAAAGTTTTTCCACTGATATGTGCAGAACCACCCACAGGAATGCAAGACTGGAAGTGGACTTCTTGAGTCTCCCAAGATCAGGTCCCCCATCAGGATAAATCTTGTCATAAATTGATAAACTCCATCTAAAAATAGGCAAGATTTATGCCTCCGTTGCTGCGATGAAAGGCAGCCCCAGATCCCYGCTCCCCGGTGGCTGGAAGGCATCCAGCTTCCAGATAACGAACCTCCCCGATCAGTCCTTGCTTGCTCATGTGAGCAGAAAGTGAAAACAACTCTCTTTCAGAAGGGAATAAACATTAGTTTCAAAACACAGAGAGGTTGGGATTTGGCCTTTGCTATCGATAAAGTTTCAATTGCCTGATGCGAAGGATGTTTGGGCAGATAATTAATCTGCAGTGAAGCTGGTTGATGGGAAGCCATTAACAGCTCACTTGGTTGATGAGAAACAGTGGCTCTGAGACAACATTTGGTTTGGCTGGTGAGGATTCATTTATTCAAAAGACACAGAGCCTGTTTGTTGTTCATTTTCAGAAACATCAGCTTCTGCTCCATATCGAAAGCCAAAAAAGACATTCCTTTTACATTTTTCATGTAATATTGAATTTTGGGGTTTCTGACAGGACAAAGGCTTTAAAAAAATGTTAGTGTTTATTTCTACAAATAAATGTTAATTAGCATAACTTTTTTTAAAGTTTATATACCCCTCAATAAAAACTTTGTAACTTTAACACAAGGAATAATAATTTCCTTTCCTTCCTTGTTTTTCAAAGCTCAAATTATGTGTGAAACCTAAAGCTTCTTTTCTTTTTTTTTTTTCAACTGGTTTGAAACTGCCCAAAATCTAAATCAACATTAAAATAACATTATTAAAATGATTTAAAATTAGGTAAGGAAAATCTAGGTATGTAACAGCAGTTTTACAGTGCATCACCTATATTTTTACATGCTTACAAACTGTATACAATATATTCTACATCACCATCTGTAATATATTGTATCAAAAAATGAAAAATAAAACATTTCCTATAAAATTAACTACTTGTTTCGTTTCAACCTTTGAGTGAGTTCATATGGCAACACTAATACAGTCATTGGAAACTAGCTTTTCTTTTCCTAATATTTCGTAATTTTAAATTTGTAACATTAATGTTACAACCAATATATTGTTTGCTTCATTCGGTTTTCTGGCTTGGGTGAATTTCTGTCATGAGGAAGCACAAAGAAAGAGAGCATACTGACTTCTTAAAAATCTATCTAAGCCTCAGCTTTGCTAGCGTTGGAAATATTCACATCATATCTGAAGTTTTCACAGAGTTCTGAGAATCAGAGATAGCTTTAAAGTTTACTTCCACATCCACACTTGCCTGATTTCCAGCACAGCCTAGGTCCAGGGTTTTGACTGAAGCTCATTTCTTAATATTTAGCTAATTTAAATGCTAATTAGACTAATTTGATGAATAAAACGTGGTAGGAATTCATTAACAACTTTGCTGCTATTGCTTTATGTCTACAGAGAAATTTTCTAAAACAGGGCTCCAGGGACAGTAGCGCATCTGTTACCAGTTGAACAAGTTGGATTTTTTGTAATACTAAACCTTAGAGCTGGTAATATATTGCAGAATTGCAGAGGAGATGGAAGAACGATTTTAAATTTTCCAGATCTAGCCCATCTTGGACATAGGCCACTAATGAAGAAGAGGCCTTATGCTGTCCTGGGCCCATCTGCTTCATGGGTTTTGCTCCGAGTTTTATATACAGTGGAAGAAAACGTGCCTTGTCTCTGTCTCTCATTACCTACTACAGTCGTTCCAGCTGATACTACAGTTGTTCTGCTTGACGTTATTGCTGCCTATATAAAGAACGCAAACCGTTCACCTCAAGTCTGATACTGTGGATAGACTTTTATGGTTTTGTTGAGCCCCATGAAGTCAGTGAGGCTCCACAGAGGTGGAGCAGACAGAAAAATGGATGAGATGACCTCTTTGGAAGAACAGTCTTGTGGTTTTTTGTTTTGTTTGGGGGGTTGGGTTTTTTTGTTTGCTTTCTTTTTTGGGGGTGGGGTTTTTTTTCTTTCTTTTTTTCTGCAGCACGTGCCACTGCAACAGTCAACAAGGTACTTAAGCAGATGCCAAATTTTCAAGATGTGACTTTGAAACTATTCACAAGAAAAAGTTGCTCTTGGGCTTAATTAGGTCCCTGAATTTTGGTCTGAAAAAGACAGAAAAGAAGCAGCCCTATGGAGAACTTCTATGGGACTTTATAAGGAAGAAAAAGAGGCTTCTCTGAAAACCAAGTGCCTTTCTGCAGAGCTAGCAGGTGGCTGTGTTACAGCAGTTTATGTCACAACTGAATTATATCTTAAATTATATCCATGTTTCAGAAGCTCTGGGTTAAGGCTACCTTCCTCTCTCAAATTCCCCAGGGCTATTCCCCAGGTAAAAATGGTGAAGAAACCTGGCTTCCTTTCACATATATAGACAACTATACTCAAAGTGGAATATCTTTCCTACACAACACTATTATTTAATGCTGCCTGTCTGCTAGGAACATACAGTGCACCCTGCAATGAATAAATGAAGCTGCTGCAGGAATTGCAATGCAGTCAGTAGTGAAATGGTCCTATGCAGAAGCCTGTCAACAGACAGCATTGTAATGCAAACAAAAACCCAACCATTTTTCACAGGGAAAATAAGTTTTCCCTGTCAATCTGACTAGTAATTAGTTTTTCAACTGAAAATACCTTTTCTCTGTGATTGAGGTCTAAAGCTTGTTCCACTGTAAATCAGCAGTATTTATGTTGTGCCAGCTCCTCTGATTCCTACTGCATTAGCTTTCCCATGCCATCTTAAATTGAGTTTAGAACTTATGAAAACTGATAGCATTGCAAATGATGAACTTGGTGTATCTCAATGAATCCAGTATATCTGTCAACAAGCACATGCACCTCATGATGTTGAGCCTTTCCTAGTATTCCAGTGTTTCTCAGTCACAATTTACCTGCAGGAGGGGTAAAAATGTTTTGTATCTGGTGTGTCACCTGGGAATCATGGCTCAGACTGACAATGAGGACAGCACTGGTGATGAAGTTTTGATGCCATGGGGCTGTTTGTATAATATTTACTGGCAGAAAGCATAAACTCATGTTGTCTTCTGCAAGTTTTCTTATGATATGGAAGCTTTTTGTTTGTAGTGGTTTTGGCTTTGTTGACCTGAATRTACTACAAGGAATCAAAAAGGTCTTATAGCATGGCAAAAAGTAAAAAGAAAAGTTTTGCTAAAAAAGAGTCCATTTTGGACTCTGATCTCTTCCTGTGTCAGCTCCCATGGCTGAATTAGTCTGTGATTATTTTAATTTGCATGTAGGGCAGCAGGCCTCATGGGGCCATCTAAAAAATCCCCCAGATTTTGAGGAAATATGGATTCAGGTCCCTCCCTGCTAAAGATTTTCTGTGATAATCAAAGTGGAATACGTAACTGAGGCAACTCAAAGGCCTGTGGGCATCCTTCTTCTTCTGAAGATAGATATATTTAATGTATGACTTTTGAGTCCACATATGTATTTAGATATTTAATTCCAATGAAGGAAAAAAAAAAAGATCAGTGGCCGATGGAAATCTAAATATCATTGTGGATCTGGGTGTTACTATTCCTTTGCCTTAGTTTTCCACCTGTAAATATTACTCTACCTCACAAAGGACCCAAAAAGATAAACATGTTACAGATAGTGAGTGATGTGCTCAAGTATAGCAGTGGTGGGGGCCATACAAACATATCAGGGGATAGGAAGGAATGTAAAGGAGGTCATCTGTATTGAGAATACCATTTATCAGTGAAAAAGCTCCAAATCAGTTTACCACTATTTTAATTTAGTTCTGCGCTTGTTGGTTTTTTTGTTTCAACTTTTGTTCCTGAATRCTAGAAGTGAATGTAATTAAGTTTACAAGTATTTCAAATGGAGGTCAGTACTCACTTCTACATGTTGACAGGTCTGAATGAGTTTTGCCAAAAGAGTTTCCAGTTCAGTATTCCTCTTAATAAGGTTGGTGAGGTTACTCTCCAAATTTTGCTGTCAAAAAGAAAGAAAACAACACATTAGCATTTTGAAGAATTTAATGTTTAGGTGAACAGTTGAAAAATGGATATCTTTTCAGGATCTGAATTTTGTAATTACACAGGTATGAACATGAGACTTTCATTTTTATATGCTCCATTAAATGTTTTGTCTATGCACTAAGTATGGCAAGACAAGAGAGCAGAAAAGTTCAAGATAAGAGCGAGTTCTAGAAAACAGAGTTTTTAAGGACCTACTAAAAACTAGATTAAGTGATTAGTTTTAGCCAGGGGAAAAAAAAAGGAGTAAGGAGAATAGCAGGGAGGCTACAAATGTTTCACCAAAAAAAGTGGTTTATTTTGGCTGAGAACACTTTTGACTCCTTATTTCCTGCTCTCAGTCTAACATCTGAGTTTAAAAGCCTGTTGCTAACTGAGGTCTCTAAGTATGTGCCCCTTTGGGACTGTATTTGTGAGGACCCAATAGATGGGTCAGCACTTTCTTCTTGGGATTCACGGTGCTGGAGGGGATTGATCTGCTTGATTTAATTCCTTAGTTCAATAGACATATTTTTTAATAAATATTTCTAATGAAAAACATCCTTTCTATGCATAGGAATGAAATATCTACTCACAGGTTGTGCCTTCACTAATTGCTCTTAAGGGAGAACTTGTGGCTTATGTCTGTGTTTATCAACTGATTATGCAACAAATATCTGCAACTGTGGGAGATCGGAGTGCTTTCCAGCTTCCAGATCTGAGGCCGCATCCTGGCCACTGTGCAACTGCATGTGAGATTCCTCTCCATATCCACAGGAAGGAAACGCAAGCACGTGAAGAGGAAGAGGTCTGTGATGGCTGTGACCCACTCCCTGGTCTGGCTGCCTTGGGACCAGGACCCTGCTGTGCACCATGGAACTTGCAACTACCAGCTCCTCACTTTTTACTACACATCCCAAGATAGCTGCTCTTTTACGTGAAATTCCATCTTCTGGAAACACACGGGCATGAAAACCTCCTGGTTTTGCATAAATGCAAAGTTTCCACAGAGATAAAAAACCCTCTGGAAATATAACTTGAGTACATAAAAAAGAAGAAGAAAAAAAAAGAAGCAAGCCATTAAAAAGAGTCCTGACTGTAAACACTCATTTATTCAGTAACTTCAGGGGCATGCATTTCATTTTGAAAATCCTGGGGACTGCTGGCCTGACAAGCTGTTCCTCATAGTTATTCACCTATGTAAGTGTGTGAGACTAGTCTCTTGCTCAGTATTCCTGACAGGCTGACAGTCCCTGCCTTTTAATTGTACTTTGCCCTCCGAGCAGTCCCCAGTATCTAGGAAGTACTGAACAAGCATACCAGAACTGGGCCCCATGCTCCTCTCCTCACAAGGACTGTAGTGTCTCTGCAGAGCTCTCATTAATTTCATACCTCCTCATCTTTTATTAATGGGCTTCTTTTCCTCACACTACTCTTTTCCCCGATGTATCTATTCTGTCGCTTAAGTCCCTCCAGCTACCACGAACTCACCTGACTTCTCTCATCCTTGCCGCCCCCCCTTACCACCTCCACGCATGCATTTAATGTGTGTGTGTGTCTTCTGGTGCTGTTACTCCCTGCCTATTTCATGCTGTTTTAAAACACTTTGTTCCTTGCCCTCCCTTTCTGCAGCCGTGCAGTCTGCTTACTCCTTCTTGCATATGGCTACAAACGAATCAAGCTGGCAGTATTTCACTGCTGAACCATACATACTTTGGCATTTAGCGGGGCTGATGCTGTAAACACTGGAAGAGCAGTCAGTCCTGTTCCATTAAAGATAGCACAGAATTTTGATGGCTTTACATATATAACCCTTCCGAGAAGCGTGATGGGTGTTTGAAGTACATAATTTTGGCATTTTCTTCCCAGCACAGCCATGCATATCGTGTATCACAAGCTCTGGCTGTAAAAATACCTTCTACATTGCATTTATTTTATAGCCCATTAAAACAAAGAGTAACAAGAATGGGCATTCTTTATCGAACAGTTTGAGCTGTATCTTATATTTCCATAAGCTGTACTGTGAACGATCATTTAATTGCAAAGGCATGTTTGCTGTGCTGTTAGATGTCCCTCTGTAGAGCTGAGACTCACATGCAAAGTCAAACTACCACATATAGTTACAGTATCAGATAACCTTTGTCTTTTAAACCAAGTTTTTAAGGGGAGTCCAAATGTGCAAATACTCTTGAAATGATATTTATATACCTTCTTATTGCCCATATATTAATTTTGTACATGTTCTAATATTTTATACCAAAAGGTTTAAAATAAAAAAATGTAAATTCTTGATTGGGATTGCCTAATTTCAAACGTATTATTGGACACAATAAATGCTAACAGTTGGGACCTTCACATACTATATAGAAAAAATGTTCTCAAAGCTGTTATGGAATCCTGCAGTGATTTTCAATAACCTGAAAGTGTCTTGAACTAAGGTCATTAGTATATGAGGACTAAATATTTTTTTTCTGAAACAGAAATTTATTTACCCATAGATCACATATAGATTATTATATCCAGGATATTTTCAAATCCTGGATAAAGAACAAAATTTTAGAATAAGTTCTCTATCCAGTGAATATAAACATAAACCCGTATATATTATTATGGTTTCACACAGCTCTCTTGATGTCCTCTGCATTACCCAATTGTGAAAATGGAGGATAACTACTAAACAAGTGAGTTGCCCTACAAAAATTAGAATTAATGCATTCCTATGCTTGAGCTCCTCGAACTGTGTCATTTTCAAACTGGAAAGCCTGGAATTTTGTTTCCTTGCAGTTTGGTATGCAAGAGATTGGGGTCTTCTTATGTCAAGAAGTATCAGAATTTTGATAAATTTCTGCTGAAGAACATCAGTTTATGTTAATGCTTTACTAAATAGCAAGAACCTGGCAGCTGCTTTCTGAAATTAATATCAATCTTTTCAGTTTCAGTAGGGTAAGTACTTGAATGGCAGCTCTTAAAACTGGCCTGACTTGAAAGTTTTAAAGGTCATAAAACTCAACCAATTCTTGCAGTATGTTTACCTGGATTTTCTCGTCGCAGTATCTTCCTCTAGTTCTTTCCCCTATTCCATTCCCATATGGACCATGGCACCACTTTGGCTACCACATGATAGTACGTAACAGAAGCAGAGTTCAAGCCCTGCACTCTTTCTTTACTCTGCACAGGGGGAGCTGGAAAGGACCTGAAAAACTTTTAAATTTCAGAAGTAGTTTAACTTGCTCACAGACTTTCCATAGTGTCACAAACTCATTTCACATCCACACCTGAAACTTCACAGGTTGTGTAAAACTTCAATGCCAAATTTGGAGCTCTGGCCATCTCGAAAAATTGATCCAGTGCTGTAGACCAGAATTCCTGGGATAGTGAATTGTAGCCAGGTTTTAAACCTGGAGAAAGTGTGCTCCCACATTATTATGAGTATATGTGAAAACGAGTGGCAGAATAAGCTTATTCAAAGTATCTTCCTCCCACCTAATGTTCTACTGCCATTCTCTTAGGYGAACCAAATTACAACAGTATTTTTTGAAATATTCTAGATAAATTGCAATTTCTTAAACATTTCCACCTGCCTTTCCTTATCTTTTTTTGTCACTTGCCAATTTTCGTCGTTACCTGCCTATTAAAAACTGATCTTAGAAATGCAGGGGTTGTTTTTTAAAAGGACAATAGTTGTTGTGCATTTGCTCTGTGAACAGGCTTCATGCACTTTAACTCAGTGGATGGAAACTGCTCTCAAAAACCAAAATCCAGGCTGAATGCTTCCTGACATAGCCTGAATGCTGCAGACCTACCCCAAGATCTTGACATTCCGTGCGTGCTTTGCAACTGTTTTTACAATATCCAGTATAAAGTGAAAAGAATGCTTACTGTCCATTTAGCATAGCCTGACAACTATACAACATAAATATTCCTACAATCTTGGGATAAATCCAAGTAGGTGGAATCACAGACATGTAACTGAAAAGGACAGTTCAGGATGATGTTTCATTTTGACTCTGCATGCCTATAAAATGATATGATCCAGGGACTGGAGTCTGAAGTTGGAAAAATGAATGCAAAAAATTAGAGGAAGGCAACTCAGGACTGGATGCCTTCGTTAAGCTGCTGTCTAGCTCACACTGAAGTCATGATCTTGTTGCAGTAACGATTGCGTGAGGCTTGTGCCCTGATTGAAGTGGGAGGTCAGACTAGATGATCATAATGGTCTCTTCTGGCCTTTAAATCTATCAGTCTATGAAAACCAAATGTGAACCCATGCCCTTTGCCAAATTAACAGTCTCACGCAAAGCATTGCTTGTCTAAAACAGGAAGGTAGCACAAACAGATAGTCCTAAGCTACTATATGGGTTGAAAATGCTGTCAAAATAAATTAATGTAAGCTTCTTAAGAAGAAAAACRCTGACTTGTGTGCTCCTGCCTTACGTCACAGCAGAGAAAACAACAACATCCCAGAGATCTTCTTCTCAGAGGCATTTTTCTGGTCCATAAAAAATGTCTATTTGAAGGGCCACAAGATAAGACATATAGCTATCACTTGCAATGAGATTTTAAATTCCATTTGAAGTAAAGCCACTGCCTTTTTCTCATTAAAAATATTCTTTTTCCTGCCATTGTTAAATATAAGTATGCATTTGTATTTTCCACTCACTGCTTACTGGAAGAGAACCGATCCACTGAAACTGCAGCACGTGCTAAGACTCACACACTGTGGGACAGTACTTTGTAACAACAGCCTTGCTCACCATTTCCATCAAATCCATCATGATCAAAGCCCTTCAGCAGTGAACATTGACAGCAGTTTGCATTTCCTTTGCTCCTGGTGTAGAACTGACCAGGGTACAGCATATTTTGAGGCTACCTCCTGGTTTAAAGAAGAAAACATCTTTGGAGAGCTTTCTGGGCTTATCAGAGCCCTGCATAGTGGAAATTAGGTTAAGTAATTATACAGGTTTCATGACAACCACACCCATCATCTCTTTACAAATGGTCAAACTGAAACAGAGGTTATATATTTCAGATCTGATTGGTTAAAACCTGTAACCAAAAGCCGCACAGTTACACTGCAGTAAAACAGAGATGAAGAATAAAACGCCACAAAGCAGAAGTGTGATCGTATCCTAACTTACCCAAGCTAGCAGGGCAACCAGACCGGTGTTGACATGGCAGATCTGTCGTTAGTACATGCAGGCTGGCTGGAGATCATAAACATACACCCTGTCGCTAACAAAGTCCATGCAACCACATCTTCACTGCAACTGTTTTTCCTCCTAACTCAAAGAAGTTATGCTCGCATGTGCTCCAGTTACTTTTCCACCTCGTCGTGGTGACATACCCTATGAACTAGGCCTGTTGCCTCCAGGACTTGTGTCTAACCTATTAAAAAAGTTGCCAATCAATTCCAGAAGAACTGCCAGAATATCAAGCATGGTTTTGAGCCAGGTTTTGGGTGTATGCGAGTTTGATGTTTCCTTTGGTGTTCTTTATTTCAGTGGACATGCCAGGTGCACATGGAAAAACTTAAGCTAATTTTTATTCTACGYACTTGTCCTGAAACAGATGACTACTCTTCCATAGGATACACATGCTCGACCCTGTATTTCTCCAGCCAGGGAATGGTAACATTTGYGGTTAACAGGAATGATTGACCTCAAGTCTCAAATGCGCAGAACTTGACAACTGCACTCCACATTTCTACGTGAAAAGAAATAACAGCTATGATGTTGATACACTCCTGGGGACTAAGATTTTTACCTCAAGTGATTACAGTATATCACAGGGAAAGACCCATGAGGTACTGCACTGTTAATTAATTGTCCAGGCCTATTTTTATTAAAAGTGCAATAAAAATAGCTGCATTTGAAGCCACTATGACTTAAATGATGTTAACTAAATTGGGCCTATTTCCATATTTCATAGGAATGTCACTTATTTTTTTATTAACCCTTACTTAAAATGGGACATTGTGAAAATTAAAGGAAATCCAAGCATTTCAGGTTCTTGACCACATAAAATCTTTACTGAGAGGACAATATTCTAGAGAAAATGTACAATTGCGCTCTCACTTCTCTGCAAAGCCATACCCTCAAATATACCATGGGTACTTGCCACTTGCAGCCATGGCTCTGCCCTTTGATTTAACTACACTARTCTGCTTTGTGAGTTGCTTTGCTGCCATGCTCTGTAGCCTTCCTTCACTGCATCTTCTCCCTTTCTCAGAGAATAAGAGAAATCTCACAGCTGGGGCCTCTGAGGAAAAAGGACAGGATGAGAGCCATATATAGTACACTATAGCAAAAGTTTTCCTTCGATGTGCAGTAGTAGGTTTGGGAAAGAAACAATATATATACTTAAAAACTATTCTGCCTGTAACAGGGACCATGATTATCAAGAACACAGGCCAATGGAACTGACACTGCTTAGTTATTTTCAATACTATAATGTGAAATGAACATACAAAAAAAGAAAAGAAAATACCATTTTCTTTTAAACAGAGAAAGCAATTTGTTTTCTTAGGGTATTCAAACATGTTATAAAAACTCTGTCCCAGTTTAGACAGTGACAAAACTGAATATAGGACAAGTAATTTTTTTTAGAGATTCCCATGTCAATCAAACTATTATAAGATATCCAGATGTTGGCTTGGCTGGGATCTGGGGGATTGGTTCAGCGTTATTTCTAATGAATCATTAATCAAGGAAGGACTAGAATAATGATCAGGAATCAAGGCTCAAGAAAGACTAGATTAAGCATTTGACTAAATTAAAAACCAAAATTAGTCTCAGACTGATATGTGAGCTAATCAAGGTTTGCAAAACTATAGATATATTTGAGGCCCAAATGTATTTGATTTTTTTTTCCTTCAATGCAGTAGTCAAACTGGAAGCTGAAGTGTTAAAAGAGCACAACAAATACCAGACACTTTGCATTTAAAGCATGTCATTAAAGACTTATTGAGGAGAGCTAGAGGATTCATAAGCTCATTCTTTTCCCCATGGGCTAATCCAGTGCAATGAACGGGGTTAAGGAGAACTTGAACTGTTGCACAGCTGTCCTGCAGCATCCTGGCTGCATTTACTTCTGAACTCCCAGGACATAGAACATACTTAAAAGCAGGAGTTCAGCAAGAGCTCCTGCTCATGAGGTGCCTAATCTAATATTGCACAAGCAAGACCTGGGAAGTATTCATTCCAAAAACTGAAGTTCTGAGTTTTGCACATAACTAATGACAGACATTTATAGGAAGACAAAGCAAAAAGCTCATCTAAAGAACCACAATTTATGCAGTGTTATTAAAGTCCTGGCTTCTACAGATGTCTGCCTAAACATTTCTTAAAGTTTGCATTTTATTTAAGAGGTTATATTATGGAAAAAAAATCTGGTTTTAATCAGTCAGTGCATATTACTGCATTTTGCGGTTGAAAAATTCCATCTTATCTAACCAGGTATGTATGAAAAGCAATTCAGTATTATGCAAAACTGGCAGGTTAGAAAGGACGGCTAGATAGGTGAGGAGTAGAGAAGGTCAACATGGTGATTTGGTCTGTGTTAGGCAGCAGACCAGTGGAGCTGCCACAAACTTAATTCAGCTCTTTCTGCTGGCCTGTAACGAAGCTGCTATTTGAGGCAGCTGCATTATGTTTCTCAGTATGGCAAACAGCACTTTGAAGGACATCTATAGATTGCCCTCCTGAGGATATTAATTGTTCACCTGGAGAATGAAGCTGGAAGTCCACCTCCCGGCACGGCTGGAAGGACTGGGACGCCCATGGCACACACGGGCTCTGTCTGCTACTGCTGCAGCAACTAGCAGTTGGGCTAAACAGACCACCAGCAGGCATTTATTCAAGAAATGGGAGTGAGTTTCTGTGCGGTTCCTCTATAGAGAGGAAACAGGTGCATCTGTGAATACAATATATATTGCCAGCTGTTGCTCTGGCAGCATATTAGGCACCATATAGGCACCACTGGTAAGCCCAAGTGGAGCCAGAGCACAGCATCTCTTTTGGAAAATGCCAATCCCACCGCCCAACGGCATGGTGCATGAGGCAAGTGTCCGCCAACCAGTCAACCACAAAGACCCAACTCTGACTTAGGGTAAATCATACTAAACAAAGCCCCACTTACAATTATGTTTTATGGTATTTTTTTTGTATTTATAAACTCTCCAGGATTCTGCCAAGAGGTACACCATGAGCTAATTCTTCCACCCTGGAGTGCTCTGGTTTTGTGCCACTGAAGTCATTGGTGGCTCTGCCTTTTCCTTCCAGTGAATAGGCTCCAGCTGCAAAAGGTTACTCACAATAAAAAAGCTGGCATCCGTCCAGTTTAATGCTCATTCTGGCATATGCTCATTGCCTTGCTGCCCGCAGTTAGAGCTTGGTCTAGACAGAAGTGTAAATCTCTCTGTGTTTTCTTCTCTTCATTTGCCCTATTTCATATTCGGTATACTAAACCCCTCTACTATATTCAGTAAATGCCCTGAAAGAAGTTTGGCATGGTGAAATTGAGTTACWCACATTTTTAAAGTTTAGACCCAGGCTGAAGTACTTTTTTGAAAAGAAGGCTTAAACATTCATCTAAAATACTTGTCAATCTGGCCTGATAATGTAATTTATCAGTATTTTTCTGTACAAAGCTTTTATCCAAGCACCGGATCTTGAATTTAGGAGTCAGGGAAATAATCATCCTTGATTCAGATTTCAGCTACAGAGTTGTTATTATATTTAAATCTTTGCCTTTACAATTTGCTATGGATAAAACCAGAGAATAATGTTAAATAATCTTAGTACAATTACATACTTAGGGACTTATTAAAACAATGTGATGGTGATGAGCTAAGTTTAAACTAAATAGTGAGTATAAATTGCAAGGTACAGATCGTGACTGGAATCAGATTTTGTTTCATATTTCTGTCACACTCAGGTGATGTTTCTGTTCTGACCTGCCTAATTCTTATTGCCAGTACTTCATCAGAGATCAACTCCAGATTTCAAATTCACCAACCAACAAAAAAAACACCACCAAAAAAAACCCCAAAACTGAAAAAGACAATCACTAAACCAAACCAACAAAAACAAAAAAAAGGAGCTTTTGGTTGGAAAACCGGGTTCACGTCTGAGTATAATTTAAATATCGATCCACTGGAAAAATGACCACAACAACAAAAATAGCACTTCCTTATTGCCTTGTATTTGCAACTGATAAATCAAAGAAAAGCATACCAAGGAAATAGTCAGCAGGCAGAAGTATCATCCTCTCTCATTTAATGTGCAACGCTAGAAGCTATTCCTCCCCTTGCCTCAGCAGTGGACCCAACTCTGTTCCCAGACATCCTGATCTCCCTTACCACTCTTACCTCCAAAACACGTATGTATTTTGCCCCTCTTTCTTTGGTCATGCCGTGACCTGGCCAGCTGCTGCTACGACGCGCCCCTCACCTCCTGCTAGATTTTATGAACCTGAGTTGAACCCAGTTGCTGGCTCTTGCTTTGCTGGCAATGCACTGTGCCATTAGTTTCTGGGTGGAAGGTCTGAAAGTAACTTGGATGCTCAAGAAAATGCTCAGGGGGTAAGGGTGTGTGTGCTACAGCCAGGGGAGCACCCAAAAAAATAATTCCTTTCCTTCCCCTGCTAAGATATTATTTTTCAGTCCCTATTGGAGTGCACATTCACTCAGATTAAACTGCAACAATCAATTCAATGTTAATCCGACTATCACTTGAGGGGCCAATAATTGAAGGACAGATTGTTAGTTAATAGCCCTTGACAATGTATATGGAATGGCTAAAAACCCCAGCAAACCAAAAGCAAATGTCCCGTGTGGAGGCCACAGCAGACTTGTATATTTCACTTATTTCAGCATTGCAGATAATAACAGATGTGTTTCATTTTACTAATGTGAACTAATCAGTTAGTACGAATTAATGAATTGTTCATACTAATATGAACAATGGCATGAGGATACTTCAAAGTACTGAATTTTAGCTCAAGAAGGCATGTTTGCACAATTGTGGACCAAGTCCTTTTGTAGTTTATTTTTACTGTGTTCCTATGATAATAAATCACTTGTAGCATGCCAAACCATAAACGCAACTCAAGCCAGTTCTACTTCATCAATATTTTAGGTCTCATCATTACATTCCAAACATTATTTTCCATTTGTTCCTTCAGTTTACATACAGCTTGAAAGCACGTATGAGGTAAAACTTCTGTCAGTAAGAATCAGTGGATTGTGACAATACGTTCCTAGTAGCACCATAGAACTCTGGTCTCTCAAGACATTTAAAACATACCATCAAAAATTTAAAATCCTGCTGTAGTTTGGCAAGGAGATAGATCACACCATATGAAATCAAAGGATGTTTTTAGAAGAAAAGTGTAAATAGAAGCCCAAATATGTGCACCTGTAGGATTTCACACTATGCAGGAACAAGCTTATCTATCACTGTTTCAATTTCTTACACATAACTTTGTACTTCAGCTTCTGAGTTGAAACTTTCCTTTCTCTGTTTTCTTGACATTTCAGATTCTCAGCTGAAAGGCAGAACACTCAGGAAAGATCTACATGTTCTTTTCACAAGAGAACTGGGACAATTAATAAGAGATCCACATGTTCTAATAGCTAGAGGCTTTGAACATTTTACTAATAAAATAAGGACATGAAGCTTTGTCTTTGATGTCAACATTAAACATGCAAATTTGCATTAGTAAATTTGGCAAACGTGGCATCAGAAAAGAGATCATTTAATATAGAAAACCAAAGCAATATTTAAGTACATATATATCCTAGAATTTTATAAATGCCCGATTAAGAACAAAAACGCATGAGTAACAGAGAATAAACTATCTGAATCCACAGTCCCTTTTCCATAAGAACAGCAAGTGATATGTATAACCCAAGCCTTCTTTAAAACCTTAGAAACTTAAGAAAAATCAAGATCATTTTAATGTGCCATTTTCCTGTTATCTCTTCTTCCTCCAAAATGCCAAATTCAGAACTGATGGTCCCCTGGAAGAACTCGTGTGTGAGTAATGAAGCCTTCTAACTTACCTTTGAATGATATACAAAGAATCTTAGACCCTTGCATCTTATGCAGTCCAGCATATCTAAATTAATGTTGCAGAACTGAGCTAGTCTTACATGGCCTGCTGATTATCTTCACATCAGGTGGGCTAAGAGTAGGAAAATGTAGAATCAGCCTGCCTGAACCCTCCCATATAGCTTTGGCCACTTTTCTGTAACTGTTTATCACGACAGGCATTCAGGCAATGAAAAATACATGTGCCTACATTTTGGTGAAAAGACTAGCAATTTAGAGAGATGTGCAAATCCAATTATTTCTGGAGAAAGAGAGAGGGAGATCTTAACATTTCATTTGACACATTTAGATAACATGACCATTTATACAGACTTCCTCCAGACAAATTATTCATTTGATTTATCACAGCCTTTTAAGTTCTCCCTACTAAAAGGCTAGCAAACTTTTTCCACTGAAAACATGAGCCAATGCTGATTACATAAGTATGCTTTTCATGGCACTTTGGGAAGATATAAAAACTGAAAAGCCCATGGCTCTATTTATTTGGGGCCTTTAATTAACTAATTATGAGTCTGATCTCAGACAAAGTTTTCTTTGAAGAAAAGACATGGACTTGATTCACCCAGAACATTACTTCAGGTTTGTATTTCTGACATACATTGTTTCTGAGAGTCAGGTCTACCGATTTTGTGAGAAACATCATCTCTTCAGCTGTATAAAACAGATGCAAACAAGCATGCATTTACATAGGTACCCATACATGCTCTGTAATGTGAAAAAAATAAGTTATGCAATGTGCAAATGGTGTAGAAGGAGAATGCAAAGTCTCCTCTGGTGCTTCTGTGCACGATTAGCATTTTGAGGTCATACAACACTGATTGAGGGCTGAGCCTGATTTCGTACACTCAACAATTTTTAAAACACCCCATGAAAATACAGGTCTTTGATCTCCTTTGTTCTTTTCCTTGACTGAAGGAGTTAGGTCTTTACTCCCTGGAGAAGAGAAGGCTCAGGGAGAACCTCATTACAATGTTGCTGTACTTAAAGCTACAAAAAGCACAGAGGCTCTGTCTTCACAAGAAGCTACAGGAAGAAGACAAGGGCCAACAGGTACAAATTGCACTGGGAGAGGTTTCATCTTGATGTAAGAAGTTTTTTACAGTGGGAACGATCTTTCACTGTAACAACCTCCCCAGGGACGTGGTAGAGTCCTCATCACTGGAGATTTTCAAGATGCAATTGGACAGATATTCTAGATAACCTCATCTAGGCTCCCTTTCCCATGAAAGTTTGGACCAGATCATCTTTCGAGGTGCCTTCCAACCTGGGCTGTTCTATGATTGATGATTTATTAAGYACTTTCATTAGTTAAAGAGCTGTATCTGTAATCGAAGCATTCTTTTAAGTGTGGCTCTGTGTGCGTGTGCATACGTGTGCGCACGTATGGGTGTGTTTTAGCAAATGCTATGGTGAAATCAACTTAGAGGTTAGCCTGGGCTCTTATTCTAGCTCACTGGAYTCCATGCCTGTACTTTGAGCTGATTTGCGCAGTTTGAGCTGATTTCAATTATGCAACTCTTTCCTGATTTTGAACATTATAGGGTCGCTAACAGTCAAAAGTGAGTTATGTAAGGGAGCGGAGAACTGACATCTATCTAATTCCTACTGGCCGGGTCCACTCTTTCCAGTATCGCCAGGAGTTTGGAAAGCAAAGCCTGGCAACACTTGCCAACCCTCGGGACGTCAGGCTGAGGGGCTTTGATTCCTCCTTTCTGCACGCACACCTGTTTGCCCCACGCATAAACATGCAAGTCTGTGAGATGGCCAAGAAAATAATTGTGCAAACAGCTGAGGAGGTGCCAGGAGGACTATGCCATATATTGCCTGCTTAACTGCTGTCGAGAGCGGCTCTATTTTCCCAATTGCTCTGTTGTTTCTAGAAGCGTATATATTTTGTAGTTACACTGTGACAAGAAAAGCAAGTTGGCATTGGTAAGCCTTTCACTTTGTTGTAACTGTTCATGCAGGATATGGGAATTGCATCTGGGAAATTGCATATTCTAGGTAATATTATTGAATATTGAAATGACAGCTCCATTAACTTTCATTTTTTCATTTGTTTCTGTCAGAGTGGTTCCTATTCTGCATACTTATAGTACAAAACTAGCTTTTACCCAAGATTTGTTAATTAATAAGGATCTTATTCTGCTTTATAGTTCCATATCTTGGGGTTTTTTTTGTTTTCATAGCAATGTATTTGTTGAAAGCTAACAGCAACTCAAATCATGCAATCTCTTTGTTTCCATAGTAACCGCCTTGATTCAGCTGAAGGAAACAAACGAAATACCAAATACATGAGGTCTTAAAATGCCTTAAATTAGTCATTTAAGTAATCAAATAAAAATTGATAAAGCCAGTTTTCTTAATAGAGATAAAACAGTAATAGTGCATACTTTGTACTTTCCCTCTATGAATTTCAATTACTTTTACAAGAGAGAAACATTATGATCCTTATTTTACAGATTATTCAATTTCCCTAAGATCAAATGTCTTTAATCCAAAACCCACTGAAGGCTGTACTAGTTTTTCTACTGAATCAGTGGGCTTTGAATGAGATTCATCAGAAGCCAGTAAAGCTAAGAAGGTACCTCCTGTCACAGATACCATGTGCTGCTAACACGTGCTTGCACAGACAAGTAATCTGGGTGCTCAAGATATTAATTATTGCTTTGTATATAATACTACAGGATTGGTATATTTGATATCACACTATGGCTCAAACAACATATACATGATTACCGACGACAGCAAAAGCAATGACTCAAAGATGCCTAGGTTTGACGTAACAGAGGTACACTGCCCTTGCCACAGTCCATTGATACATGATCAAAGTGAAAACTTACTGGATAAACATTCCCAATTCAGACTTCTAAAACTAGCCCCTCAGAAACATTTTACAAAAAATTATTGTCTTGCTGCTGAATGTCATTTTGAAAATGCATGTCTGAAAAAGGAAATTTCAGTAGTTCCTGCTGGGTTTGTCCAGACCTTGAAGGCTTTACATTCCCATTACTAAACATGCACTGCGGTATGTCTCCAGTGTCTGACATTGGCTGCTGGATGTTTTTCAAAGTAAATAGAAGTCTGGTTTGTTTCTTTTTGCAGAGTTCTCTACAGGTACTTTCAGAGATATCTTAGGTACAAATGAAATTGGTACATTAAAGACGCTTTTGAGACTCAGGGCCGAACAACCAGCACTTAAAATCAAATGTGAATGAAAGAAAAGGAAATCACCATAAAAGCAGTGCATCTAGCAGGACAACATGGTGATTTTCTTTAAGGAAACACTGTACTTGGTAAAACGGCTGTTCACCCTTGACACTTGCAGAAAAGGCCCTGCGGATCCTGGTGGACAACAAGCTGACCATGCACTTTCATGGCAAAGTTGGGTGTTTCACCTTGAAGGTGGTCAAATGCTGGAGCAGGTTGCCCAGTAGGCTGTGGGGTCCCACCCTTGAAGATATGCAAAATAGTCAGTCCCTAAGCAACCTGCCCTCATTGTGCAGGAGGCTGGACTAGATAACCTCCAGAGGTCTCTTCCAAACTAAATTATTCTGTAATTCYGTAATTGAGATGCTTATTTTCATAAATCATAAATTTTACAAAAATTGTGAAAACCTGAAAATCTTTAAGATAGATAGTTGAGCCTTAAATAATTTTTACATAAAGAATTTAATGAAGTATATTTATTTAGAAGCTTCCTTATATACTATTTTACCTTCCACCAGAGCTACGAGACCTATAATATCCAAATGTGAAGTATGCTAATGTACTTTTTATAAAAGTATAAGGAACTTATAAATATCTATGAATTTAAGATTCTGGTTTAAGTATTCAAGGAGACAGATTTCAGGAAAATCAGTTTTTAGGATTTTGATAAGCTTGTGAACTTTATTAGGTATGCCTAATATGCCCATCATTATAGTACTTAGGTGCCAACTTTTTTTGTACGTTTGATTACACTATTTAATGTACATTGTAAAACACGAGTGAATAATGCGGCTACATAGCTTGTTCAATTAACTTCACTGAATCTGTCCTTTGAATTCTTATCTTCTGCAGGATATAAAGTTTCAGTGAATAATATACTTTCTGGGTAGTGTACATTTACAGAAATATCATACCTCTTCTACTTCATCTGGAATCTGTCACAAAGAAAGAGATTGTAATTTATTAAAGGATGTTTTCAGCTTTCAGGGCAATTGTGAGAGATGGTAAATAAAACAGAACAGGAACTTATAGGCATCTTCAGCCTTTACTATTTCATATACTCTATAAAAAGAACAATCTGATTTTCTTCCTCCATTCAGCATTGGTTGGGCACGCTAAGCTAGGTCRGAAAAATTGTCACCCCTTTTTCAAGACCTGGCTTGTCAGCATGTGGCACCAGACAGTTGTGATTTAGTGCTCCTGGGCTGCACTGACGGGCATGAAATTTTCAGAGAGCTTTAATTTTAAAACCCATCAATGGAGAGAACAGATTCAAGCCTGCTTGTAACTGCTTTTAACATTTGCTTGCTCGATATGAAAGCTGTAGGGCAAAAGGAAGAAAAAGCCTTAAAATGTGTGTGGATTGCTTTACGTAGAAGTACAAATTAAATTGAGAGAATTTAGTACTATACAGTGTTAGAAAAGTATAAAGAAAAGAGCACCACCTAAGTGAATTACAAATCCTTACATAAAACTTGTGCCTATTTCTCAGTTTTCCCTGAATAGCCTGGTTGCCTTGTTTTTTCTCTGTCCCATTAAATTGTGCTTTTTTTCCACAGTCAAAAATGCCACTTAGCTGAAGTGAAATCCTTAAATCTTTTGAGGCTATACAGTATGGGTCTCCTAATTAGGACACCCTGTGGAAACTTAATTAAAAAAAAAGACTGGAGAAAGAGGAAAGAAATACTATATAATACTTTTACTGAAATAATGCACCAATTAAATAAAAATGCAAGCTAAAAATTGCATGCTTTTCATTTTTCCCTGGAGGTCTTGCAAAAGGCTGAAAGCATTTTCAGTTTAGTCCCATAGATTTAAAAATTTGAGTGCTATTCTGCATCAGAGCTGTAATTAGTCATTTTGATACTAACAATGGAGTTTATAATTTCACACCAGGCTGATCATCACTTAAAACCATTTATTTCAGCTCAGTACATCCCCTGTTAATTGGAATGTTTTGCTAGTCGTGTGTTCCCATTAAGATACAGTCATGTCATTACAGCCATTAGGCTCAACCTCTTCTCTGGAATACAACCCAGGAAACAGCCCCCCCGAATACATGCATATTGATAGCTGGATCTAGATACACTAACGGCTATCTTCTTGTTCAACTGTGGGTTTTAGGTGAAATAAAAGAATTAGTATGCAAAATGTTGCAGTCTCTCTTGCACATGAGGTCAGATTCTGCAATTACTGTGGTCAAGCCTGGCCTTAGAAAGCTGAGAATTTATAACGTCTGCCTGCAGCAAGTTTTAAAAAGTAGGAGTTTTGCTATACACAAAGGGCTAAACTCAGCCATTAGTTGAATGTAAGAATCAGATGATTTCTAGAGATGTAGCTCGGTTCATAATTTATCCTCAGCTATTTGGAATATATTTCAGACTTTTCAAAGCTGTTACTCATATCAGCAGGGACTGTAGTTTCACCTATGATTATGCACATTTGACATTTCCCATTATTAGATCCTGATTTCACATTCAGCAATGTCAAACTTTAGTTATTCCAGATTAAATTTTGCAGCTACAGTTTCCTTGGCCTGATTTTATTTAATTTTTATTTTTATGAAAATGCCAGTTAAAACCACCAGCTAATTTCACAAAACAGGCTACGGGAAATACGCTGCTGTCAATGATAAAAAGTCTTGCTCTGCTGCCTCAGTGCTTTGAAAGCTGGACTTAAATTTGGCAGGAGAGGTTTCTGTGCCAGATATGTGCCTTTTTGCCTTTTGCAGACAGTCCTTCCAAATTCAGGCAAGATCTGAAAAAACTGTACATCACAGTTTTGCAACTAAAAGGTCTGAAGATTGCCAATGCTAGCTGAGCTCCAGACTCCCAGCTGACCAGCAACACGTGTACCATCACAGTATAGCTCAGGGCTACTAAAACCAAATTACAATATCCTTGTAATGACTTTTCCCATCTGATGACCCAAGGCAGGGTCATATTGCAGGTCTAAAAGCAGAGAGTTTGTCTCTCCTGTGMCCTCAGTTCCCCTCCCATCAGGACCCACTAGTTAATGCAGAGAAGTTCAATTGAAAATTGAAATTAAGCAAGTGCCATAGTTTGATTAGAGACAGAGAAAGGAGTTCGACAAAGACATGGGATCTGGTAGACTAGCAATGGATAAAAATTGCTCCTGGTGAGGCTAGATTGGAAGGAGGTGCTGGGAAGAAATGGGGATGGATAGCTGGAAAAGCAGAGCGAGCAAAGAGTGACTTTGGAAAAGGATGCTGAGCCTGGGAGTCAGGTGAGCTGGAAGCCCACCTGGAAGTACAGCCAGACAAGAGAGCCTGGAAGTGAGAGGATAAAATAGCAGGGTAGATACTGGAAATGATAACCCCAGGAATGAAAAAGGGGCAGAGATGGTGGAAAGATAAGGTGAGGGGAGGCAGAAGGAGAGCAGAAGAAGGACCAGAGGAAGGTCAGCAAGAGTTAGATGAGAATCTGCATATGGGAATTACTGTGGTGGAGAAACAGCTGGGACTGGGAAAATAAAGCCTTGCAGGGCAGAGCCCCTGAGGCAAGAGACCAGTGAGAGCAGAGCCCTGAGCAGAACAGTGGCCTGTGGGAGCGGGGGCTTACCAAGAATAGATGAGCATCCATGGAGATCCAAGCAGTCTGGGAATCAAAGAAAAAGGTTCAGAATAAATACAGATGTAGAGCCAGGGAAATGGTACTCTTGGGGCATGGATGCTGAGCATATACAACTGGAAAAGGAGCTGAGCAGGTAAGGAGACTGAGACTGGGTGTCAGGAAAGGGGAAGATTGAGTCTATGGGAAGAAGATGGGAATTAGAAATCAGTCTCCCTCAGAGGGAGAGGCCTCTAGGTGCGTAATTTTGCAAGCCTTTGTGTGGGCTTATATTGACAGAGAAAAAAGTCATCGCCAGACAGCATTCTTGTAATTCTCAAATGATCCCTATATCAGCTATACTTTCCCATTTAGCAGAATATTTCCATCTGCCAGCAGAAATGCAATCATATATTACAACAGAATCACATAAATGAGACCAATGGAGGCAACGTTCTGTTTTTAATTGTTTCCCACAATTCTTTTTTGCAACCTTGGGAATTCTGCTTATATGCAAAAAGTGAGAAGTAAAAAACATCAACAGTTCAATGGTTGTCTCTGGAAATGCTGCTCTTTTGTAGACACTAAAAAAGGGAAATATCAAAGGATCATTTACTCTTCTAAATTACCAACCTGTGATTTCTGTTTCTATGAATTTTGCCATTGATTTTATTTAGGCAGGATTTCACCCCATCTTTCTTTGACAAGGAAACTGAAATAAAGCACTTGTTCTCCTAATCCAGCTTTTAATTAATAAAAGGCTGAAATGTTAATATGATTGATTGGTTTCCATTTTTGTTAAGGATATTTCAGTGTAAGGATCAGCTCTTTACTCTCTGCAAGTAAGCAGGGTGTTAGAAGACGATATGATTTCCTTCTACCTGCTACCAAGTATAATGTATAATACAATGCAACTTGTCATCAGCTTTAGTTAGGTTGAGTGTTTAGTGTTCTTATTAATAAGTTCTCCAAATAGAAGACTCTGTGGGGTTTGTAGTTGTTTTTTCTTTTTCTTTTTTGACACTGCCAATCAAAGAAGAAATTCAAGTGGTTTCATTTCCCATATTACAATTGTTTCACAAAATGTGTTTTCTCACAAAACGTGTGACAGTTTTGGCCTACAGCAATTTGTTCCTTTGGAAAGTGTCTAGAATTTTAAGCATCTGCTTTTAAGGAGCAGATCCTTGGTTGATGTAAATTGTGACTCTGACAAAGTTATTTATTTCAGCTGAGAATGTGTCCCTGCTAACTGTGCTGCTGCTATTTGCTTTGAAAAACAGGTAAGGTACCTTATTATATTTATCATGACAAATCTCCCACAGATATCATATTTCTGAGGCCTTGAATCACTGAGCTTTGTTCTAGGTAAGGGGACTAAATGTGAAAAATGGATGTGTATTTGGAAAATGGCAGCACTGAGACAATGAGAAGAACAGGGAAGACATAGGAGATGCAGCAAAAGTACCACTACGGAGGCTGTTCAAAGGAACCATGAGAAGTTGCAATTCAGGACATCAAAATAGGAGGATACTAAAGTGATGGCAAAGTAACATGGCTGAAGCAATAGCTGGGACATGCAATTTTGGCAGTAGTACCTTGGACAATGAGGAGGAGTAAAGCGAGGCTGGAATCAACATTCACAAGGAGGCAAGAGTAGGAGCCTGTATGGGGAATGATCAGCATATGGACAGGCAAGGACATGAGCATGTGAGCAGCTATATCCGAAAATGAAAGGCTGAAGATATGAGAAACTTCAGCCTGTCTGAAACCACTGTTTTAGACAAATGCATACATACACACATAAACATATATAAAAATATATACCTGCGTATGTGTGTATATATACAGACACACACACACGTATGTATATGCACGGTCAAAAATATCTTGACAAAATTAAATAACTTCTGTGAATGTGCATTATTCAACCCATGCAATCGGCTGATTTTCTCCAGACCCTAGAGATTTTTACTTTTGTTTCAAGCTGTGTTTGTTTCTCCCCAGATCCTTCCCCTTCAGAGCTTGCTCCTGACTGATYGCAACTGCATTAAGCTAAAACCAAGCATGCTGATGAGAAGTACTACCTGAATGTACGGGATGTTGAGATACGACTCTCAGAGAAAGATGTCAAGCCCCACAAATGTCATTAAAGGTCAGAGTGTCAAAAATCTTAAAAATGAATTTCTTAGATGCATATTCTCTGAGGGAAAGTTTTAAAGAGAGCAGTAGACAGACGGGGACAAGGAAACATTTGCAGCCATTGAGAAAGGAAGTCCACGTGGTTTAAGGAACAAAAGAAAGTGTGGGAGCACAGGGAGGGAAACGTGTGTGAGGAAAACCACAGCTGGCTGAATGTATTCTAGCAAAAAATAAATGAAGTCTGTAGAGCTTTGTAAGAATGATGGTAGAAAGATAACTGTATTAACTGAATACACTGGTCAGAAACTTCACAAGATAAGCAAAAAGTAGGCTTTAGCTTCTACATTTCCTTTTGGCCCCAAGATGACTCTTTCAAAAAAGCTACACATATAAGAAGCTATGTTTTCTTTCCTGAACTGCAGAGCAATTTCTCATCATGTATGAATATACTAGTGTGTGAGGTCCATGTTCCCGCTGTGATTTCAATGTTTATAAATAGTTATATATTGAACATATATTGGACATATACTTGAACTTTGGTATCCCATATTATTGATTTATTGCTTTAAGTTGCCTTAAATTTAAATTAGCAGCCTACTTGTGACTGGAGCATGCAGGTCCTATCATCCTCTTTCACAAAGTCCCCCCTTACATAYATGTTCACTTATAGAAACAGTTAAGAACTTCGAACAGGGAGTTCTCCCTAATCATTACTGAAGAATACAAAGGTTATTTTGAGATGGTTCTCCTTTTCTCTTTCCTTCAAGCAATTTCTGGCTCTCTCCACATAAATTTTATTAAAAATGGATCATTCCTGGAGAAAATAAAATAATTATATATACCAGAATTTACAGAAAAAAAGCAATAGAAAGTTTGTTCCCAAATTCCTAATTGTCCCTGCTCCCAATCCCATATAGAGTCCTATCACCCTGATATCTACAGATCTCTGTAATAACAGTTGTGTAAAGATAGGTAGGGTTTACATTTGGACTAACTCTTTTCTTTGCAACACAGATTGCAATGCCTTAATTAAGAAAAGAAAAGACACCCACAAGTGTCTCTATCTGAAAGTTTACACCGGAATGGAAATTGAATTTTTGTGACCTAATAATGTGTATAAGTGACAGGAGATTCAATTACTGGTTCTGAAATGATCAAAAACCATTGAAGTGAATTCCAGCATTAAAAGTGGCTCTGTGCCCAGGCATCAGACTATATTTAATTTAAAGTTTTTTTCTTGCAGACTGAAGAATGGAATAGGATATTAGACAGCAGATGATAGAAGATAAGATAATTTATTAAATATTAAGAGTAAGGATGGGAGGAGAGTACACAATTTCATTTCATTCAGTCTTAGCTTTGTTTTAAATAGAGAAAAGTAATTTAATAATTAATTCCCCTGTTAACATAAATAATAACTGTTTCCAATGCTTATCTCATGTTCTCTATAAAGATAAAAGAATACAAAATGACTATCATTATTTTCCTGATGCTTTTGGCTCTTGATCAAAGATAAACCTGATCTGATCTGCCTGTGTCCTATACTGAGATTTTCTTTTGGAAGTTGCACTGCAGCATTCATTATTTGTGAAGTTTCAGGTTGCCCTATTTGTCCCACTAGGACATAATGCTTTGTCAGACTTTTAAGATACTTCTATTTAACATCATTAAAAATAAAACATTTGTTCAAATTCCTTGTTTGAAATAAACATAGCAACATGTGGAATAAAATAGGTAAATCCAAATCTGAAACCTAGATAGGAATTGAGAATTTTTTTTTCAGTTACTTGAGGCAGCATTGTTTACTAGTTAGAATATGAGCACAATACTTGTACTTGACTGTTGACAGAATTAAAAAACCTAGGTTCCATCTCAAGGCTTGGCAACGACTGTGGGTGAGACTAACACAATGCTTTCTGTTCTCACTTTAAACTAAGGGTACACTCATACAAAGTGTGGGAGTAAATACGGTTTTGAAGTGCTTCAAGAGGAGAGAGCACAATAGAAGCGATGAAAGAACGTTTGTCGTGTTCTGCAGTGTCACGTTGCTTCCACTTCACGCTGTGGTTTTCTCTGAAGTTCCAACACAGCTTTTCTCCCATCCTGCCTAGTTCCTTAACTCAAAAGTTTAGATAAAGAATCTAGATTAAAAAGTCCGGAGAAAAATCAAGATATCATAGGACCTGTCATAGGGTCCAAAATAATTTTCAGTCTCCAAAATTCTCCAAGAGTAATGCTAGCCCAATGACTGAAAGAGTTGACCTTCAGGCGCAGTCCACCATACAATACAAAAACTGCATGATCCCTGTGATCTCTGCTGCAACCTTTGATGGTGACACACAGGAATAAATAAAGTCACAGCTAGTAGTAACAGGCTGCGTCTCTGATTTTCAGGTTGTTTATACATTTTGGACATGTTAACACTCCTACTTTGCAATGATGACTTACAAGACACAATAACGCTAACTGTAATGCTTTAAATGGATCCTGGCCCAGACAATGTTTAACACTTAATAATTTTTTATTTAAACTTGGGCTGCCAAGAAATTTAGAGGATAAAAAAAATAGACTCTTCTATTTTTTATTTATTTATCATTTTCAAGTGAATCTGTCCTGCTTTATGCAGCCCTACATTTAAAAGAGTATGTTCTTTTTTTTCTAACATACCTAGGTAGCTTTGTCATGTGGTGGAAAATATGCCAGAGAAAGGGATGCTTTCAGTTTGTTGATTCTCGTACTGTGGTAAAAAACTGCTGGTTGGAGGCATTCCTGGAAAATACTATTATTTAGCAATTCTGCTTAGTGCTTTGAAACGGCAGCCCTGGATTTTATCGCATAAGCCCTCATATGAGTGACCCTTACTCTTGCAARTAGTACAACTGGAGATAGCAACAGATCACTATGTACCATGTATTTCCATTACTTGGGGCTGATACACTATATAGTTTTTACTGTTCATGCCTCTCCCTTCTTAAAAGCTTTGAGATAACATGTGTAGTCTTTAAAAGTTCCATTCCAAATCATACCACAAAATGCAGGATATTTTTTATTTGCAAGCAACATGCATTGGACTGCTGTGACCTCTTCCAGGTAGAGGTCCCATCACAGTTATCCCACCTCATGGGACCTAAGCACACTGAAGGGGCAGGTTACCCATAAGAGCAGAATAAACAGCTTCCCATTATCCCTAGCCTAGGCCAACAGACAAATGCCACAATTTATCCAATGCGTGTATTTAGAAAAGTTGACTTTATTTGAAAATATAGCCTTTTTTTCATGATGTCTTGAGTTAACTAGAATCCTGAAGGTTTCTGCATTATACAAGTGCAGTATAAAATGATATGTGAAATAATTGTGAACTTATCAAACAAATGTGAAATAATTGTGAACCTACCAAACAAATACTTCTAGTAAACATCTATCTCTAAGAGTCTCAAAGAAGAGGTCTTCTATAATTTGCAAAAGACATGAGTGTTAAATAAGGAGGTCACTCAGTCTGGCTGCTGAAGCATTGAGTCAAGGAACCCCATGAACCTTGGGAGAGTCAATTGACCTCCTTATACCTTAGTCAGACTACAAGGATAATTAAGTAAAGTAAAACTGCACTAAAAATTAGATGCAACATTTGCATCAAACATGCCTGAACTAAAAAATTCACATATGAGACCCCGATCCTGCAGGCAATTATACACCTGGATTTAATAATACATAATGTTTCATGGCCTCATGTAGAACCTTACCTATAAAGAGCTAATCTTAGAACTAAACCCTCTGTCACCTATACATGGTAAAAGTACCCACGGATCTTTACAAAATCAGAGGAGACATGATCTCTGCCTTGTAAAATTTAAATCAAACAGCCAAGAGCAAATATAACAAAGACTAATCTGAAAGAGTGTGTATATATATATTTTTTTTCTCCAAACCGAACATAAAAAGATGTATTTTAGAAAAATAGGTTTCCAGACATATTTTACATGGAATGAGACAAAAGATATGTGAGAAAAATACTATACAATGACATTATTAAGGCTTGTAGAGGAGTTAATCAATAAATAGCAGTCAGATACCTAATTCACAATGCAAAGTTCATGGTACTTGGGCATTTAATTGCTTCATTAAGCGCTCAGTCAAAGCACATGGTTTTTGCTGCAGTGCTTTTAAATGGTTTATACACAGTTTGACTCCATGGACCTCACTTGAGACTTCACTACTCAAGATGCAGACAAAAAACTCAAATTAATCCCAGTAAATGTTTTATGGGTATAGCCATCGATTCCCTGTGGTACTTGTGTACGGCCTCCAAAGTCATCTAGGGCCCTTTCTGCTGATGCCAACAAGCCCTGAATCAGGCCTGCCATCACAGAATGATGTTAATACCAACTTTAAAGGAGTAGGGTACAGAAACTGAAGCACATGCCTAAAAATGAATGATAAAAACTGGATGGTACTTTGTAAGGAGTCACAATCAGAGTAGAAAGAACTAGGGTAATATTAGTTCTAATTCCCTAAACATAACTCACAGTGTTTACAGTAAGATTTAATTTGGTGATTCTGGATGCACTTTGTTTAGGTGAAAAAAATTCAAAAGTCTCTCATTGAGTGTCACATCTATATTCACTGAGTTCTTCAGTGTATTTCAGAGCTGTAAATACATTTCACGCCAATACCTAAAGGGTGAAGTAGGTACTGAGTCGAGCTAGACGTCTCCTGCTGTACTCTGAGGCCCAGAACAGCACAGAAAGAAGAAACGGCAGTACTTTTAGTGAATTAACTTCAGATTTGACCTACGTAGGCAGGTTTCTATGGGGTAACGTTAAGTAATTCACTATAGGCTCATTTAATCCTGAGGCCTCTTGCAAACAAAGCTGCCAAATTGCAAAGGTGCTTTGTGAAATCACCTATTGTACATCAGGTGCCGAACTGAGACTCCAGTGTTCATCCTCTGCCAAGTCCCCAGACATGAAAAGCTCATGTTTTACCTCACTAAAGAGCCTTTTTTTGACAGCAGAATGAGAGCTGCAGCAGACTGCAGGTTGCCAATAAAAATAAGAGGTTTACTAAACTTGGTTTAGACATTAAATGCTACCCTGGGGGCCTTTAGCTCTTGGGTGTTTTCTGTGATGTGAAAAAAATACAAATCACAAAATCATCTTACATAATGACAGTCCCATATCTTGTAAGCAGTCATTCTACTAAAGAGCAAGTTCCTGCTCCCATTTAAATCAACAGCAAGATTTCCACGTACAGGACTGGGGCCTTTACACAGCTTTTATATACCTTTTCTTTTCTTACATATTTTCTATGCTAATTTTCATTCTTTTCTCTCCTTCTCTCTTTTATAATTTTTTTACAAATTAACTGAGTAAAATACATCTGTCTTGAAATATTTGTAATTATTAAATTACATTAAAACCAGAATTTTCACCTTAATTTACACATCATCAAAATAAGCAGCCCTCCACTTCAGTCAAACAGCAAGTTATAATGTTCAGAGAGATCAACAACTATAATGAGACCATGAACGCTGATGTTCTCCAGAATAAGAAGTCAATAAATAACAGGCCCACCAAATATCTGCCTCAGAAATATCTTAAAATGTATTAGAACCATGAATTTCAGAGACATAGCAATTATCCCCTTTCACATGTAGTTTGAAAGCAAAAAATGCATTAGGATACTCAAAAGATATGCAATTACGTACTGTAAAAATCAAAGTAGTTGAGTAGCATTATCTTAATTCAGGAGGAAAGAATACTGTCTCAGAAGGAAAAAAAGAGTCTTCAAGAGGCATCAATTTTTTGCTCTTTAAAGTAGACATTAACTTATTTTGTGTCTCTTATGACTCTGTGACCAGAAATAAACCAAGTAGATACAGTAACAAGTCACTCAAGAAATTCAAATTCCTGTTGAAATAGGAATTGGAATCAATAGCAGAAAGACAGGAAATATTTTCCAACTGTTTTCCCCATAACTTCGTAGGCTACTAGTTCATGAATGAAATARAGGAAATAAAGAAGAATGAAATAAAGAAATAAAGAATGAAATAAAGATCAAATGCACAATATCCTGGTGACAGATTTCCTTGCACCACACAGTCATTCTTTTACCTTCAAGACTAATATAGCCAATATGCTTGCAGGGCATTTATATAAACTTTAAATAGTCACTAGAGGTATTTCCCCAACAGGGCCAGTTTTTCTAGTAAAGCATCAACACACAGTGTTAAGTGGGTCAGCAAAAGTAAAATGGACCATTCTCACTATGCAGAAACCTCTTTGTAGTTAGAAAGCTGCTGGTGGTTTTGTTTCCACCTATGTCTACTATCACGTGAATCATCCAGGGAGGCAGGAGCTTGGGTTACATACAAGAGGACTCTGTTATTGCTAAGTAGCATTTCCTGATTGAAAGGCTGTGAACATTTGCTGTATATTCAATAAATCTGAGATATTAAGGGCATATAGAACTGCTGGGGCCGCAAAGGCCATCTGGGCAGTGTGTGACCCTTCCCAGGGACATACTGAAGGCTTATTATGCAGTACAAAGTGAATATATAATATAATGCATGTTCAGGAAGGCTGGGATGTCCTGACAGCATCAGAATTCCTGTGCATGGATAAAGAGCAGCATGCACATGCCTGGGCAGTGATTGCTGGAAATCCTAAAGATGTTTAGGATTCCAGATGAAGAGCAGCCAAATTAGAAGCGTGTGATCCATTAGAGTTACCATCTGGAAACTCTGGACACTCTTTTACAGCCTTTAAAATTTGCAAAATCCAGAAGGAGAGGTCTCATCCAAGAAAACCTGGGTGTATGGAAGCTTTTTATTACAAACTTGCCAGGGATAAGAATGTGAAAAATACATTATAATAATGAATGCTGCTGAACTTCAGTTAGCCAGAATGAGGGAACCACAGTAGGTTTCCCAAGCCCACCTCTCCCATGAAGTCCACTTGAACAGAATGGACAAGGCTAATGGAAAACATCCTTCTGATTTGATGCAGAGCTGACACAGAAAAGCTGTGTTGTTAGTATATAAGCTAAACTCAGCTGAAAAGCTGGGTAAAAACTAGTACATCATGCTTGTTCATCACTAAGATATTCCACTTAAAATAGTAAGGTGTTATTTTCCAGAAATTGATAAATGCTTTTTGCTGCCATCAGCTGTCTACTAAAGTATAAGTATCTGTATTTTGCAGAAAATGTTAACTTCTTAAAACAGAAGTTCCCTCATTGGGAATGGACCTCTGGCTCACACACAATAACCATTGCAAAAAAAAATTTGCCCATTCTAACTTTATTCTGTGATCGAAACTTTGTAAATTTTAATTTTCTACTTAAACTAAGAACTAAGCAATAGAAAGTAATATTTTGGATAAGAGTCCTTGTAGAAATTAAACTCCAGTGCTTCTCAGAAGGAGAAGTTCATTATGATAGCAGTTAGTTTAATGAAGAGAAATCAACTAAAAATGTGACGAGATCCGAAACACTACTTTTTCCATATTGCTTATTATTTGGATAATTTTAATTCCCAGGATTGCACTCCATAGGCTGTTAAACAAACCTCCAGGCTTCTGGCTTTTAGCTGCAACCAACGTTGCAAAAGAGAGCAGCACTCTTTTGGCATTTATTGCTTGAGTATATCCTAAAGCTATCAAAAGTCAGTGGATGGAAATCAGCCCTTTCCCAAGGCATCACAGAACTTACTGCCGTTTCTTGATTTGAAAACCTTGGCATCAGAAACCTTCTTCTCTTTCTCTGCCACTTTGGGAAACCTGGTGTTGGCTTCCACAGGACTTGGCAGTGTCTCTCCTAGTCCTTTCTGCTGTTAAACTGCACACTGCCCCAGGGTTTACGAATGAGACACACATCAGGCTTCTTGGTATGCCTCTGACGGAAAAGCCTTTGAGCAATCCAGCTCTTCTACACTGTGCGGTTCGCAAACAACGCAAGCCCCTAAAGCGCTCCGAGGCTGAAATAACACTTCCTAAGGCTGGCAGGACAAAACAGGCCACAGAAGCCACGTGTTTCAGTAAAGAAAACCTCCCTCACATGAACGAATGAAACATTACTGTGTTGCTGGCAGCATACAAAAAAGAACAGTGTAATATCTTTCCTTCTTTCTCCTCCAGTTATTATTCATTTGTAATGCCATTTGTAATGCCACCATACCATTCAGTAATCAGAGTGATAACTCCTGCAAACAACAAAAAAGCTGATAGCACACCACAAAGTTTTGTCTTTTAACTCTGTGGGAAGCTTCTCAACCTGGGATTTAACCTTGGGATTTGCAAAACTACAGAAAGCTGATTTAAATATCCCTGTTCAGAGAACCTGGCCCACTAGCGCTCTCACTAAATTACAGCTAGTCAGTTGATTAAAGTTGAAGGTATCCAGAAATGACTGGGTCTGAGGACCACAAAAATCCATCCGGGCCAGAATAGCCCAGACTTTGACCACTACTCTTTAGTAATAAGTGTCCTGGTTAATGATCTTTGAATGTAAGCAGCTGGCATCAGATGCAACACATGCAAAGGCAAGCTATAGATGTGAGGGAGCAAAGATGGGATGTTGCAAAGATAGTACAATGATCAAAACTGGACTCACCACATATCCCAAACCAGGCCGTAACAACAAAAGGGCATTTTAATGGGTGGAAATTCCTTGTAATATATTATTCTCCTCACATAATAAAGAGGAAGCCTCTTTTTTCCCTTTTGCTGTTCTCTTATATATTGGATTGAAACACTTCCTTCTGGTCCTCTCTGCCAAGTCTCAGTATCAGAGGAAATATCAGCTCACTATTGTTAGTATATAAATTAGTTCAACTTCATCTAAGACCAGTCTGTAGAACTATTGTGCCAAAAAAAAAAAGAAGTTGGTATTCTTTTAATGTAGTGCATCTCTATTTTAAATAAACCTGCACAGAAAACAGGATTCCTTTGGAGAATGTAAAGGAGTATAAAGGGGTAAAAAAGGCAGCACATGGAAAGCAGCCTCCACAGGTGTCTTAGCTCCACATAGGCCAGACATAACCACTGTGATACTGAATGTTACTACCTTCTGCACTACATAGGGCTGTGACTGTAATTGATTTTCTGGGTCAGCAGCCAAACTGCAATACTGGAAGCAAAAAAGTGGCTGTGTCTCTTTGGTCCTGTCCCCACCCCGGACTGGGAAAAGAACGAACTTGACCTGGAATTCCCACTTTTTTAAAGAGAGACTGAACCTCCAGACTCTAGGACAACCAAGCAGGAAGGCAAACACAGCCAACGACATCTCTGCTGTTAAAGCTGCTTCAGCAGCAGTGTAAGAGTCAGGGCCGTGTGCTGCAGGGGACCCCGTGGGCCCAGCAGCYGGGAGAGCAGGCTCTGGACCCCGGGGACGGCAGAGCCCAGCACCTCTGGCTGGCTGGGCACAAGGGACACCAYGTATGGCACCAGGGATACACTGTGCTACTGCGGTTTACTGAGGAAAGGGTCAGAGGAAGAATTCCTTTCTACCCTCGCAAGTGAAAAAAACAAAGTGCAGTGAAGAGAGAAATAGAAGAGCCCACTCCAAATTCCCTCTAATTTTCTCCTCAGAGACACTGTCCTTTTGCAGAGGGAGGTGCGGTTTCCAAGACTCTCATGCTGAGATAAAAATCAAACTCCACAATCCCTGAGTCAGTGGGTAAAAGAGGGGCAACATGACTAGAATTTATCTCCAGGCTATTTTTTCCCTCACCTCAAACCGGTTCTGCAGTTCTACTCAAAAGTGGAAACAGCTTTAGGATCACCCCATTTGTGATGAATTTGTGGTCACTAAAAATGTTACCCAACTCTATTGATTAAATTGCAGGATAAGGCCAGTTGATCTTCCAATAAGCTCAAGATTATGCCAACATTTTCTCAGCAACTTTGCGGAACTTTACAGCAGCCAATTAACCTGACCAGGCAGGCCAAAACCAAAGTCATCATCAAGTAATGCTAAAAAAATCATAGTGGAGTTGTTGAGCAACTGCTACAACATTTTTTTGGGGTATGGCATGAGACAGAGGCACTCAATTGCCTTCAGCAATGCTGAAGGTATTATGTATGAAATCCAGGATAACTGTAAAGCTTATTGTGAGCTGAAACAACATGGCAACAAATAATTTCAGTCTCTCGCTAAGATTGCCAGCACTCTGTCATTTGGCAAACCTCTGAGAAGACACGAATATTTATTTTTCTAAATCTCAGACAGCTTTGGGTTTGCAAAGCTACGTAAACAAATGAATTACATGAAATCCGTGACTGACCTACAAATCCCACCCTGCCTATTTCTCTTTTCACTTCCTCTTCTGGCAGTTCAAATTCAGGAGACATCAGTCTGTTGCTAGAGCAGATTTATGTTGCTGGAACATTTACCTTGAGGCCAAATGTTAGCCCTGATAACTATTTTTTATTTCCATCCAAAAGAATGTTTACTGGCCAATGCTGAGCAACAGAAGGATACAGCAGGCTCATTTTGTCTTCTTGTTTTAAACCTTAGGGCAGAAAAAATATCAAACCTCAAAATAAAGTTTAGCTCTAACTAGACATACATATATACATACATAATAGGGATTCCCACCTACATCTGAATTCTTTGCTCGTAGTATTTTTTAATATTCTTTCCACATCAGAGATGTTCTGTGAACTTTACTGTTGAACATGTTAGTCTCTAATATCAACATTTGTTCTCTACACTTTCCTTTCTTTAGCAAATGATTTTTTTTGTTTTTTATCAAAAGTCTGAAATTTTCCTCTTCCCCTCTCCCCCCCTTTTTCAATTAGTTCTGCTGCACTGCTGTCAGTTGCTGCTTCTGCAACTTTGCCAGTAACTGCTATGCACTAAGGAATAAAAAAAAATTTTAAAAATGAGAAGATAATGTGAAGGACTCTGTTTGAAGATAATGTGAAGGACTTTGTTGGCTTCATCTGATCAGCTGTCCCTGAGCTGAAGTGTTAGATAACTCCTTTGGGAACATGTGATGTTAAATATTCATGGATATCCRATTCTGAAGCCATAATACTGAATAGTCATATTGGAAACACAATCCCAGGAGCCTTACTTAGCATATAAAGAAACAGAAACATAGCTGTTAAACTAAAGTATGCTTTAAGCTGCAATATTTCATCTATGCTTAATTAGAATGGGCATACTAAGGCTTAATAAACATAAACATTTAAAATCTCAGATTTGGCCTCAATGCAAATTCCTCTCTCCCAAAATTAGAATTTAATTTGGGGTCACTTTTAACACAAATTAGAAATAAAACCTGCTTTCTGATGAGACAGGATGACACTGGTTTTAGTTTTAGTGTTGTAACCAAGAAAATGATTGTAGCAGTCACTTCATCATAACTCTTGGCACTTTAATGACTGCTTGTTTGATCTTGAACAGCCCAAGCAAAGACAACTTTGGTGTGTTCAGCACACATTCATCACAGAAGTTTTTACAGATGTTTGAGTTGTGTGTTGTATCTCCATGTGCCAGCCTGGATCCTGACTGCTCCAGGGGAATTCATCACACAAGAGGCCAAGCTGCCGAACATCACTGCTTTCCCCCAGATGGAGGTCATTTAAGTTATGATCAAGCACCCACACACTTGTTGACAGCATGGGGGGGAAATGTTTTTGTAGGGGAGCATGCAGGGAGGACGAGTCAACTCTGGGCTTGGGGTTGCCACTCTTCTTAACCCAACGGCAGCAAAGCTGTGGCTCCCACAGGCTCCCTTTGGTGGACCTTCTTTCCCTGTTGACCTTGCCACCATGGAGCGTGGTGGAGAATTTTTCTAATGTAACCCATCTAAGGTTTCTCCTCCTGTCCTCCCCTTGCCTTCCCAATAGGCTTTCCAGCATGGCTTGGATTAGCTTTAAGTTCTTGCGGTTTCTAGTTTCAGATTTCGGTCTGGCCATTTGTCATTCTGGTTCTGTTTCTCCTCTCTCTGTTCTTAGAATGACAGAACACAGATTCACCTCTCTGGATAAGATTATAAATGCTTCGCTGTCGAATTGCCAGTAATGAGTCTCTGCCAAATTTATATTCTAAAATTCCCCAAGCAGCAATTTAATTACATTATTTTGGATACAGCACCATAGCAGCTGCATTCATTTGATGAGGATTCATTATGGTTTATGGTGAAAACAATGGCAAATTAGCTCTGATGTGTTTTGGAATTTGCTCTTTATTTAGTTTAGAATAGTCATGTTTTAGTGAGCATGGCTCCCAAGCCCATTTGATCCTGCAGTCTGTGAGAAAGTGGGAAGGCTTTGACAGGAGTTCTAAAAAATCAGATATATCTACACCTGTTGCAGCTCAGTTATTGAAGTCCTGCTGGTTTGTGGTTAAAAGGGAATTACCAGACAGATCCATTCCACTATATTTTAAGGAACTGTTTCAAAAGTCATGTGTATAAATCAAAATAAATACATAAATAACAAATCCTTAGTTTTGTCCATGTTTGTCATGGATGAACTCTTCCCAAAGCAGAAAAGATTATATCCCTACTAGAAATTTAGCAAGGGTTCTCAAGGAAACCTAAAACAAATTACTTCTGTGACTACTTCCAAGCTCAAACTTTAAGCCAGATTTGTGAAATATTTGTTCCATTTTTTGGAACTGTCTGGAGGACTTACAGTAATTTCTAAGCATATACTAGGGGGTGACATGAAGCCTAATCATAGGACAAAATTCATAGCAGGGCAGTAAAAACCTCCAGAGATCGAATTTGTTCTCCTACCACTATTCCCAGCAAAAGCCGCAGCTTCACATTAAAAGCTACATTAGAAGCTTTTGCCAGAGTGCTAACATCATTTGAGGGGTGTAACTTCTGCAGGGGATTTTTGTATTGAAAAAAGTCTTTGTATAGGCATAGTTATAGCACCACTTTTGTACCTCTGTAGTTTATTTTGCTTTGTTTACCAATATAGTTGTTTTTATTGGCAAAAATACTTTTTGGCCACTTAACAACACAAGGAAAAAGAAAGCTTTCTTTTTTCAGCTTTCCTCAAATTCTGAAAGGTTGACTCAACGTCAAGAGTCACATCTGTACATCTTAACRGCAGTCTGTGCTGATAGAGAAAACAACCCTAAACAGAGATGGACATAGAGAAGTTGCTATATCCCTTTTTTATACACAGTTAAGGGCTATAGGTAGAATGCTCGTCCTTGCTTAGGATAGTATTTAAAGTCCATTGAATCATTTTGCTCCCTGTCCTACTCTGTAAGATCCTCACCTTTCCTTTGTGCCAGAACCAGAGTAAGTCTGACCCATCAATGAGTCATCATTTCAACTTGCTAGACATCCAGAAAATTATTCACTTACTATGCGGAGTTGTTTTTTTACCGACCTTGAGAGCTGGCATAGCTCAGTGTGGGATCAGACAGGCATGGCACAGATGCTGAGGAGGAGGTAGGGATGCACCACTACAGGCAGGGGAAAATGGTGGACCCACAGGAACCAGCCATTAAATTGATTTGGCTGCTGGGAAATTGTATTTTAGGCACCTGACTTGTGCACCTACTATCAGCATCTAGTGCAGCAGTCTTCCTAGAGTACACCTGTGTGGTCAAAGAAGATGGCTGAGCGCCTAAAGAGGGAGAAAATGGAGCAGACTCAGTGGTCCCGCCCCACGCACGCTGCCCCACTGCACTGCCGGGGCTGCTGGMTGCCAGCAGGAAAGGCAGGGAACCAGCTCACCAACGGGTCGCACAAGTGCCGGAGCTGCTTCAGCGGGGACAGCAGTAGCGTGCAGGAAAGAGCAAGAACGACATAGCAGGGTGAACCGTTTTTTGGCAGCAGGGGCTTGTTAAATCAGTTCAGTGATCCCATAATGTACTCTCTGTGCTAACAGTATAAATAAGAAAAACCCCAAATAGTCTATAATATGTAYCTAATAAATAAATAATTAGTAAGCAAGAATAATCAAAGAAATCCAATAATATTTGCTGAAGCAATTTGGGATTCCGTTGGTATGTGTGAGGCCAGCATTCRGTCTATACTAATATAAACATTAATAATATAAAGCAAAAGTAGTAAAAGGGCCAAATTTTTAAGACTGGGCAGGAGGCCTTTTACTCACACTACCAAGCTCTTACTGCTTCACAGCACTAGAAACCAATTACATGAATTCTGATTCTTAAGAATACTGAAATTACGTATATACCATATAAGAGAACAAAACCCCAAAGCTTCATAACACTTTTCTACCTGGCCTGCCCAGTTTAAAATGGCTTCCCATTACTGAAGCACTTAGCTACACTCCAGGGTTTCTGGCAGACTTTCCCTATGAATTTTTCTGTAGAAATAATGACTCAGAGAGCGCAGTCCTGAGACAGGCAGCTTCCAAGATCAGATATTTGCCTGACCTTGCAGACCTCCTAAGGAAGGAAACGAGTTCCTCCAAGGAAAACACGTGACAGCAGATTCAGAGCCCATTCTGCAAGCAGGAGTCATTCAATGAGGCATTCCAGTCTTGAACTTCAGGGTCAGCTGGTGTTCCTACCATGCTTAGAATATGTCAGGAAAAAAAAATGTAAAAACCAAGCATTCCCCCCTTTACTTTTCTGTTGTTTTCTCCCTTAGAGTGACAGTTTCATTGCTAACTATAAGCAGAGTCATTACAAAATAAGGTCTCCCACATCTGAATTTGTAACTTGTGACAATCATTTATCTGTAACCCAACAATTTACTTGTACCCCTATACTGCAAACACTCAACTCTGCACACAATAGAGGCAACAATTAGACTAAAATAGCTTCCTAATTTATTCAGAATTATTTTGATATTTTACACATTAAAATCTAAAGCATTCACTAACTTTAACTGTGCTGAACTTAAGCATTATGAGATTTAAGAGCAGAACTCCAAGTCGGTTTTGTTTGCTTGCTTGTTTGCTTGTTTGATTTTTCCTAAAGAGTAGTAGTGATATATCTGACAGAAAAATTACATTGCTTTCAAGTGAAAACGTGCAAACTGATTTAGGCAGAGCAAGAACCCATTTAAAACTGCTCAAAATTCAGACTTCATTTAAATGTTTTTCAGGTGTTCAGAAAAATGTTTTATTAGCTTATCACTCTTTTTACCCAGCCTCTTTTAACAAAAGACATTACAAGAAAATTATTAATCTAAAGAGGTGGTATTACTTAGAGTAATTCACTGCATGTTCAGACAAAGGTTTTCAATTTGTATAAATACGGAYAAAGCTGGAAGTAATCAAGTAAATTAAAGGGGTAAAAAAAAGGTTCCTCTGGTAATATTCTTACCCCAAAAGAACTACATTAATTCATAGCATCCTGCCTGCATAAGAATTTCACTGCATTGGAATTTCATGAGAGCTGGAGCACGTGTCTACCAAGTCTGAAAAGAAAGCGAATTCAGCAGAGGAAAAGACAACGTGAAAACCACAAAAAAGCTTCATGGTTGCTGCTCTAATTGGTGTATCTGAATGGAAAGGTCACTTTTTCCTCAAGAGTGATCATAAGAAATGCTCAAAAGAGGGTGAAAACATTATTTTATGTCTAATAGAACACCCCTTCTCCCCCAAGCTGCAGCATATTTTTTAAGTTGAAGGTTGTAATCAAATGCAGGGGAGAGACCAACGCCTGCCCATACTCAAGGCACGTGAAAGAAAAGATTGCATCATCATATAAATTCACCCGACGTTTGCCTAACCTCACCAGGCATCTCGAGTGGGTCCTTTCGGTAAGTGAGCACCTATCACCCCTTGGGATGAATAAGGGCCTCAGTGCAGGAGCTCCCTCACATGGCAGAGTTTTCAGTGTGCTGATGAATTTTAACCCTCAGTGCTAGCCTTCCAACAGCAACCACTTACTGACAGAAGAGCAAATGCTGCTCACTCCTGCCAAGCTGAAGAACACCCCTTGCAATGGGAGAGCCCCAGCATTGGTAGGGCCATCCTGGAGTGACCCACCGCCCCAGCAGACCCCAGCATCTGCGTACATGGGGGGAGCAGGAACCATAGGAAAGACCATACAGCAACCAGGAGGTCCACGACTACAGGAAAAACACAGGGGCTTTCTATCCCAAGCATTTACCTCTACCAATCTCTTCCATATCTGCACATGTATTTTTCCTCCTTTATAGTTTAGAGAAGATAGTCAGGTTTGATATATTGGGAAAGGCATTGAAARCATCTATTTTTGGATTGACAAATTTAAATTTTTTTTAAAACTGATGATGTCAGTCAAACATTATTTGTAATATTTTAATACTTCCTTCAATTATTCCTTTGAAGGGATTCCTTGCACGTATGTGTTTAGACTCTTTGGGCCACAAATAAAACAGTTTAAATACCTACTCAGATGAACTGTCATCCATACACTGATGTTTTCTTCTCTTTAGTAACTTATTATTAAGATAGATATTGCTTAAATTCAGTTTGAACGAGTTGTTATATTCTCCATATGCTGCTGGCTTAATCTGGAAATAAAGTTTGCACACACTGTCATTAGCTACAGCCTAACGAGTCTGYTTAATGCTTCTACCACGAGACACATATGTTGTGAACAGCTGCCTGTCTTTAATCTCTTTTAAAGTTTGACTGTATCATAGCAAATAACAAAACTTGGGTGCACAGCCTCACATTTCAATATAGCCAGTACAACTCCAGAAGCGCAGAGATGAGTTTCGGTGGGGAGGCTACTGTAATGCAGGAGCTTACAGTAACTGCCAGCTGGTAAAGCAGAGTGCCCTACCAGGGTACACAACTGCCCCGAAAACCAGAAGAACATTAATCTATATAACTAACACAGCAACGCAGGTTCTTCTCTTTTACTTTGTCACAGGATGTTTTCCTTTCTCTAGTAGTTAATGAAAGATGATTTTTTTTTTTTTTTTTTAGCTTCAACTAATTTTAGCTATCAGCTAGACTTAGATATGGAAAATTTCTCTGACATTCAAACACATTACAAGCTTGAATTGACATTGTTATTCACAGATAGCATGAAATCTCAATATAATCTGCATGGGGAAAACAGGAGTGTTTGGCAAGCCATAAAAGTATCCACATATATGCAAACAAAATTTAAAGAAAAGAGAAAAACTGGATTATTTTGAACAGGTAAGCACTTTTATTATTTTTTTCTTCATCAGCTTCAAATTAGTCATTGCTTCCTCCAGCCCTGATACTCTGAGCGTGCTAAGAAATCTTCCAGTACTATCTGCCATCAGAGATGTTCCAGCTTATTTGTAGCTGAGCAGGTTAGTATTTATCTTCTGAGGCAAAAAAAGAAGTTTAATACCTTTAAAGTATGTATTTCAAGATGTGCATGCATTATAGGTGGAATTACAGGAAACAATACAGAAAAAAAAACGGACTGGCTTATTTTTTGGCGTACCCCTGAACAAGAGGTATATTAGCAATCCTATCCTGATAGTAGTCCTGGGACCCAAGAGCTCCATCTCCCTCTCACTCCCATCTTTTTGCTCAGCCTAAGAGCAGATTGCTGCTTCCATCTTCATCTGTCCTGGCAATAACAATGATGATTTATCACCCACAACTGGTGAGTGTACAGTAAGTAATGGTGTAAGAAATGATTCGTGCAGTATGGCACTAGGAAGTAATGGCATTGAAAAGGCCCCTTTGTACTTTTTAGCTTTTTGAGAAAAGACTATACATTTTATTACTATTTATTGTAATTTATATGAGCTGTTGCATAGGTTACATGAAAGATCTCTTCTCATTGTACCAGGTTTTTATTTTCATTTTATTTAGAATGAATAAATGGAAAAAGAATGTGATATCAAAACCATAATTTCATTAAGAAATAAAAGCTGAAACACTTATGAGATAGAAGAGAATCTCTGTCTCATAAGATATGAGATAGGTATTCTCTCATATTTTTGAATCTCTCATATTTCAGTTCTTTTTTGAAATTTAGGGAGTGTAAATTTTCAGTCAATACAGAGTACTGTATTGTTTGGAGATCAGAATTAATTTGTTATTAGACTGGCACATAAGAGCCAGGAGTTGCACTGGGACCTCTTCTCTTAAACGAAGGGCACAAGAATCCAGGTCTTTCAGCATAGTGACAAGGAGGAATGTGGCTATTGTATTTCAGAYCAGAATAATTATAAGAAATCAAATACTAGTGCATGTACTGACTAGTGGAACTAGCCAATATTAATTTTAAACTTTTYTCTTATTTAATCTTACCATTTACATGATGCCAACAGCTCACCTGAATATTACTGTCACAATATAAAATTTCTTCATGCCTGTCATCCTTGCTTTCATATTTTGTTCTAAGCACAGCTGAATGAATATTCCTTGAAGCTGGGGTTACATCTCATGTACTTGTACAAGAACTTATATTACAGCATTTTTTTTTAATTGAGCCTTTGGGAATTACCATAGTAAAATTAAGTAAAACCATTTCTATACTTTACAGATGCGGTTGGCAGAGATGATAGTACAGTGGAATACCGTCTATTCCAAAGTCACAAATGCCCACAGATATTTCCTTTTTTTTTTTTTTTCCTTTCCTTAAAAAACCCTCAACCGTCAGTATAGCTATGAAGTTGTATATTACTCCACCAAAATATCCTTGCCTTTTCGAATTCTCAGCATTGGGTTTCTGCAGCCAATGTTCTGTGGGCCACTAAAAGGCTATGGATGAGGGGTCTGTCATAGTTTAGAAGATCATTCTCAATATCACAACAAATTCAACAGATCATTGATACATCACAAAGGAAAAAGCTAGCCGTAGGCACTCCAGTTACATTTCTCATCTGTGCTGAATTTGATCCCTCTCATATTGTAAAATATAATTATAGTATCATACTGCTTCTTTATGTTATTATGGTCAACATAATGTAAGGAAGCTAAAATTGCAAAGTTTCAAAAGAGAAGACTGAGATTACATTTTGGCAGGAAATTTCCATTTCTCCAAAAATGCAAATGTTGTGAGCATGGAAAAAAACCCAAACCACCAAACCCTGTTGCTTTCAAAGTCAAACTGATGCAACATTGAGCATGCATTCAATACAAACACATAAATAGCCCCAAAATTCTGGAAGTGCAATAGTGCTGTAATTGAGAYGGATGGGGAAGTATTTCTACAGAACCATACTCCTGACTATAGACTCATTGCTTGTCCCTTTTTCTTCCCTTTCCAGTTCCCAGCACTCAGAATCTCACRGAGCTCTTTTAGAGGAGACAAGGTGTATGTGCAAGCACACAGATGCTAGCAGGCGGCACAGAATTTTCTAAATTTTGTAGTGCAATTCTAGCCGTGACGAAGTCTCACATCTTGGCAACTGGGGACAGCTGAAAGCAGGTCAGTAAGCTCTAACGGAGGGGACCTGTAAGGTACAGAGGCAACGCAGAGCTCCTGTCCCTTGAGCGCTTTTGTCCAGGGCGTTAAAACAGCCCTGCACATGCTCCCCTTCCACAGTCGTAAACTGGGATATTGCATAGGACCAACACCCCCCAAAAAGGAGAAATTTGTGAAACAAGTGATACTTCCACTCCAGCCTGCTGAAATTAAAAAAAGAAAAGGCTATTGTAAAAAGCAATCCTGCTGGCACCATCAAGGCACATCATCAAGAAAGTCAGTGACATATTACTTATCTATTAGCTACCCAACATGTTCTAAGCATTTTACTGATGAAGGCAATGYGCTTTCAATTAAGCATTTATACTGTAAAAGGGTAAGAATTGCTTAAGTAAGCATTTACAGAAGGTCTAGGAATAACAGTATAGTCACRCTATGATAAAATCATCTAATTTTCCATTTTCTTTGCTCCTCCCCCTTTTTTCACTAACTTTAGATAACTGGAAAACAGAGCAGGCTCTGTCTGATTTGCAAGAGTGCATTATAAATGAGACGTGAAAGCTGTTAAGGGCAGGAATCCCCTTGCCCCACGTCCTCGGTGTGRGTGCTCGCTCTTGATGGCAACAGCATCCTTCCCAGCAAAAGAAATGGCTTCCTGCGTGGAGGGTCAAGTGATGCCAAGGGAGGTAGGGGGCTGGATGGCTGGTTTTGGGGAGAGGTAAATACAGATGGGAGAAAGAGGGAACACACAGTCTTATCACTCATTTCAGGCTTTGAGTCCAAAGTGTGCTTTAGCAACCCAACACAGCTTTCCAGTTYGTGACCTTCTGGAGGAGATTCCCTCTGCGTGGACTATTCAGGCTTTCCAAATTAGGCACTGTTTCTGATGGGTACGAACCCCTATGTAGACGTTCACAGTGGTGAGGATACATACAAGTATTACCATTTTGCTAGGAAGTGTACATCTTGCTGAAAAAAGAGGGTCAAAGAAAAACATAATAGACGTACACTTGCAAAGTCTGAAATGGAAAGTAGTGTACTGGGATCATTGCTGGATTTGTGTTTTAAKATCAGACAATATGAAAAAAAAAATAATAGGTCATGAAAGTTGTTCAACATAAGATGAAGAACTAAAATGCTTTAATCATGCTCCTATGATTGTATGTCATTACAGGGCAGAGTTAAAGTAATTTGGATTTCTCTTCATGGAGTAATTTAACATATTAAATTAAAGCTTGAGAGAAATCTGAATATTGAGCGTTTTGCAGTGCTTATTTGGGAGATATTTACATCCAAGTTTTGGGGTGGATTTTTTCCTATGTAATGCATACTATTAAAGACCTTACACTTTGTCTGAAAATGTATTTGCTGTCACATTATTTTTTAAAATATTTGCACTAAAATAAGGTTATACCTTAAAATAAGTTCAGAATATACATACCTAATGCATAGACATACATATTCATATCCTTCCACACACCTCTCAAAGCCACCAAAGAGTGTGAGTTTTAGCCTACTGTCTGTGGTAAGTGGTTTTAGCCATACTCCCCCAACTAGCTTTATCATTCCCCAGTAAAACACTAAAAGAATTAGCTTACTCATTCTATTTATCAGTTATAAGAAAATGTACTGTTATGCTAAAACCCATAAATATTCTGCCTTTGAAAGGTCACTTGTTTGTAACTTTTCCTGTTACCAACCCTATCTTTGTTACTCTGGTAGGCAGATACTACATTTCCTAAACAAAGGGTCAACCTGTGCCCAATGTTCTAAAACAGCTTGTTATTTGCCCTTAACCTCATCTATTTGCTTCATTTCCATTTTCATTGCTTTATTTTTTATTGCKTTACTATTTATTGTTTAAACACAAACTCTCATTCTGAAGAAGTATCTGTCGTGCATTAGATTCCACCACCAACTTGCAAGCATCGTATTGTCTAAAAATGCRTAAGCAACGAAGGGTCAGTCAAGCGGTCATTACAATAAGCAAATTCAGAGCTAGAACATGGGCTTAAAGTCTATTATCTGAACAGTTTGGACCAGATCCATGGAAAAGCATGAAAATACATTTTACTTAATGCCTAGTCTGGCTTCCCTGGAAACCAGAGTCACGAGAACAAAGATAATAATGCTGTACTATTTACAATTTTATTTTATTCTCTTTTCTTCASGAATAGGTTATGCCTTCAGCAACATCATTTCCACTAAAAATTGAAGGAACTAAGTAGTATGCGAATAATTTTGAAAGACCTGCCAACTGTTAAATTTGTGAAAGTAAGTTTTAAAAAACTACGGCTTATATTATTTAAAGGATCTTAGATAAAATAAAAACAATTTCATAGTACTTATAACTATTGTAAAGTTATAGTTCATTAACCACAGTCATAAACACAAGGAACTTCAAACTAGGCTAAAACAGTCTAAAATTTACAAAAAACCCCCACCCAAACAAAAAGAAAAACAACAACAAACACCAACCCCCAAGAAAAAGGACTAATGTTGTTATTACTCTATTGACATCTTCTATTATCCTTCTAAACTCCACCAAAGAAATACCAGATGGAGGAAACAGAGCCACTTGAGATAACACTAGACTAAAGAGAGAATGTTCTAAAGTGTGCCTTAATATTTATATATTAATGTAATAAAGTAAGTGTAGCTGGAAAATCTTTGTAGTAAAATAGTTCATTCCTACATCGATCCTCTTCCATGCAACAACTTAATATTTCTGGATCTTTGCAAATACTGAAGCACAGCCAATTAGTTATGTTTTTGCATCTATTTCTGGGTTAAGTAATGTCAGATAATATCCCATACTAATAGATGTGACCATTCATCATTTTAATTTCATAAAAAATGAATCACTGAAATATCTGTCAAGCAGTATCTAATCTAATAATAACCTAATAATAATATCAAGCTGCTTCTAATCTAATAATAATGAAAGTCCAGGAGTTGCACATTTTGTCAGGTTGGATATAGTGTTTTAACTATATGTTAAATCTGCATAACTGGCACTATAGAAAGTAACTTTCTACACTCTGAATGTATTAAGTACAATGTAAGGAAAAGAGCCACTTTGTTTAATAACACATATCACTATAACACTGGCATACTATGTCTTTACATATCAGTTGGATTTCTTTTTTAGTGTAAATAGCTTCCATTAAATAGGAAGTTAGTAAAGCTAAGAGTATACAGGGAAACTATAAATTTAGATGTGAAAATATTCAGCTACTAAAAAAAGATATATGCATGGAGTATTAAAAATGTATATCAAGTAAAACRATTAATGTGTAGTTTATATATATATGATCAAATACATTTTTCCTGACCTACACATATATATAAAACTGTATATATTTTACTTAAAATATAGGCATACGTGTATTTATTCAAATTCAAGATTCTAGAAACTCATGAACTTAGACACTACTAGTAATTACATGTATTTCTATGCTATACAAACAAGTCTACATACGCATACGTACAAACATATGTAGTATTGCCTTTATATACTAACATAACTACTATAAATTTGTGCATAAGATGAATAAAATTTGTATAGAGATATATTTACATGTATGTACATAATATATTTATATGTAAGTCCAGAAACCAATATTCCTGGATTGTCAACCCAACTGCTTGTACGAGTATAGATCTGTAAGTGCTGGGTGCTTATGTTATCACAGTATACCAACTAACGATCAAGCTGCACCTACAAAATATCACAAAATAAAAATAGTTGGAAAGCTTCGACACATATTTTGCCAGTATCTCTGCAAAGACATTTAAATATGAACAGTTTTTTAATTCATAATATACATAGCAGGGAAGCAGACGTATTTTTGCACTCTATTTGTAGAAGCTGTGGAGTTGACAAAGTCTCCTATCTTTATGCAAAGTAGGTTTATAAGAGTTGAATGCAATTCTCCCTACATGAAAACAGTTTATGGCTGCTTCCCACCAAAAAATATGTGTGAGTAATTGAATTGACACACCGTAGAAACCCRAACCCTTGCATCCTGAATCAACAGTGTAGGAAAGATAGATGTGTATGGATTCTGCCACTACAACTAAGTGAAAACCACACAAACAAGAAGCTTCCTTTTGTTCCTGGAATTGCTGAGTGCCATTCAGAGGGCTGCCCTGCCTTCATAAACATGCCCAATACACGTCAGCACTAATAAAATTCAAACAAAAAGATGGCRAACCACAGCTAACTTACAGCAGTTCGATTCAACAAAAGATCTTTCTTGACTAAGCAGTACAAAAATTGTGCCAAAATTATTTTTTGACAAGAACATATGTGTCAGCAGCCAGATTCTCCGTAAATACAAAGGCAAGTAAAAACATTGGTTTCAATGGAGTTATGCTGGCTTTACACTGTTTAAAAATATGGCTTACAGTCTGTCTTCCTCTTTTGTTACACCTCTTCATGGCTCTTTACTAATATTAAATGAGCRATATCTTTCCATCTACACCTTGTAACTTCTCTCTCCCCAAAATATTCTCTCTTGTTCAAAATAAATCTTATCTTTTCATTTTCCTTATCATTTTCTTGAGCATAAATACATCTATAGAACAATAGTAATTCTATTAATTTTCTCTGAAAAAAATGAACATACTTTTAAACTGTCTTTTCCTTTTCATTGCAACAAGACAAAAGGCAAAGAATCAGTATCAAAAGTAATCAGCCATAAATATTTTGAGGTAATATGGTGGGGTGAGCATAAGCATTTGCACTTTCTACTTTTAAAGCCTTCATTGTTTACGCAGCTAAAAATTATTTCTAATTTATACCACAATTTTGACCACCACCTCATAAATTCAGTGTATCACCAGGGTATTTCCTGTTCTCTGTTTTGGTCATGGTTTATCGTTTTTCCATTTTTAATATGCATCTGTTTATGATCTACTTAAAAAAAAAAAACAAAACCCAGAACACATCTATAAACACTAAACCAACTACAAGCATGAAGGTATATCATGTGGTTGTGTAGCTAAGCAAGAAAGGACCGCTCCTGGRAGAACACAAGTGCCCTCAACCCCCTCAGCCCCAGTACAAGTTGAGAAAGAAAAGCACCTCTCAGGGTTGKAGCCATAGTTGCCAAAGGAAAACACTTTCTCATTTTGAGATGTCCACAATTGCTATTACATTGACTGTTAAACACAATTCAGCGTAGACGCTTCTGTTGGACAAGTGTACAGAACTCCTCATTAAGGAGTTTCGTTTTTGCCACAAAAGGAGCTAGATTGTAATGGCATCTTTTGTCCCATGCTTAATGAAGGGTGAGATATTGTTTAAATAATTAGTAACACCRCTGGAAGAGAATGCAAGTAATTAGCATAGCTTGACACCCAGAGCAACACCAGTTGCTGTTGTTAGCATCAACAATGTGTCGATTTAAAAAGAAAAATCACAAGAAAGAAAGTGTCACTTGAAGTGGTTTTGCTTTTCTTTTTCAAAGATACAATTAACCACTCRTTTTTGAATGAATCCACTATACTATTGGCTACCACGTGCTCATTCTTTCACAATTTTTTTTAAAGATTTGGGTAGCCAATATATCAAACCCCACATATATTAAAAACCCGGAGCAGCAATATAGCAAGCAACAACCCATTTTTTCAGGTGGGGATTTTCTGATCCACCTGAACGTTGAATTTGCCAATGGTGCGTGCACATTATCTGTAAGTTAACAAAGACCATCTGCAAGCTCATACCTAAGATTTACATTAGCAGCATGACCAGTGACTCAAGAGGTCGTATCACCCTTTATGAAGGAGGAGGCCTGAATGTGAAAATGGACCTGAAATTCTTGCCCATCAGCTACCAAACACTGGTGTGAACAGGTATCGTTCCTTTACTCCTGAGGGACAAATGCCAACCTATGGAACTGAAAATCTCATTCTCTGAGTTTGATATACAAAACAGAACAAATTTCTGAGACGGAAGAGGCAATGAGGAAAGGAAGGACATAGTTTTCAGATTACCTTCTTATGAACAGAGAATGGACRCTGGATCTGGGTGGAAACCACCTAGCCTACTATTCCTGGGCTCAGAGTATAAACGCGTCATAATTGCTGGCATAATTGGCATGACTGATGTCATTGCTGGCATTAGCAAAGTGAAATAGGCTGCTTCATGACAAAGAGGATAAGAACTGGATTTCATATAGACTAATAATTGTCTGTATAAAATACTTTTAGATAGTTTGGGTACAAAGGAAGTCCACATCTCAAAAAAATCATAGATATAAACAATGCTAGGAGTTGCCATTATAAGGAAAGAGTTATTTGACTCAGGCCTACGCTAACCATTAAATTAGTACTTGAATTAGTCTTCAAGGAGGCTTGCGGARAGTACTCTACTAGGCTTCTGCCAAGTTAACTAAACTGGGTAACATCTAATGTGAATGTTACTTGCCTGTCTGAGATACCCTTTCAGAGTTTGCTTAGGCATCTTTGCACTGAAAAGCCATAGATCATGCAAAAATACCCTCATTTTTTTTCCTAACTGTCTGCAATATTAAGTCAAAGATCTCAAGAGGAGAGACATGCCTTTTAAAGTCTTCTTTCAAGACTTGCCATATCTATGTACATCACACTAAGAAATGTTTACTACTTTTTTACATCCTCAAAGATATACTTATCCAGTATTTAATGTTGAAGGTACTTAATGTTAAGTAGTGTATTCCTATTCATATAAAGTTGATAAACAATACACTGTTAGCTTACTAAATAGTAGCACCTGTTAAGGATGTAAACCCGCTGGATTATTGAAAAGCACTGTAAGTCCATGCATCTTCTATTCATATTTATAGTCCATGCCCCATTTTATCAATGGCTAAACTCTTACCTAATAAAATAACAAACCAGTTCAGAAAAAAAGAAAGCAAAAATAACAACTCCTCCTTAGTAAATAAAAAAGTCTTTAAGAGATGAAAGGAAGCTATCAGGTCCAGGTAAATAAGCATCTTTCATTACGTTAATATAATCATAGAATATGATCTGCACATTTGCACATGCATAGAGGCAAAAAACCTACACAGCACATGTATGCAGATTTCACCTGCAATCACCTAAAGTTATCATAGACACGTGTGCAGCCACACATTTTTGTCTGAAGGTATTTAAGAAAACCCTTCCAGTTAGTTAAACTTATTAAGTTTCTTTTTCCACCTCCGAAATTCTGTGTGAGAAGGCTGGCAGATAAGCTTTGCCCTCCCCACTTGCGGTGYCTCGATTGCAGTCCGCTTTCAAAAAATCCCCCCCAGCTGCACGCAGGCACATGCAGACCGACCGGAGGCAGTGGGTGGAGGAAAGCGTGGGATGTTTAACTCCTGCCTTTGCTCCGCAGCAGCACCAAAATCGGCATGAGAGGAAGGTACACCCAGGTGGGTGAGAGGCTGCTCGCCTTGGCCTCGCTGTTCAGCAGGAGCTCTGCCTCTGCCAGCAGCCTGGACAGCCGCCAGAGCACCCTGGGACCTACTGCCACCCCACCCAGGGCCTCCTGTGCGGGGCCAGCGGGCTGCCAGAGCTGCCCGGCTACCCAGCAGGAGATGTGCCAGGAGCTCGCCAAACCATGGGAATGCCACACGAAGCTCAGAAACAGTTTTGGTTTTGTTTCCAGGACTGCGCTGCCTGCGAGCCCGGGTGGGAGGCAGCGCGGGAAGAGCGAAGCTGGCATTCGGTTTCCCTGGCTGGAMGGGCAGCTGGCATCCCTGAAGCCAGCACGGATAAACGCATCTCCCGTTAGCGGCGATGGGGAGGGCTTTTCACAATGAAAGCAACCAAATGAAAAATAATCAACAGCAGAGCGTACACAAAGAATGCCTGACATTTCAATCAGTGCCTGTGTATGTGCAGTCAGCACTAAACCTTGCCAGCTGCCACAAGTAAAGCTGTAGGTAGATAAGAAAATTCACTTAAACAGTAGTATATGCTGCATGTTCCTTATGATAGCTATAGAGAAATCAAAGCACAGCTGAGGAATCTTTCCTTGAGCAAAATCCAACGTCTTTTAAATGATGATGAGCAAATGCACATACARATCTGTATGTGTATCTTGTCCGATTAGAGACCGCGCACCTACCTTTCCCAACCCCTGCCCAAATGAGGAATTCAGCACTCAACCAAGGGGCACTTTCCTTCCCAACCGCACGCTGCTTGGCTAGAAAGGACGGTAGGTAGCACTAACCTTTAGCTTGTCATAGCGCTCACTTAAAGCTGCCACCTGATGGTCACGGTGTCGCCCGACCAGTTTACACAAGGCACAGATTAGCTGGTCGTCGGTCACGCAGTACATGTTAACTTTCTCGTCCTCGTGCTCCAAGCACATTAATCCCCTGATGTGAGAGTCCGGGATGGGCTCGATGAGGCGGTGGCCGGTGAACGGCTTCTTGTTGGGGTGAGTGGCTTTCAGGCACTCCTCGCAGTAGGACACCTCGCAGGTAACGCAGGTTTTCACCGCCTCCTGGGCAGGGTCCTGGTCGCAGAACTGGCAGAGGACCTTCTCGCAGGACGACATGCTGTTACTATCGAACGCCCGCTCCCGGCGGGTCTCGCTGGGGGAATTGGGCCCGCTGACCGAGGCTTTCTGAAACCTATCGATGATGTTCTGCAGGGTGACGTTGCGCTTGAGCCCGTCTAGACCGCGCTGGCTGAGGGTGATGACATAGCGGCAAGTCGGACACTGGAAGGCGGTGATAGACTCCACCGGCTCGTTGGTGGCGCAGTGGGAGACCAGGATGCGGTGCGCGCAGTTGAAGCAGAGGCTGTGAGCGCAAGGCAGCAGCAGCGGGTCTTCAAACAGCTCCAGACAGATAGGGCAGGTCAGTTCCGACTCCAGTGTTTCCATCTTCAGGCAAAGCTTTCCTGTGGCGTCAGCGAAATCCAGGGAAGCTGATCAGCTATCTGGAAACACACATAAAATTCGATTAGGCGAGAGGGAACATGAGGGGTCAGCCGTGGGGGGTTGTCAACTTTCGCCACTGCTCCCGGAGCTATCAACCCACCACACCGGGTGGGAGAGCAATCTAAAGTTTTGAACCTGCACATGCACACATCAAGGTATTTAAAACCGGATTGCTTTATTTTTTTTTCCCTTCTTTCTGTTCACTTAAGAATGCAAAACAAAGCTCCTTCTTCATTTCTTTCTTTCCCTTTCTCTCTCATGCGATTGAGGAAAACAGCAGATGTTTCTGTGCATTATTAAAACCCCAAATGATGACCTTCAAGCAGCCTATTACAGCAAAATTAGATTTCTTCTGCAGATGCTGCTTTTGGCTTCACTCATCTAGTAGTAAAACTTTTTTAAAAAACTTCACCTTTCTATAGCATTGTGCAAGCATTAGTCCAGAGTATTATAACTGATAACCTTACAATCGCTGTTACAATTAACAGTTATTTTATCAAATTGAAATTTTCATTTGCTATTATAGCAATAGCACAGCATTTAGAGTACATGTCTGTGTTTACTTGCATAAATATATATATGAATATATACAGGGAATAAGGTTTCTAGGAAAGCATGTGATATTTTACATATAATATATATGTATGATATATATATCATATACTAATATACTCCTATTATTTCAAGAACATATGCAACTGTATTTATACGTACATGTACTTTTGTGCATATGTACCTGTACACATATGCCCAAAAATTTATCACATACATGTTTGTAGTCAGATAAATATAGCTAGAGGATCACACAGTGTCGTAATTGAAATGTCTAAAGGAAGGTGGATGAAGTAAATGATAAACAGTAGTTTGGCCCAAATTTCTGGTGATCCTAGCCTCTGGTATAAGAGCAGCCTCTAGAGAGTAAGATAGTAAAATGTAGTGAGATAGTGAAATGTGTGATTTGCCTAGGAGGATTCTGTGTGTGTGTGTGCATCCACTTTTGTGTGAGTACTCTCTACTGCTAAAACTTATGAACTACTGCCTGCGTTAGTGGCTTTATTAATCATCTGAAGTAGATTAGGAATCAATGACTTAAATGGACGGCAYGGGATTTTCTGGAGAATGCAGCAGTACACCCCCGTCAGAGATCAAATGAAGCTTCATTTTGCTTCCTTCCCTGCGCTCGGCGTTACAGAGAGTGGTTTTGAAAGAGTCGCCCTACGCAGCTCTCCCTGCCTAAGCTCCTGTCAAGGGCCCATTGCTGCCGCAAGCAGACAGCTCAGTGAAGCAGAAGCAAGAGCTATGCTTCACACTCACAGAGCTGTACCTCTTCACAGGACAATCTATTTAAGCTTTGTTGCTCATAACTGAGGATGGCTTCAGATGGCACAGCTGCATCGTCTTTACACTGTAAAGTCATTGTTCGGTTGTGTGAACTCTTGCCTCCTCCCCCRACCAGGGAAAAGGAGGGACAGACAGGAATCCCCCACAAACAAACCTTGGTTCATTAAGGGTGAGGAGAGCTCAGGGCTCATTAGCAGCCTTGGGAACCAAGCGTGCTTGAACCTTCTGCACTTCACGACAATTAGTGTGGGGAGCGCGGCAGCAGTGACAGGAATGCTACCTATAACCCCAACATGAACCACAGCAAAAAGGAAAGTTCAGCAAACAGAGGCAAGGTTCAGACTGTCCATCGGTATTTAGTCCTCCTTGCTCTGTGGGAAGAGCAGCAAGGCATCTGTTCCAGAGGTATGCTGAGAAATTAGGATTCTTTTATTCTGCCAAGAAATCTGAGCATTTCAAAAATGCACTGACCCCACCACAAAATTTGCTTTCCTGTATCTTTTGTGATGCTGATCTTACTTGAAATAAAGTTCAGTTTGCCAAAGACTAATTCATTTATAACTATCCATCAGCTGCCATAATTGCATGGTGCATCTGGTCAAAATTAAAGGCCTGGCAATTTGATACAAGCAGGAAGACAACTCCCCTCCTCTCTCCTCAGCCATAGCCACACAGCACAGAAGAGATGAAAGCCTTTTCTGCAAACGAAGACCAGTTTGTCTTTCCTCCTCTTCACTCTCTGTATCACGGAAGTCCCCGAAGATCAAAATCTCATCCACATTGTTTGAATCCCTTCCATACCACAACTGTGTACCTCATCATCCACTTATCCTGCAGGCTGAATGCTGCGCTGGAAATGGGAGAAGGGGATTTGGGATTGGCAGGAGACAACATTTTAAAAAGGCAAACTAATCATTGCTCATCTATCTGCAGTCCAGTGAAAACCTGCCAACCTTTTGGGTTTGTTTCTTAGGACTCTGTTTGGAATATAGGGCTTTCTTCCATGCTATCCTTTCTGTACAAAATCCCTCCTGCTCCTTCGTGTGCCAAACAGTTTCATTCATTCAGTTTCCTTCYTAAAGCACCTTTTTTAACCAAAGGTTTTTTTATGGTACTTGTATAAGAGAGAGGTAGAGATAAACAGACAAAAGCAGCAGAAAAACATTGCATCACTGCCTCATGGAAAGATGTTTGAACCACTGTCATGGCTCTATGTAAACACCACTGTCTCAATTGATGACTAATTCTGATCTATCTGACCTGAATGAGCAGCAGCTCAGCCCTGACTAACGCTATTCAGTATGAGCAAGGGTGCCAAAATCTGACCTTAGACTGTAAACGTCTTGGAATAAGAGCCTATTTTCCAAGGTAATCAAAGCTGAGCACACTGATAGAAACCAAAAAACCATTTCCCTGTTTTCTTTTGCAGTTGCCAATAAGTCAAAACATGCTGCATCTGGGTCTGAATAATGAATCCTTTAAGAGGCACTGAAGAGGGGCTGCAGTTTCTGGGCAATCCAATGATTACTCTTTAATTGACAGCAATTCTGCTTTCACTTTTAGGTTGGTGCCTGAAGTACAGTGTGCCGCTGATCCAGCTACAAAATCTTTCAAACTCACTGGCCCTTGCATTAAGGTTTCATATTCAGTAATTTTTTTTCTTGAGAGTGGTAGAGAATCCATAGCCACAGTAAACTGGAAGATTAGGCAGAAACTCAATATGCATGGTTTATATATGCACATGGCTGTATTCCATATTCCATATTCAACATGGCGCATAAATTGAAAGCCACATAGACAGCCTCCAGACACAGAAAGGAAAGAACAAATTTTGAGTACATAATTTCATATTTGCAAAAATATGGAATTACTGGCAGAAAATTATACTATTACCAAAATGTCATTGAAATGAGAAGTATTCTTTTTCTATTGACAAGAGGTAGTTTTAAGAACAGATATCAAAGTAAAAGTGATTGTCRAAGGACAAGTGTTATTTAAAAATCAAAAATATACTTAAGTAACTTTGGATTTGTGACATCTCCCCAGCACATAACAATTAGTTATGCATTACGTGGCAAGCAATGCAGTAAACGAAATCCCGGTCTCAGTGTAGTTCATGGCAAGACTTCTACTAACCCTAGTGGAATTAGCATCTTTGTACCTCTTGTTTTAAGCACGACATATTTTGCAGGTGGCATTAATGCCTTCAGTTGCACAGAAGTGCACCCAAAACTTTTCAGAAGTAAGGAGACATGAGAGAAATTAAAACTAAAGCTGAACTAGATAAATTTCAGTATGTTAAGTACTAGTAGAGCTGAATAGACAAAAAAATCTGTCAAGCTGTTTCATAACTGGATGCAAAGTTATGCTGCAAAAATGCTGTATTATAACTTCCATTTGTTTTATACTTGAAAAATTATGGATCAGAGATACCACCAAAGTCCAGAAAACTGTTACCACTGATCTCAATAAGGCCCTAGTAATCAAAGTCCAAAACCACATCTCCTGAGGAGGACATAAAACAGGCAGTTCATCACTCTTTGAAACTTTATGGGAAAATCTGGTGATTTGGTGGCCCTGAAATCAGCCCAGGGATGACTGAAGACCGACTCCTGATTTTTCATTGYTGGGAGTGCCAGTGTTATGGATGATGCCTACGCTTTAAGTACACAAGGCAGTATGTACAAGCAGCAGGATAAAAATACCAGAAAGTGTTGGTGGGGGGGAGACTTCCATGAACCAGAACTGTAAACACTTCCTCACAGGAAGCAACATATTTCTATTTTCTGAAGAAATCACGTGCCATTAGAAAGATATTGCAAACCACACATTGCTACGTGGAGCTGTTCTCACAGCAAATACCCCTATATGGCTCCTGTACACAGGCTAGCTTTCTTTCTGCACCCAAACGACAATCAGAAAATCGCAATTAATGTCCAAAACAATTACCCTGCTAACCTCCTTGGGAAAAAGACAAACGTCCAGCAGTAATATCATAGGGCCTGGTGATGCTACAGTAATAAAATACTTCAAGAAGGCTAACTGCATTCTTTAAAATTGGATCTGGATAGGACATTTCAGCCTAACTGAGTAATACTCCCCAGAGAGGYGACTGGTGACCTGACATGGTCTTTACATTTCTCTGTTTTTCATTGGTGTTAACTAGATGATCGATAATATTGGTAATTGTTTACATTTGTTGTATTAGCAAAGAAATTATAGCGTGATMTTGCCAAAGAACATTCTTCACCTTAACTCAGTACATTCAAGCCAGAACATGGTATTTCTGAAGTGTTAACATAATGTCTGAGCTAAAATGCCTAAGATATAAAACTACATTTAAAAATGAATGTATCAAAAAATCCAGTATACTGAGGTCACTTTTTGTCAGTAAAAGACTACAGAATTCTCAAAATCACTAGCTATTAGAATAAAGTTAGCAGGCAATGTTTTAGCATGCCACGTGTTGCCTCCTGCTCCTTTTCTATTCCAGCTGCTCCTACAACCTTCAAGAAAGGTGAGAAGACAGTCTACCAGGAGTGAAAAAGTGGTGGTAGAGGATGTCCTACGAAGCTTCGCTTTCTACTCTAGTAAAGGTGGAGCTCGTAGTATGAATTAAAGTGTGAATTTAGTTGAAGAGGTTTTTGGAACAGACCTTCAGCCACAAATTAAATCACTGAAATTTAAAATTGTAGTGAACTCAGTGACATTGAAGGAGGAAACAGAGCCGTAGGCCATTCTTCAAATTTTAAGCATCTTTGTAACAAATAGCACTGGGCAAAAGAGCTGGACTTTTGCCATGTTCCAAAATTCCTTGATGTGTTATCTCTCTGGCAAAATCACAGTTCATCATGTTTTGGTGAATTATGGCCAAAATACACCCAAGCAGGTTCGAATAGCATTTTTCCTAATAATATTCTCTAACAATTTGTTGTGTTAAGGCTGCTACTGAATGCCTACTACAGTAAGGCTAATCCCAGCCCTGGTCCTCCATATATAGGAATGTTCATAAATGGACACAAGACCACAGGCTAAATTAAAGATCAAACACCTGAAGATTAAGTATTTTTGTAGAAAACACTTGCCAACTTTTTCAGGTAGAAAAYCAAATTTATTAATCTGCCATTATATGAATAGGAAATGAAATTTTGTATGAAATATGAACATGTAAGTATGAAAGGTAATAAAATGTGTTATGCATGTATGCATGTATGTGCGTGTCCATACATATATGTATCCTACATTTATAGTACAAGAAGAATTACAGTCAACACACACGCACACTATTCCTGAATAACCCACAGCAAGTGCTTAAGCAGGCTACTATCATAATACACAGTTGTAGTTTTCAAAGTGGCAGTATTTTTCTGTTAAGTGCATTATAAAAGGAAAATTTTAAATTTACGTTCTTGTCATAAAATCTGCTATGGGCAATAAAAAAACCACTTGCAATTTTTTCTGTTAGCTCTGAAAAAAAGAAAAAAGAAAAAAGAAAATGCTGTTCTTTTTGCCGTTTTCTATCCTATTCTAGGATATACACAAAATTGTCTTGGGAACAACTTTTCCTTCCAACAAGTGAATGTGATTGTTTCACATCACATTCAATAAACATTTCAAATGTGATTAAACCAATGGACCTTCATAGCTCAGTCTGTCCCAAGTCCATTACAGCTTTTACCTTCTGCAGCACAGATATTGAAGTGTATGAGTAGTCGTGATGCTAGTAATTGCCAGCAGGACAGCTAGTGAGATATTCGTGTAAGTAGTGTAATTTGTGTAAGTAAGTAATGTAAAAGGAACTAATAATCAAAATTCAGAATTTTTTCCTTAGAAATGTTTAATGAAAACTTCTATAATGCTAAAGAAAGCAAGCTGCATGCAATGTGAAGCAAGGAAATACTTGTTTTCCCACTGTTTGTTATCAAAGCAGTGCAAATTAATA